>JAFEMH010004621.1:0-199970 GCA_022495995.1 Adenophora triphylla var. japonica
TCCGTTCGCACTCACCTATGGAATGGAAGCGATGTTACCCGTGGAATTGGAAATTCCATCCCTCCGAGTCCTCTTGGAAAACGGGATCAATGAAGTCGAATGGCTACAAAGCCATCACGACGAACTTGCTCTACTCGACGAGCGCAGATTGAAAGCCATGGAACACACTCGAGCCTACCAGAGCAGAATGGCCCGAGCATTCGACAAGAAAGTCAAGATCCGAGACATCAGAGAAGGCGACTTGGTGCTAAAGGAAAAGCCTCCTACGCACTCAATCCCCTCGGAAAGTGGGAGCCTACCTGGATAGGACCGTTCGTGGTACAAAGAATCTTCTCCGGAGGAGCCATGAAGTTAGCAGATTTGGACGGGAACCCTTTCGTTAACCCCGTGAACGGAAGCAAGCTCCGCAGATACTTCGTTTGAGGAAGAGCACGAGTCAACTCTCCTTCCCCATACACCGTCCCTTCAGTAAAATTAAAGTGCTAAAAGAGTAATACCCAACTGGATACATTCCCGCTAATGATCCAGGTAAAAAACAGGGTCGCACTTTTTTTGTCTTTGTTTTCTCAAAATCACCTAAAAGTGTCGAACTACGGTGACCTGAGCCCCTTAGTCCAATTGTAAAAGGGGAACGTAGGCAGCCATCATTGGCTCGATCTAAAAAACAAAAAAAATACAATAAGCATCAATTGCTTGTGTTTCGAAAACTCTTTTCATTTAACCTACAAATTCATAACGGTTAAAACAATCTTTGATGAGTCCAAGCACGGTCAACTCTTGACTCGCTACACGCTAGCAAAAATACAATAAAACATTAATCAGTTAATGTGTCTGCAATGACAATGGGTGGATACTCTGGACAACAAGGTCAACCTAGTTTCCCGTTCTTGGTCCTTCATCCTTCTTCCCCTTCCCCTTCCCACGACGAGTGTTCTTCACCTTCACAGGAAATATTCCGGTAGTCCTTCTACCTAGCTCAGAGACCCTTCCCGATGCCTCCGTCAACCCCGCGGCTGTCCAACGCATCCCTTTCTCTAGCTCTGTCTCAAGCCGCCTCGCTTCGAGCCATCATAACAAGTGCTTTGATTGGCTCTCCCGATCAGCACGCCTCATAGTCGCCCATGGCATTCCTGGGCCTGATTCCGAGGGTTAGCCCCCGCTTCGCTCCTCCTCAAGGTCGAGCCGTCCAGGGTGATCAGCACCCAACAGCTCACTCCGTCTCCACAAGATAGACATCTCGTGTCTCCCCTATACACTCTTCATACAAGTTCGATATCTGCCGATGCAAATGCTGCCCCCTCTTCGGTGAAGGAGAACCCCTGGCAGGAAAGGACGTGTATTGCCACCACCGTGTGAGCAAAGAATAACGCCGAAGGATCTTCCATCGCCAGAGATCCCACCTCAAAGGTAGCAAGCATAACTCAAACCCGTCAACGGCACCTCGCTTCCAGCCGTATTGTCGCAGTAACCAACGATGGAATGTAGAAAGACGTTCGAGACAGCCCCGGCACTCGACAACCAATGCACCCTCCCCGAGCGGTCCGACAAGTCTCGTAATTTCCAGTGGGGAACCCACCATCGCAAGTGATGCGTGCAAAGTCTGGCCATCCAGTAGCTCCAGCCACTCGATTGCTCCCTATCACTGTAGGACGTCGAGAGAAGGACCAAGCGTCACAGGACATTGGCACCTCAGGCATCATCTGCAGTCTCTCCCTCAACCACATGGTAAGCATAGCGGGACTCCCTCCCCACATGTATCGGCTATCAGTCGCCATCCGACCTTTGCCTAGGAATGTCTCGCCCAAGAAAAACGGCACGATGTCTCCCCCGCTCCGGCACTTCCTCACCAGGTCCAGTACACTGTGATGGCACACACCCAGAGATGTGAACGTGAACAGAGTAGCGATCGCGCACAGAGCAAATGCTTCCCACCCAAAGACGCTCCCCTCAGCTCCGGCAAATCTTTTGGGCAGCCCTGAAATGTCAACAAAATCAGTATCCAGTATCAGCATCCCGTATGCTTCTCCAGCCGAGATACCAAGCAAAGACACTAGCTTCTCAACAGTGGCCATGCCACCAGCATACGGAAGAACTAGCTGTTCTGTCTTAGGTCCTCCTGCACGGCCTGCAAATCTTCAAATGTAGGAGTGATTTCGTTGTACGAAAAGCCGTACACGTTCCTCCGTACGTCCTGTAACCGAGACGCGGCTCTCAAAAGATCCCAATCCGTGCATGAGCTCCTTCAAAGCCCAAACAGATTTCATCCCGTAATGTTCCTTCAAAACCCCTTGTTACGCCTCGTGTGGTTCCGTACCCACGATCAAAATTGTCCAAGTATCGCTCTTGCATCCGAGACGATAACTTAGGAAAGGGAGCCATGACAGAAAGTGAAGGAAACCTAAGAAATTTGAGAGAATTCAGCCAACTAATCAAAGCAATGCGCAGTTTCTTACGAATTGCAAAGCTGAAACTGCAATTTAAAAGACTCTGGAAATTCATTCTCAGTCCGGTCGGACTCCCTCTGCAGTTGACTTGGTCAACTCTGCAGCCAGCTGCTCCTGAATGGGAAACAATTCCAAACAACTCCCTATTCATGCCTTCATAAAACCTGCGTGCTCCCCAGGTTTTAATTAACCAAAGCCAACACCTCTTCCGCCCTCGGGCTCATGCAACAGTGCAATTAATTAATTATCAGTGCATATAGGCTTAATTTTTGACCCGTTCAATTTTTAATGCATGTTTCATTTTATTTATTTTTGATTAACCTACTTCCTTATTTGCCGAAAATAACAGAAGGTGATCACTAAATAGATGCGCGAAATACAGGTTCCGCCCCACGGGCGCCTTTTCAAATACAGTTCAAATCAAATCGTTCCAGACGATACATACAAAAAAAAAGAAGAGAGAAAGCAGTAAAGGAGGACTACTCCGACTCTTGCTCGTCATCCGAGCACTCGACGCACTGCTCCGCCGCTGTCAGATCCGTCGCAAACAGGAACTCGCCAAATTCCTCCAGGCGGGAATATGCAAAAGGCCTCCTCGGCGTCCGCGAACTCGAAGACTCTCCCCTCTCGTGCCTCGAGTGCGAAGGAGGATGAGCTCCAAACCCAGCCATTCCGCCCGCGAACTGGCCAAATCCCTGTGCAAAGTCCTCCCCACCAGCCGTGGGAGCAGGCGAACCTCTCGGCCTAGACGGCCTCGGCTCACGGACATCCACGCTCCTCCGGGAACTGCACCGCATGAACGCCACGAGCCTCCTAGCGTAGGCGGCCCACCCATCCACCAGCCTCATAGCGTCATTGTACGTACGGCCCGTACACTGCGAACCAGAAGGTCATCGAAGACAAGCGAAAGTACGTATGCAACATTTGCAGAATACTACTATCAAATGCAGAAAATCAAAATGTGCTCACCGAAGCATTGGGGTTAACCCTGTATCGTGGTCTCCGCTCATCCGGAATCGGGATCACCAGCCACCTGCGCGAACCATCCAACCCCTCGTACGCCAGCCTAGCACGTGGGAGCGGGAGATCTCGGGGATATCCAGGGCCATCGCCCTCCTCGTGCCGCACCTCGCTGGCTCCTCAGCCTCATCCTCAAGAAAATCCCATAGTCGGCCCCCGCTATGATGTACTCGGTATAGAACGCGCCCTGTCTATACCTCTCCAACTCCTCCATCGGCATCTCTAGAGGATGTTGCATATGCATAGGAGGATCCACCGGCACCAACGGAAGGGACCCCGGGCCGTGCTGACGGGTCACCCGCTCCCCCAGATACATAACGTCGCAATGAAGTCCCACCAGGAGCTTCCTCCGCCGCGTCACCTCGCTAGCAACCTGAACCACGCCCATATGGAACCGACTCCACCAGGTCAGCTGGATCCTCTCAGAGAACTCCCGGTCCAGGGCCTGGGACACCTCCTCGTATGACACCCAAGTACCCACTCTCGACGAGACCGGCTTCTTCACTCTCTTCTGCCAAACCAGCATGGCAGGGAACAGGGGTCGATACGCCTCCCTAATGTCCCACTCCTGCGGACTGAACACCTCATAGCACCGCACACGCCAAGCAAATGGAAAGTTATGTCGCCTACAGAGCGTATACATACGAGTACATAAAAGAGACAAGGAAGAGAAAAAGACGTGAACATACATCCAAGACAGTGTGAAGCCTCGTAGAGTTATCCTCTTCTCGCGAGAACTCCGTCCAAGACATGATAGAGCTCGGCCACCCAGCCTCCCCATGCATACCCCTCACGGCATCCAAGTTCTGCGCCGACCCGAGCAGAGGAAAGTGACAGATGTGTCGGAAGTCGGGAACAAGGTCGCGACAACGCAAACCAAATGAACCCTCGAGCCAAGGGCGCTCCGCGTCATCCTCAAAGATCCACCTAAATAATCGGCGATACCCGCCTCCGTATGCCTCTCCATCGGCACTCGTACCGAATGCCTAAGTCCCCGACATCGGTAATATCAAAACCCAAAGCAGCTCTCGCATAATCGCTCCGGGTATAACCGTCAATCAACACCCGCGTGTTGCCATAGGTCGGCAACCCGTGATAGCAAAGAAAGTCCGTGGGAGTCACCGTCGCTCCCCACTGAAATGGAAAGTATGGGTCGTATCCCACCAATACTCGCTCGTAGCTACGTACATGGACTGGCCCTCGGCCGCAGCTATCGCAGCTACCGCACTAATAAACCCAGCCAATCCGGAGTCAAGCACCAGCTGTCGTGGACTCCTCTCTCCCTCTTGAGCCGCATCCAGGAAGACTTCCCACAACGCTCGCACTGCCTCGAAGGCACCCCGACTCTTCTGGTTGTGGGTATCAACCGTCCCTCGCCCTCGCAGTGAACAAGACAATAGCAACATCAAATGTAATGCACGAACGCATGTCAGAATGATGCAATGCAATGGCAGTTCTTATTCCTTTCCTAAAATACTTTCATCTCGGTTGGAGTATTGACGGTCCAAGATTTCAAAATCTTTCGAAAACTCCGTCGAATCCGGAACTTTCAAAATCATTTCGAAAACTCCGTCGAATCCGGAACTTTAAAAACATTTCGAAAACTCCGTCGAATCCGGAACTTTCAAAACATTTCGAAAAATCCGTCGAATCCGGAACTTTCAAAATCCTTCGAAAACTCCGTCGAATTCGTAACTTTCAAATCATTTCGAAAACTCCGTCGAATCCGAAACTTTCAAAACATTTCGAAAACTCCGTCGAATCCGAACTTTCAAAATCTTTCGAAAACTCCGTCGAATCCGGAACTTTCAAAATCCTTCGAAAACTCCGTCGAATCCGGAACTTTCAAATCATTTCGAAAACTCCGTCGAATCCGGAACTTTCAAAACATTTCGAAAACTCCGTCGAATCCGGAACTTTCAAAATCTTTCGAAAACTCCGTCGAATCCGGAACTTTCAAAATCCTTCGAAAACTCCGTCGAAACCGGAACTTTCAAATCTTTTCGAACATTTCGAAAATTTTCTCCGTCCTGAATTAAAGCTACTTTAATTTTGGAAAATGCATCTAGACATGGAATTTTGCAACCAAAATTTTTATGTCATCTACCCATGGTGTCAATTGAACTACATCCTAGTCAATTTCGACAAAGGTTCATAGCAAAGTCAAAAGCCCCAAATTCGGGCACCAAAATCCCTAGTTCATTCCTAATCAAATTTATAACATTTAAAGAATGCACATTCTTAAAATTAATGGAATTTGAGGGAAGCTTACTTGTCTCTCGATCCCTCCATTGGAGTTGTGTCTCTCCCTAGCCGGGTAGAACTCCGCCGGATTCAATGGATGAATAATGGTTCGAATGGTCCGAACCAACCGCGTTCTTTCGTCATCGGTCCTTCCATGACGAGCCATTGGTTCCCAATCACCTTCCATAGCAATTTTCCTTCACAAATCCGAGCAAATCTCACAATTTAGGGTGAATTTTCTCTCTTCCTTTCTCTCCCTCTCGTCGGAATTAATGGGGAAATGGCCAGTGCTGCTGAGCCTCGGCGTAAGGACCTGGCCAAATTCAGTCAAAGTCCGGCCGGACTCTTATTGCACCAGAAATTTTTTTTGCCACTTTGGCCCCTCAGTTTTTCACAGTTTCAATTTCACCACTTTTGGCCCCCAAAAGTGTAAAATTTCCCCCCAGTTAGACATTTCTAACACCCCATCCCCCGAGGATAAATTCCCAGTTAGTTTTCACTAACGCCCGTCTCCAGACGTTAAATTCCCAGTTAGTTTTCACTAACGCCCGTCTCCAGACGTTAAATTCTCAGTTAGTTTTCACTAACGCCCGTCTCCAGTCGTTAAATTTCCCGTTAGTTTTCACTAATGCCCGTCTCCAGACGTTAAATTCTCAGTTAGTTTTCACTAACGCCAGTCTCCAGACGTTAAATTCTCAGTTAGTTTTCACTAACGCCCGTCTCCAGACGTTAAATTCTCAGTTAGTTTTCACTAACGCTCATCTCCAGACGTTAAATTCTCAGTTAGTTTTCACTAACGCCCGTCTCCAGACGTTAAATTCAATCCCAGTTGACGTTTGACATTCAAACGCTCACTTCAATCCCCAGTTGACGTTTGACATTCAAACGCTCAATCCTGTCTCCGGACATTCCAGGTACAATTTTGTCTCCCGACGTTAAAATTTCTAATGGTTTTCACCATCGTTCATTTCCCCGGCAGCTGCAATAAGCCCGAACCCCATGGCACGAACGCCTTGCAACAATCCCTCTTCGGCCATCTTCGTAAGCCCGAATATCTTTTCACTTCAGCAAGTGTACACATATCTCCCCGGCCGCCAGTCGTAAGCCCGATCGTCCCACCTCAGCGGCCATCAAGGTAAGCCCGCATAACAATCCCTCTTCGGCCATCAAGGTAAGCCCGAATGCTCATCCCCATCAGGATTATAAAGAAGAAACGTCGATCCTTCCGAGTTGTTAATAACGCCAGTTTAACACAACCGTTCCCATCATTGCCGCCCTATCCCCAGCAGGATAAACCTGGCCATCGTCGTAAGCCCAGCATCCAAGGCACGAACGCCTTCGTCTCAGGATAAACACATCCTCGCAACTCCAGTTTGAGGCACCACATGCCCTCGTATGTTTCAGCAACTCCGGTTTGAGGCGCCACACGCCCTCGAAGGTTTCAGGAATCCCAGGTTCAAACGCCTCAAAATAGTCTCCATTCAGGTTCTGATACCTCGCAATGGTCTCATTCAGGTTCAGACGCCTCCAAACAGTCTCGCTTAGGTCAAGGTCCCGACGCGCGGCCCTTGCACCTACGAACTGCGATCGGCTTGATTCCCGCTCGGGATACGTAGGAATCCATTCGCTAAGGGTCCAGCCAGCTGACAGCCCAGGTCTTTCAAAGTAAGGCATCCCGATTTGGATCCTTATCTTTTTTCAACGACCCCACCTCCTTCGGAGGAGACGTCGCTGAGGGGATAACTGTAAGTACCCAAATCCGGATCGTCAAAATCCGTCAGAAAGTTAACCGAAATCCGTTAACTGGCACGCTCCAGGTTAACCGGAACTCGTTAAACTCCCTGTTGCCAAGCCAATGAGACATCCCGGGACTGCCCCGAGCATCCCAACGTCGAAGCATACTTGACACACGTCATCGCACGTAAAAGTACGGCTTTCCTTGAAAAACGCCCTTTCCGGGGGCATTTCGGACATTTTCCGGACTGTTATTTTAAAAAACGGACAAAACCGGGACCCGGGAACGAACTCTCACACATTTGGTGAGTCATGGGACACGTGGCAGCCATGCCACAGCCCTCCCATCACCCTTCAATCAGAAATCAAAGGGAAAGGACTAAAATACCCCTGGATTTCAGTCAAAGTCCGGCCAGACTCCCTGTGCAAACTTTCTAAAATTGTCAGCAAGCCCCTCAAAGTTCCAAAATACCACAAAACCCTGAAAATCAGTCTAAGTCCGTCCGGACTCTTACTGCATTTTTCACCCTATAAATAGGAGGGCTGTCAAAGCTAAAATAACAACAAAAATTACTCCAAAAAATCACTTCACCCACGGCCCAAACTGAATTTCACCCCTTCTGAGCTCCCGTTTTGTCTCGATTCGCGTGAAACTTCCGTATTTCGATCAAATACGCCCCCCATCACTCCAAAACACCTTTTCAAACTACTTTTCGTGTCCCGTACACACCCTCGAGCCAAAGGAGTCGACCTTAGCCATAGGTATAACTCCCTCTCTCTAATCTCTCGTTTCGTCTCGGTTTACGCGCCAGTTGCTACAACCGTTTCGAATCACGTTATTGAAATGTAGACGCCTCCGTCTAACGGGGTTCGATACGTTTTAGCCCCTCGATTCTCTTCTCTTCCCGTAAGAGAAGTAATCACGGGTTAAAACGGCGTTCCGACCCCGTTCTGTTTACTTTTTATGTCATTTACAATTCCGGATCGATCGATCCGTTGATCGTCGTTTACTTTCTGTCATTTACAATTCCAAGCCGTTTTGGCTCGTCGATCGTCATTTACAATTCCGAGTCGTTTGGCTCGTTGATCGTCATTTACGATTCCGGATCGTTCGATTCCGTTGATACTGCTTTAAATACTGTCATTTACAAAGTCCGACCCATTTGGATCGTGATAGTATTTACTTTTCAAAGTCCGAGTCGCAACCCGATTCGTTGATTGCAAAATCATTTAATACGCTTTTTCCCGTAAAAATCGTTAACAATGTAATGCCCGATTCAAAACCGGAGTTCGTCCTTCGAACTCTCTTTCAAAAATGCGCGAAATGACGTTTGGCATCCAAACGCTCATCTTCAAACTAAAAGCCGCCATTTGACACTCAAAATCATTTAATACGCTTTTTCCCGTAAAAATCGTTAACAATGACTCGCCCGGTTCAAAATCAGAGTTCGTCCTTCGAACTCTCTTTCAAAAAAGCTCAAAATCGACGTTTGCCACGCGAACGCTCATTTCCGTCTCAAAACTGACATTTGTCATTCAAACGCTCGTCTTTTCAAACAAAGTCACCTAATCAACATTTGACATTCAAACCAAGATTAAGCTTGTCATTCAAGTCCCCCATTTCAAAATGCAAACACACACACACACGCACACGTTTTCGAGAAAGGTAGAAAGACTCGTCATACGAGGCATTTCGGGTGATCTCGTAATACTCTTCCCGAAACGTAACATGACCTCCGAACCTAACAATCTCTGGTACTCAAAGCTTTTTACTCGTTTTTGCTACCAATAAAAATGATTCCTTGTTTTCAAAGCCTTTTCCTAAGTTTTTGCTACCAATAAAAACGACACCATTTTCACTAAAGCTGTTTCTCAACGTTTTGGGCTCAAAATACAAAAACCGCGTGGCGACTCCTCATTTTCCTTCCCATGAAGCGAGGTCTCAGACACCAACCCTCCGCGAAAGACAACCGCTTTCACTCGCGCGAATCCGGGTAATTTCACTAGGGTTATGCTAAGTTTCAAAAATCTGTCCAAGAAATTTTGGGCAAAAGCATTGAATACTGTCTGTCACATTGGAAATAGAGTGTTCCTAAGAACTGGAAGCACTATCACACCATATCAAATCCTTCTTGGCAAGAAACCCACTCTAAAGTATTTTCATGTATTTGGATGTATATGCTACATCCTTAATGATAGGGAATACTTGTTCAAATTTGATTATAAGAGTGATATAGAAATATTCATGGGATATTCCACTAATAGTAGAGCTTATAGGGCTTTTAATGTGAAAACAAAAACTATTATGGAATCTGTCAATGTTGTTTTTGATGACTCTCTTGATCTTAACCTAAAGACTGCTGAGGGTGATGTTTCAGGGTGCTTGCTAGACTGGAAAGATACAGAAGCAGGTGGTGTGGTAAAAACAGAGGCTGTCTGACCTAAAACAAATGATGAAGCAGTGAAGGATGTGACCACATCTGAACCCACATCTGCTCCCATATCCATTCAAAATCCTAAATCTGAGGATAGTTCTGATAGAGATGATGCTCCAGAAGGTAATGTGGATGGGTGTGTGGATAGATCAAGGGACATTCCCTCTAAAATCCAGAAAAATCACCCCACGTCACAAGTTGTGGGAGATGTGCATGATCAAATGAGAACAAGGAAAAAAAACAAGGTAAACTATATAAAGCTGGCTGGATTGTGGAGTTGCTCATCAGCATACTCCCAGCTAAGTTTTTGCTTTTTTATTTCAAAGATTGAACCAAATAACATTACTGAAGCATTAAAAGATGTTGACTGGATTCTAGCCATGCAAGAAGAGTTGAATCAATTTCAAAAGAATGAAGTCTGGACCCTTGTCCCTAGGCCATCTCATGGAAATGTCATAGGAACAAAATGGATTTTCAAAAATAAAACTGATGAGAAGGGGTAATCACTAGGAATAAGGCAAGACTTGTTGCTCAAGGTTATACTCAAATTGAAGGGATTGATTTTGAGGAAAACTTTGCTCCTGTTGCTAGAATTGAATCCATTAGACTCTTGCTGGCTATTGATTGCTACCTCAAGCTTATTCTTCATCAAATGGATGTTAAGAGTGCCTTTCTAAATGGAGTTTTGAATGAGGAAGCCTATGTAGAACAACCTTAAGGCTTTGAGGACTCCAAGTTTCCTAACCATGTGTAAAAATTGAAGAAAGGTCTGTATGGGCTGAAATAGGCTCCTAGAGCTTGGTATGGTAGGTTGACTGACCATTTACTTCACCTAGGATTCAAGAGAGGTGAGGTGGACAAAACCTTGTTTGTGAAGAAAAATAAAAAGGAGATTCTTGTAGCTCAAATCAATGTGGATGATATTGTGTTTGGATCAAATTCTGATTCTATGCTAACTGCCTTTGTGGAAAGCATGACCTCCACACTTGAGATGAGTATGGTAGGAGAATTGAACTATTTCTTAGGCCTACAAATAAAACAATTCAACGAAGGCATGTTCATCTCTCAGTCCAAATATGCTAAGAATCTTGTAAAAAAGTTTAATCTTGAACACTCCTCACATCTTAAAACACCAATGGGATCTTCCCAAAAACTCAGCAATGATTTATATGGTAAGAGTGTTGACTAGACCATGTACAGAAGCATGATAAGCAGTTTGCTATAACTAATAGCAAGTTGACCAGATATTATGTATAGTGTGTGTCTCTGTGCTAGATATGTAGCTAACCCAAAGGTTTTCCATCTTAAAGCCTTGAAAAGGATAATCAGATATGTGAATGGGACTGTGAACCTAGGGTTGCACTATTCCAAGGAGACAAATACCAATCTGGTAGGCTATACTGACTCAGATTGGGCTGGAAATTGTGATTGTAACGACCCCAACCCTAGGCACTAATTTTAAATAGTATATTATATGCTTCTAATACTTATGTTAACTTATGTGTTCAATTATGTCTTTAAAATTCTTAATTTAAGATAATTTGGGTGAGAAGTAAATTTAGAATCTCTTATGAATTTATTAGATATTAAATAAGAACCTTGAAGAAATAATAAAAATGAAAATATGATAAATAGTGCAAGGAGGTTAATTGAGTAGGATGAATTATTTGAGTAAAGGTTAGTTAAATTTAAAATGAAAGCCTTTATTTATTAAAGGAGTTAATTAAGTGAAAGCCTTAGATACTTTTCCCTTGGGGGGGGGCCAAAGTCTTACTCCCTCTAGACACTCCAAGTGTCCCCTCCCCATTCATCCTCCACTCTACCCCCCCTTAACCTCTTACTTCCTCCTCCCTTCTCCCTCATTCTCATATTTTTTCCTAGAGAAAAACCTAGAGAAACTCCATGGAAGCCCCTTCCTCCAAGCTTTGAAGCCAAGCTACTTCTCCTCCAAATTCAAGTCTAAGGGCATTTTTGAAGTGGAATCACCTAGGAGAATTCATCAAGCTAGAAAGATCAACCTTCCCTTTTCAAAACCCTAAGGTGAGTTATTATGACTTTCCCTTCTTTAATGTTCATGAACTATGTTGTTGTTGTTGTTGTTATAATGGTTTTTGATGATTGGAAACCTTCTTGGAGCTTGAGAAAATTGGTTAAGGTTAGAGAATGATGTTTTGGTTCATAGTAGTTGATCAAGAGTATAAGAAAATGTGTTTGGTTGGATTAAGAGAGTTTAACTTGAAATAAGGTAAGGAAATGGGTGGAGTTAGTTTAGAAAATCAAACTTGAAATATGTTAATGAAATGGGTTGGAATTCTTGTGGTGAGTTATTATGATTCCCTTCTTCTATGTGTTCATGAGTTCTTTGATTATTGATCTTGGCCTTGTGATGTTGATTCCTTGCTTGGAAACCTAAATGGGAGTTGATTGATTAGAAAATGAACATTGTTGAAGTTAGGGTTCAAGGAAGATCATTAGAAGGGTTTGAAATGGGTGGAATGGGTAGAGATAAATGATCTAGGATTACTTGGTTGTGAGTTTATATGTTTTGAATGGGACTTGGTAAGATGAAGGTATCCTTTGGTGTTCTTGATCAAGCAATGGTAGAGGGAAAGAAGAACTAGGGTTAAAAGGGTTAAAAGGGGTTAAAATCTGAAAAAAAATGGGCTGGAGGAGGCTTGGGCGGTCGCCCATGAGGGCTTGGGCGGCCGCCCATCATGGCAGGAGGTCTAATTTTCTTTGAAGTCCACTTGGGCGGTCGCCCAAGTGGTTTGGGCGGTCGCCAGACCCCGAGAATCCCTGATTTTAAATTTAAACCAGAAATTGTTTAGCAATCTTGTTTGATCCTTTATAGATTGTGACCCCTACCTAGTAAGTTGAACTTGAACCTTCATAGAGGATATGTATTAGTGTACAATGACCTTGTAGGATGGATTGATGATACTTCCTTGCCTTACTTGAGTTCATATACATTGTTTATATTGTGCATAGTGTGTTAATTAAATGTTGTACTATGATGTTGGTTGAACATGAGTATATTTTACCATGTGGCTATATTGTTTATCCCCTTTGTGGATTATTTGGTATTGTTATATTGTATCCCGGCGTGGATTATGTGGTTATATGGGTACCTTACTTGAATGTATACTCGTTAAGGGTATTATGCATAGTGTATTACTTAAATGTTGCATTATGGTATTGATTGGCATGAGTATACATTACCATGTTGTTATATTGTTATCCGTTTTGTGGATTATCTCAAGTATCTATTATGTGCTTGAGCGTGTTTATGTTCGGGTGGGTATGATGGATTTCAATCAATTATTGATTTGTTCAATAAGTGATTGAAGGTTCGTCATACCGGTGACCCTTCCCCACTCTGTGGCCACGGAGTGGGCCGTGCTAACGATTGTATTGACCCAAAAGGCTTCTGCACTGTTGCGATCGTTGTAAGGAGGGACGATATTATTGTTGGATACTCTAATATAGGTATCCTTTCTTATATGGATCTCTGGGGTATGAGTCCTATAAGAGGTGAATGTGCTGGAGGCAATTCACCAAAGAGTGGAGTTTTACTCCCACGTTGTACGACTTATTGTTCGAGACGGGAAAGGTAAAATGAGGTAACGAAAGGTGTTTACCGCTTTCATAATGTGTTATGTGCTACCATGCTATGTGTTGCACTTTGTTTGGCATCTTGCTTGCATATCATAATAGCTCATTGAGATTTATTCTCACCCCTCTCCCTTTCTTGTTTTAGATTTGAGACGAGGTGACCCGAACCCGTGAGGCCGGGGATTTCATTGTGGACTTTTGCTTTTGGGGCTTGACAAGTTAAGTATAGGAGTCGGTTGTTAGGAGTATTTATTAAGTATTCTTCTTTTGTAATTTGTATGGGAAACTCTTTTGTTAAACAAGGTTAATTAAGGTTTCCAATGTAATTGGTTAGACTTCGGTTTATTAAAGTTGTAGTTGGATTTCCTTTAAGCAGGGATATTATCAATTGATTTTTATTTGGAAGTTTGAAAAGTGGTTTTCTTTTAAAGGCAAATAAATGTTTCAAAAAATTTAGATGGATTTTCTTAGTTTGAGCTCCCTTAGCTCGGGACACGTGTTAGGTCCCGGGTTGGGGTGCTCACAGTTGGTATCAGAGCTTAGTTTAGAGGTCAAGGGTAGATGTCTAAACTAAGGGGGAATGTGTGGAAATTGACGCCGAGTGTTTAATGCAGGAGTTCGTTCTAATGGCCGGAAGCAAGGATGATCAGCGGAAGGTTCTAGAAATTGAAGGAGATATGGGTATAGGTGGAAATCAGAATGAAGAGATGATGAAATTGTTCAGGATGTTTGTACATAATATGGAGACTAGAGGATCGGTTCCGAATCAACCTGAGGGATACCAAAGTGATGGATTAGATAGATTTGTGAGGATGAACCCACCGAGCTTTTACGGAGATCCGAATCCGTTAAAGGCGGAAAAATGGTTAGCAGAAATGAATAGGATTTTCGAGGTTATAGGAAGTCCCAACAAAGAGAGAGTTAGGTATCTTTGGTTTTCAAACTTGAAGGTCCGGTGATCGGTGGTGGCGGATTGTGAAGGGAAGTTGGGAGGCGGGATCATACGCCCGGACTTGGGATAATTTCACTCAACAGGTTCGAGGACTATTTCATTTCCATGGTTACAAGGGATAAGAAGGAGATTGAATTCTTAAGACTAAAACAAGGGAACATGACGGTGAATCGTATTCGGTCCGGTTTGAGGAATTAGCTAAGTGTTGCCCTCATTTGGTATCGCATGAAGTGAAAAGGGTTCGAGAAGTTTGTAACGAGGTTTGAGGAGTGAGTTTAGGAAGAAATTATGGATTGATAGTTTCATTGATTATCGAGACGATCATAGATAGGGCATATAAGGTCGAGAAGGACATTGAGGAAAATAGTGGAAGATCCGGAAGTAAGATTGGAAACAAGCCAAAGTGTATAGGACAAGGATCCAAAATCATTAGAGGACAGCCAAGGACCTTAACTTCGGGGAAGTGTGAGAGGAGAGTTTGTTGTAGCTTCTTCATCAAGGCCAAAATCCAAACAGTATGGGATGAATTGTAAATTTTGCAAGAAGATTGGGCATACCGAAGATCATTGTTGGAGTAAACAAGGTAAGTGTATTAAGTGTGGAGAAATGGGACACTTTAGGAGGAATTGTCCAAAGTTTCTTCAGAGACGAGTTTCAAGCAGCGGTCAGCCGGGTGGACGTCAAGGAGGTAGTACCAAGAGAGATAACAAAGGGGAACCGAAAGAGAAGATCCTTGGTCGAGTATGCGTTTCGGGTTCAGGAGAGATAGATCCCTCAGAGGTCACTAGAGGTATATTCCCTGTCTCAGAAGTTAGGGGTCATATTTTATAGATCCTGTTTCATATCATTATGTGTGGCATAGTGTTTTGTTTCTATGTGTCATACATTGTTTGAAATTTTTGTTTTATTGTTAAAGGATTCTGCTCTTATGAGAGAATACTTCGAACCCTCTTTGGTTTACCACGATGGTGATGTGGTTATGGCTGAGCATGTATTGCCAGTTGAATTGGTATAATTATTAAATTATGATTTTGAGATATGCTTGACCTGGATGGTTAAGTAGTTGTTGTATAATGGTAGACTATCATAATAAGTGAGTCTCCTTTTTCCATGCCTAGATTACTTATATTGGTATTTGATAGGTAAACCTTAATGTGAAATTCTTGATTATATATGGGTAATTAAGGTGAAAATTTTGAATTAAGATGTGAAGAGTAATTGGTATATGTTAGACTTACATAAGAAGTCTTTTCAAAATTTTTATGTGCTAGTTGTGAGTAAATGATAAATGTGCTTCCGTCGGTATATTTCATGTGTTGGTTCTGAGTATGATAAGCAAAATTTTAAAACCTTATTTTGATGGCTTTAGGGTAATTCGAATTGATGATCTTGTTGTTAATTAAAGTTCCGGAAGGATCATTTGAGAGTCGGGTTAATGATTCCTTGTGAGGAGTCCCTGTATGCAAAATTTGGTTAGTATGAGTTGGCTCGAGAGGGTTGCAAATTTTGGGTTCTATAGTCTTAAACTCGGATGTTACCAAGGATCTTGTGAGGATTGAGTCCGTGATATTTGAGTTGGCAAGTGCTACCGAATAAAATTTAAGGAACTCTTAAGAATTTTAAAGTCGTTGCTTTGGTTGACTCTAAAGGACGTATAAATGGTGTAGGATGTAATAAGGATGAATCATATTGTTAGTAATGGAGAATAGGTTGGCGTCGGACCCGATCCTTACATTACCTGGTGGATGTGAGGACTTTGTGAAATTTTAAGGTGTATTAAAGGAAGATTTGATTATGATATTATACGAAATGGGAAAGTGATAACGTATGCTTGGAGGAGTTTAACTTAGATAAGTGAGATTTTCTTATCCTCTACTCGGGAGTAGCTACACTTGTGTTGCGTTATTTAAGTAGGAACCTCATCTTTTTGAAGCTTCCTTTGAGAGTTGTTACCGACCCTAAGAGTTGGAGGATTTAGTTAGTCGAAAGGAAGAGATTTGAAGACTATCCAGATTCTGGAAGAATAAGTTGTGTGGTGTGACGGATTTCCTTTCCACTTGAGAAGTTTAATTAACCTTAGCGAGTTGCGTATAATAGCAGTTATTATTTTAGCATTGAGATAAAACCGTATGAGGCGTGGTTCAGGAAGATATTATCGATCTCCAATTTATTGGGATGGAATTAGTAAAGTTAGGCCTAAGGTAATTTAGCGCCAAAGTTTGTTAATCCAATTGAAGTTCTAGAAAAGATTCACGATTTGACTTATAGACCGACTTGGATCAACTTATAGAATATTTGAAGTTTTAAATATAATATCGTGATATATTTGGTAACTTAAGTTGTAATACTTTTATTTAATTGTACTTTCTTGAGGTCGTGGAAATTCGGGTAGTAATAGTTGTATGGTATTCTTGGGGTGTTGCGTCGTAAAATCGTATTATTAATGAAATTAGAAATCTTGGGAAGAATCATAGAAGTGAAGAGACTAATTGGGAAGTGAAGTTCTAGAGTACTCGGGTTGTGAGAATGTATAGTAGAATCTTGCCCTTGAAAAGTCTAATTGAAAATATTAAGTTAGAATGTGTGAAAGGTAACCTTTGCTTTTGAACCTTAGGGTAGCGACAATCAAATTCGGGACGAATTTTCTTTAAGGGGGAGTGAGTGTAACGACCCCAACCCTAGGCACTAATTTTAAATAGTATATTATATGCTTCTAATACTTATGTTAACTTATGTGTTCAATTATGTCTTTAAAATTCTTAATTTAAGATAATTTGGGTGAGAATTAAATTTAGAATCTCTTATGAATTTATTAGATATTAAATAAGAACCTTGAAGAAATAATAAAAATGGAAATATGATAAATAGTGCAAGGAGGTTAATTGAGTAGGATGAATTATTTGAGTAAAGGTTAGTTAAATTTAAAATGAAAGCCTTTATTTATTAAAGGAGTTAATTAAGTGGAAGCCTTAGATACTTTTCCCTTGGGGGGGGGCAAAGTCTTACTCCCTCTAGACACTCCAAGTGTCCCCTCCCCATTCATCCTCCACTCTACCCCCCCTTAACCTCTTACTTCCTCCTCCCTTCTCCCTCATTCTCATATTTTTTCCTAGAGAAAAACCTAGAGAAACTCCATGGAAGCCCCTTCCTCCAAGCTTTGAAGCAAAGCTACTTCTCCTCCAAATTCAAGTCTAAGGGCATTTTTGAAGTGGAATCACCTAGGAGAATTCATCAAGCTAGAAAGATCAACCTTCCCTTTTCAAAACCCTAAGGTGAGTTATTATGACTTTCCCTTCTTTAATGTTCATGAACTATGTTGTTGTTGTTGTTGTTATAATGGTTTTTGATGATTGGAAACCTTCTTGGAGCTTGAGAAAATTGGTTAAGGTTAGAGAATGATGTTTTGGTTCATAGTAGTTGATCAAGAGTATAAGAAAATGTGTTTGGTTGGATTAAGAGAGTTTAACTTGAAATAAGGTAAGGAAATGGGTGGAGTTAGTTTAGAAAATCAAACTTGAAATATGTTAATGAAATGGGTTGGAATTCTTGTGGTGAGTTATTATGATTCCCTTCTTCTATGTGTTCATGAGTTCTTTGATTATTGATCTTGGCCTTGTGATGTTGATTCCTTGCTTGGAAACCTAAATGGGAGTTGATTGATTAGAAAATGAACATTGTTGAAGTTAGGGTTCAAGGAAGATCATTAGAAGGGTTTGAAATGGGTGGAATGGGTAGAGATAAATGATCTAGGATTACTTGGTTGTGAGTTTATATGTTTTGAATGGGACTTGGTAAGATGAAGGTATCCTTTGGTGTTCTTGATCAAGCAATGGTAGAGGGAAAGAAGAACTAGGGTTAAAAGGGTTAAAAGGGGTTAAAATCTGAAAAAAATGGGCTGGAGGAGGCTTGGGCGGTCGCCCATGGGGGCTTGGGCGGCCGCCCATCATGGCAGGAGGTCTAATTTTCTTTGAAGTCCACTTGGGCGGTCGCCCAAGTGGTTTGGGCGGTCGCCCAAGACCCCAGAATCCCTGATTTTAAATTTAAACCAGAAATTGTTTAGCAATCTTGTTTGATCCTTTATAGATTGTGACCCCTACCTAGTAAGTTGAACTTGAACCTTCATAGAGGCTATGTATTAGTGTACAATGACCTTGTAGGATGGATTGATGATACTTCCTTGCCTTACTTGAGTTCATATACATTGTTTATATTGTGCATAGTGTGTTAATTAAATGTTGTACTATGATGTTGGTTAAACATGAGTATATTTTACCATGTGGCTATATTGTTTATCCCCTTTGTGGATTATTTGGTATTGTTATATTGTATCCCGGCGTGGATTATGTGGTTATATGGGTACCTTACTTGAATGTATACTCGTTAAGGGTATTATGCATAGTGTATTACTTAAATGTTGCATTATGGTATTGATTGGCATGAGTATACATTACCATGTTGTTATATTGTTATCCCGTTTTGTGGATTATCTCAAGTATCTATTATGTGCTTGAGCGTGTTTATGTTCGGGTGAGTATGATGGATTTCAATCAATTATTGATTTGTTCAATAAGTGATTGAAGGTTCGTCATACCGGTGACCCTTCCCCACTCTGTGGCCACGGAGTGGGGCTGTGCTAACGACTGTATTGACCCAAAAGGCTTTACGCACTGTTGCGATCGTTGTAAGGAGGGACGATATTATTGTTGGATACTCTAATATAGGTATCCTTTCTTATATGGATCTCTGGGGTATGAGTCCTATAAGAGGTGAATGTGCTGGAGGCAATTCACCAAAGAGTGGAGTTTTACTCCCACGTTGTACGACTTATTGTTCAGACGGGAAAGGTAAAATGAGGTAACGAAAGGTGTTTACCGCTTTCATAATGTGTTATGTGCTACCATGCTATGTGTTGCACTTTGTTTGGCATCTTGCTGCATATCATAATAGCTCATTGAGATTTATTCTCACCCCTCTCCCTTTACTGTTTTAGATTCCGAGACAGGTGACCCGAACCCGTGAGGCCGGGGATTTCATTGTGGACTTTTGCTTTTGGGGCTTGACAAGTTAAGTATAGGAGTCGGTTGTTAGGAGTATTTATTAAGTATTCTTCTTTTGTAATTTGTATGGGAAACTCTTTTGTTAAACAAGGTTAATTAAGGTTTCCAATGTAATTGGTTAGACTTCGGTTTATTAAAGTTGTAGTTGGATTTCCTTTAAGCAGGGATATTATCAATTGATTTTTATTTGGAAGTTTGAAAAGTGGTTTTCTTTTAAAGGCAAATAAATGTTTCAAAAAATTTAGATGGATTTTCTTAGTTTGAGCTCCCTTAGCTCGGGACACGTGTTAGGTCCCGGGTTGGGGTGCTCACAGTGATGATAGGAAGAGTACTACTGATGGATGCTTCTACCTAGGGAACAACCTTGTTTCTTGGTATAGTAGAAAGCAAAATTTTGTATCTTTATCCACTGCACAGGCTGAATATGTAGCCCTTGGAAGTTGTTGCACACAACTGCTGTGGATGAATCTAATGCTAAAAGACTATGGGTTAAATAGCAAAATCTTGACTGCTTTTTATGATAACAAAAGTGCCTTAGACATATCTAAAAACCCTTTCCAACATTCTAGAACAAAACACATTGATATTAGACACCATTTCATTAGGGATCTTGTAGAACAAAAAACTGTGTGTCAGGAATTTGTTGGTACTGAAAATCAATTGGCTGATATATTTACAAAGGCATTAGATTTGGAGAGATTTTTCTCTTTGAGGAAGGTTCTTGGCTTGTGTGATATATGAGGATGTGAGCACAAATGTGCACACATCCGTTGACACATCTGTATATTATCTAACTGGAAAAAAAAATCCATGCATTTGCACGATTTAATCTCAGTGTGGTCACTTGTGAGTTTTACATCTTTGACATTTTTTGATCACCTAATTGTGGAAATTTCTTGTTCATGTTGTCTTTTGATAACTTGATATAATCTTTTTAGATATCTCACAGTGGCTGCCTTAAAAAAAAACAATGAGAAACAGCTGTTTCACCCATTTGTATGAAGCCAAACCATTGTGATCAAGTGATTCTCAAGAGAAAGTTTGAAATCAAACTTGAAAAGATTATTGGGAAAAGGGATATCTTTGGGAAATAAGAAAAGTGAAAGCTACTCAAAATGCAAAATATCCACAATAAAAAATGGTTGGATGCATCCTAGAGGCTGTGCAGATTAGATTATTGCCCATTGCCTTTTTGTGATCAAAATGTGATGTGAACATAGCGGAATATGATAGCAAGGATCGCCTAACGAATCCCAAACAAGACTTCCCAAGAGAAATCTCCAAACCAAAGCCAAAATTGACTTAGAGTTAAAACCGAAGAAGGGACGATAATTGCAAAGCAATAATTTGATTATGATAAAACATGGTTTTGAAATAATGAAAGACTAAAGTATTTATACTATTTACAACACGGAAAAACATATTTAAAACGTATTGACGAAAAGACACGAAATAATTCGGATAAGCCCTTCCAGGAACCCCTCGGCCGAGAGGGCCATGCTACTCAGCCGAGCATAAACCACTGCCTAAACCAAAGTTTATGTCCCCTTTCCCTCAGTCGAGACAAGAAGTAGCTCGGCCGAGCACTTTTGCCCAGAATTGGTTGTCTCTAAAACATCAGAAATTGCCAATGTCATGCCATCTTGGTCCCCAAGTTGTTCTTCTTCAACACGATCTACATCATGCTCCCCCACTTTAAAAGATTCGACCCCGAATCCAAGTCATCATAAAGAGGCTCATCCGAGTAAAAAGCAACTAAATCTGCCACATTAAAAGTAGGAGAGATGTTCCACCCAATCGGAAAATCCATCACATAAGCGTTGTCATTGATTTTCCGAACAATTTTGCAAGGGTCGAGTTTCCTTTGATGTAGCTTACTATACGTACCTTGAGGGAATCTCTCCTTATGCAAATGGACCATCACCAAGTCACCAACAGCGAAGACTCTCAAATGACGTCGCTTGTCAATATGCTCCTTGTACTTTGCATTAGACTCCGCAATATTTCTCCTTACCTCCGTTTGAACTGACTCGATCATCTCTGCCATATACTCAACAGAAACACTGTAACCCGGAACCTTTGGTAAAGGTATTAAATTAAGAGTATATGTAGGAGGCTTCTGATAAACTATCTCGAAAGGTGTCTTTTTTGTAGTCCGATTCACTATGTTGTTGAAAGCAAACTCAGTTGTGGCTAACACTAAATCCCACTACCTAGGAAAATCACCTCATAGACAACGAATCATCGAACCCAACGTCCGATTCACCACATCTATTTGACCATCCGTCTGATGGTGGAAAGAACTACTATATTGTAACTCAGTCTGAAATATATGCCAAAGAGTACGCCAAAAGTGACTTAGAAATTTAGTATCCCGATCCGACGTGATTGACTTAGGCACCCCATGTCACGACCCTAAACATAGGCACCATTTTGGTCACACGTGGAGCACGTGGGGTGGGGTGCATTGCATCTCATATATTGCATTATATGCTATTTGAATTGATTACGTGTTCATTTTGGCAATTTTTGGTGAATTACGTGATTTTAGATGTTATTAAATTAATTTTAATTATATAATGTCTAAATGAAGGAAATGGGAGATTTGTGTAGTAAAATTATAATACTTGAATTTTGAATTAAAAGTATTATGAAAGTTGTTGAGGAGCTTGAGTGTAATTATAACCTCAAGGTGGTGGTTTGTATGATTTCATACTTGGAGGAGATTATGTGTAAAATAGTTTATATCAATATCTTCAAGCTTCTTTAAGAAGCTAGAAGTTCCTCAGCTTTCTCTTATTCTCTCTCAGCTCACTTCTCTTCCTTCGTATCATCTTCCAACCTAGGGTTACCTTCAGAAAATCCTAGAAATTCAACCGTTGATCCGGTGTTAATTCCGACTTCAAATTATTGCTCAAGGAGTCGAATAGAACAAGAATAGCCGATTATATCCTTCTTTTATTTTGATAAATTTTGGTAATTTATTATGATTTCTTTCTTTATTTGTTCATAATATATATATAAAGATGATATTATGAGTATATAATGTGTTCTTGATGATTTTTGACAAGTTTATGGCTTGTAAAATGATGAAAACATGAGCTGGAAATGAGTAGGGTGAAGGGTGGTAACTTATGGGTTGATTATTGATCAAGGAAGGTTTGGTAATTGGAAAGTTGTTGTATATAGGTTGTATGGCATGAAGGGTGTATATTTATGTGCTATAATAATTGTAGAGTGAAGTTGGGATGACCTTGTAGTAGCTGGACTGAGAACTTGTAGTTGTTTTGTTATTGATGATGTTGCCCAGCAAGAACCGTGGGAACTGGTGTTGGGCACAACTCGTGCCCTGTAGCACGAGTCGTGACCATGCCAAGCCAAGTCGTGCGACAGTTGTTGCCATATTGGGAAGGGTCGTGCCTTATAGGGGACGAATGATTCTGGTGGGGGTGTAATAGGGCACGAGTCATGCCCTGCCCTGTAGCCTTTGAACAATTTTCTAAGCGTTGAACACCTAGTCTACTCAGTATATAATTGAGCACTCTTCAACTATGATTCTAGTACAACTTTAGTACTATACAATGGAACTTTAAATGGTCCAAATTGATATTGGGAAAGGCTTTAAATATTGTCTTGAAAAGGGTTGAAAGGCAATTGTTAAACTTGAACCAAAGTTAGTAAAACTTGGTAATTTTTTATGAAACCTTTATAGAAGGTGTTTAATGTTGTATTATGAACGCGTAGGGCTACTTGTATGTCATTGTACCTCTACGTGGTTACCTGTATATGGTTATTGGTTCATAGTCCATTAAATAGATGTTGCACTACTTCATTGGTTTGGGTAGGAGTATTAATGCCCTGTTACTGAATTATATATTGTGTAATGAATATGTAGGCTTACGTGATATATATTGTGCCCATATGTGTTTACATATTCATGGTTGGTTGTGCACATAGTGTTTAAATATATGTGTTGTACTGTTTCATTTATTGAGCATGAGTATTAATACCATGTCATTGGATGTTGTTATTCAATAGTGTTTAAATACATGTTGCACTATTGCGATTAGTTAAACATGAGGAATAAGTACCATGTTATGTATTGATATCCCATGGGGTGGATATAGTTTCAAGTATCTGTTATGTACTTGAATATGTTTGTATCAGCTGATTCTCGGGGGTATAGGGAATACTATCACTTATGAGAAGATATTTCAGAAGGTGCTTAGATTTCCTTATACCTGTGACCGATCCCCCTTCTGTGGCCACGGATTGGGGGTACAGCTTCTGTGGATATGTCTAAAAAGTTCATAAGAATGCTGATATCTTATATGGATCTATGTAAGGGGTCGTATAAGACGTGGATATGCACCAGCAGTTCACAAATTGAGAGGAGTATTACTCCCACCGTAGTAATACATATGATTCAGATGGGAAAGGTAAAGAGAAGGTAACGGAATGTGTTTACCGCTTTACCAATGTGATATTGAGCAACCTATTTATGTGTTGCATATTTGATATTGAGCAACCTGTTTATGTGTTGCATATTGTATGGTATATTGTTGCATACATAATAGCTTGCTGAGATTTATTCTCACCCCTTCTCCCTTTATTGTTTTAGATCCCGCTGAGACAGGAGGACCGGACTGGTGAGGCCGGAAAGGAGTTTGGACATCTTTTGGGTTGTCAGGTATGTGTTGGTTTGGGGAGTTGGGAATGTCGTGGTTGTTATTCTTTTGGAAAAAGTTTTGTATATAAAACTTTAATAAACATGTTTCAGTTGTGTTGTGTTGTAATTAAACTTGGGATTGGTTTGTTTTAGAGTTGGCTTGTGTAAGCCTTTACAGTTGTGTAAGTACCCCAATCTGGATCGCTCTCCATCCCAGCATACGACAAAACCAGGGGCAAACTTCCGAAGGTCATAACTCCTTCATACGAACTCCGATTGAGACGTGCCATATATGGTTGGAAAGCTCTCGACGAGAGCTAGCTTGCTATCACATTCACAAGAGCATGGAAAGTCCGTACGGACCTCTTTGCATGCCAAAAGGTCCGTACAGACCTCTTTGCACCAGACATAATCATTACGAACATCCCCATAAAGTCCACGAGATTCCCTCAAATCCCGGAAATCTAAAATTTTGGATTACCTAAGAGGTCCGTACGGACCTCTTTGCAACTTTTCCTACACTATAAATAGAGGGCTCCCCCTCCCTCATTTTTCACACCTCCCTCTTCTCTTCTCTCTCTAAGCCTTCAGGCTCCCTCTCTAAGACCCCTCGGGGCACTCCCGGTCCCTTTCGGTTCCCTTCGGGGCCTTCCGAGCTCCCTTGTTGTGCTCCGAAGCCCTTTCCGAGCGCTCTCGCGACGCTCCCGCGCTGCCCCGAGGCACTCTCGAGGTACTCTGAGGCCCCTCGTGGTACTCCGAGGCCTTGCCTGGTCTTTTCCAAGGCGTCCCGGCTCTTTCCGAGTCAAACCGGCGATCCCAAACCACGCCGAACCTCTGCCCGAATCCAACCAACCATCCCAACGCACGCCGAAACTCTGTCCGAGTGATCCCTGCGATCCCAACGCACGCCGAACCTCTGCCCGAACGCAGCTTACAACCTCAACTCACGCCGAAACTCTGTCCGCAGACAACCGGCTCATCCCGAAGCAATCCCGGTCCGTCCCGGAACACAATTCCATCCTCAAACACTATTCCCCAGCGGAAGACAGACACGAACCAACATTGGTAAGGCTTCCTTCCATTACTATTTCAATACATTTCAATACGTAGTGTATAATGTAGACATCCGATACAACATGCATTTTTAAAAGCACACACACACACACACAACAGTTAAAGAATATTAGGGGTATCCGAAAGACTCGTATTTACGAGGCGACTCGGGTGAGCTCTAAGATTCTAATATTCTCTTCCCGAGGAGTCATCTGACCTCCGAACTCAAAATCTCATCACACAAAAACAGTTTATCTTTAAACTGATGCCTTTTCTCAATGTTTTGGGCTTAATCAAAACGGCGTGGCGACTCTACAAGCAAAAACACAGCGAGACACCTCCACCGACTCAACGCAAAACGCAAACGGAATAGCCAGATGCCGGGGCGCGATTGCGCTGCCTCTCGGATCCGGGCGACTTCCCGAAAGCGACGATGCGAGATGCCGGGGCTCCGCGCGCAAGCCGGATCCGGTAATTTCGGTTGGCGACTCATTGGGACAATTTTGTTTTAAAAACTTTTAAACAAAACAAAAGATTTTTAAAACGATGATGAGGGTCAAACTTTCATTTTACCCCTTCCTTTAACTGTTGTGTGTGTGTGCACGTGCTTCGTTTTTATTTTAAACAAAAAAAAAAATTAAAAAAAAATGCATCAATATACATCTGTGCATACATTTAAAATTCTTCAAAAACTTCTGCTTTACTCAGAAAAAGAATTTTAGAGACCGCACACTACTCGCATCTTTGCCTCGGTTACACACCGCACACTACTCACACCGCCGCTTGTTACACCGCACGCTACGCGCACCGCCGCCGGATACACCGCACACTACAACCCTTAACCCGAGTGGTCTCGCTTGCAGTCCGTTAGGTCTTCCTAGGCCTCTTGGACGCGCACGGATCATTCCAAACATCCCATCCTAGCCAAGCGTCAACCCCGCACGTTTGAGTCTTGAGTCACACTCTGTCCGCACTCGGTTGGTTTTTACCCACCGTGTCATACCTGGATACATATACCATGCCGGCCATTTTCTCGAGTCAAGGCTCGGAACACAAGATCCCTTGCGCAAGCAAAGCGATGAAAGGTCATGCTAAAATCTTGACTCGATCTTGATTTTCGAAGCTACACCTGCACGATGTTCCGTCCCGGATATACTTCCATGCTCACATGACACCATGTCATCACGCCTTTGATACGTCAGCCATGACAATATGACCCATCCAATGCCTAACGTCACAGATCCCTTGCGCAAGCAAGGTAAAGAGAGGTCATGCCGAACTCTTGACTTGATCTTGACTCAGTGGCCGGCTCGGTTCACTATTCACATGGCTAACGCATCAAAACGAACATGACAGGCTCGGTCCTTAGGTTCGATTTTTCTTTTAGGCCGGTGGAAACCGCTTGCCCTATAGGACCCTCGCCCGGGACTGTCCACCCTGGGATGTCGAAATACAGGTGCAAAACGAGGGGCTTATAGCCGCACAGATGGTCTCCACTGACCCAGGATCTAGCATAGTTGCGAAAAAGAAGAGCAATCTTTTCCAACCTACCTAGGGTTCTGAGAAAATACTGTTTTAAGTAAATTAAAACAACAAAAAATAAATAATAAAAGAAACGGAAACCGCATGCCACGTGAGCTTTCCCCCTCTTATCCCGTAAGGCCATTCTTGTGTCTAAACCTTGCCCGTCACCCCTCCAGCGAACCGAGAGTGGTTGAGAATACCCGGAGCCGCCTTTTCGCATTGAGGTCACAAGGTCCGATAGCCCTTCCAGTTCAACGGTCTGCACCGTCCGCTACTCTCCCATGACGGGATCAACAGATAACAGTGAGGGAAACGGAACCCCGCCACTAAGGAACCTCCAGACAATGGAGGAGGTGCTGCGAGCCTTCGAAACCATTAAGAAGCGCCAAGAGGAACAAAGAAGCTGGATCGTAGACACCTCGCGTCTTCGAGGAACAAGTTGCGGTTCACTCGGCTAACGGACCTTTGTTCTCATAGAGGACGAAGACATACCGGCTCCCGGTTTCTCAAAGCTATCAAGCAAGTTCCGCCTCCGCAAAGCTACGAGATCCCAAAGAACACAAAGCGGCTCTCGCTCAAAGCTCCCCTCGGGCGTCGGTCAAGCGGCTCCAACATGCCCACTGCCGCAGCCACGGCTTCCGGCTCGCACATCAAGCTCGCACCAACAGACACATACGTGCCTCGCTCCGTCGATCCCAATGCATCTCGGTATCCCCTGATTCAATCCTTTGTCTCTATACGAGCCTCGCAACCACAATCAAAAGTCCCCATGCTTACTGTGGACAGGCATCCCGAACGGATATCCCGACATCTCAAGCTTGCCACCCGCTAGTCCGCCAATTGGGGCTAACGAATCGTTTCCCAGCCTCCCAAACACAACCCTTAGCGGACTCGGCAATCACGCCCTCAACTTCAACACCCTGTGGTATGGGTTGGTATACACTCAACTACCTCCCCAAGACTCCCGAATGGCGATCCCATCGCCCAATCCACCCCCATCTTCGGTGTCCGTCCCCGAAAACGGTAACCCACCTCGCATACCGATCCTCACATGGCTTGGCTAATCGAACAAATGAAAGACATGCAAGGCAAGCTAGCTAGTTCTCGGAAGGACTCCCTCCTGCCTACTGATCCGAACAAAGTGGTCCCTCTCCCTCCGAAGTTCAGGATGCCGGAAATGGAAAAGTTTGACGGGACAGAATGCCCAAAAACCCACATCGACACCTACGTCCTGGGTATGAGAGCCAAAGGGGCAACCCTCAACCGTATGGCATCACTTTCGCATTCCTCAAATCCACAAAGCATTAAGGTGGTTCCTCAACGTAAAGGCGTAAAACCGCTCCACGTGGGACCAAATCGCTGAAATCTTCCCCGGAGAAGTACCGCGCCAACCTTGAATGGGAGACGAACCGCCATGACCTGCAAGCCACCGAACAAAAGGACGACGAGCCTGTGGGTGAGTTCTACAAAAGATGGAACTGGAAGCTAAGCGAGATAATGGATCCGCTTTCCAAAGAAGAGCAAATGGATATCTTCCATTCCTGCCTTAAACCATCTTTGAGGGCCTTGATTAGCCACCACTTCTATCCCGACCTTCGTGCCATGGTCAATGCCGGGACCAAGTTCGAAAAGACGCTGAGCCTACAAAAGACACCAGCCACTCTTGCTTCTTCCTACCGCTACCAGGAAGCCTCGTCAAATTCGACGCCTGTTCCAAACATAGGAAAGGAGGCAGCCGGAGCAGTCCACTACATCCAGAACGGGGTCCAAGGAAGCCGCGATCAAGCGCCCCTGAGATATAACAATCCTCCCCGAACGCAGCGTTCTCAGCACTTCGACAACCTCGGAATGCCTCTAAGCCAAGTGTTTGAGGCGTTGATGAAGCAGAACATGCTCAAGCCCCTTGAGAATTATCAACCGAGGAATCCTAACCTAAACGTGGATATGAGCAAGCATTGCGCTTTTCACAACTATCCCGGCCATACCACCGACAATTGCGTCATACTAAAACAAGCGATCCAGAGGCTGATTGAAGAAGGAAAGTTGGAATGCCCACGCGGTCCCAACACAGTCGGAAATCAATTCCCCAACAACAATTGGGGAAAGCATCAGTGAGAAGCCTTTCGACCTTCTCAAGCGCGTCAAAAATGCCATTGAGGAACTGGGTTACCTTCTCATGACCCACAACCAGCAAAGAAGAAATCGTCTCGGAAGCTTGGTCTAACCCCGCCTCCTAGAGTCTAGGTTCTAAAATAAAAGACCCCGAGTCCGTCATGTTTAAAGTTTAAGTCTCTCGAGTCGTCTCGACGGCTTTTTGCCCGAAGATTATGTGTTTGTAACAAAAATCGCGCTTCTTTATGCTTCGAATAAAAGTTCGACCTTTCGAGTATCCTCATTGCCACTTTAACAAATGATAAATTAACTAACCAAAACAGCTTAATAATGATTCACTTGATAAAGACGCAGACACATTAATGAACAATGCATTAAACAAATCTTTAAGCATGTTGTCAAACGAGAGAAAAATCGGGCCCAAGCTGCCGAGAATGTTCTAACCAAAATGAATTTGGGAACTGCTGAAGAGTCCAAAGAGACGCAAATCAAAGAATCATACACCCACCTCGTAGGTTCTAGTAATCGTTCTCTTTCAATCAAGTCCTCCTCGGACATTGTAATTAAGTCTTCCATTTTCCATACGAAAGTTTTCTTTCTTTTCTTGCTAGACTTGAGACATTATTTTGCACCCTTGATTACATTTAATGAAATGGTTTTGTTCTATCTGATCACTTGCATTGCTCAACAAGTAATTCCACAAATGATTAATGCTTTGATTAATTGGTGTGAGAAAGTCATTCGATAGCTCCCCATACACCTTACCATACCCCACACAAAGGCCTCCATCAAGCCATACACTTTCCAAAACATGTCCCCACCACCACCTTGACCAAGTCAACGACGGCAGGAACATCAAAGGACAACAAAAGGTCACTCAGTATCAAAAGATTGACCCCATGTCGACAACAATCTAGGGGCTTGCCTTCGCCCTCGTGCGCATCAAGAAAGTTCAAGCAGGGGCTTGCCTTCGCCCTCAAACGCTTCAAAAAAAAAGGAGCTCAAGCAGAAGCTACAAAAAAAAAGAGCTCAAGTAGAAGCTTCACAAAAATAAATGAGGTCAAAGACCCAGAGCCAACGATCAAGAAGCAAGGGAGTCACTGAAAAGACCGTCAAATACGACTTGTCAAGAAATCACCTCAAGGCCCGTGCCTCATCATTCAGCTTTCCGAGCCTTTTCGTCAAAGGCCGCACAAATATTCATGCCCTGGCCCCAAAGCCAAACACGGTTCGGCCCCGAACTACGTCGACCTGAGCTCCTTGTCTTAAGGGGAACGTAGGCAACCAGAAATGGTCCGGTCATAAACACATACAAATCCACAAACCCGGTCTCATCAATGACCTCTCCTATACACAAACCTTCTTTCACACTGCATCAACTCGATCCTTGATACCGATTGACTTTCTCCTCGTGATTAATCAAAGCATATCAGTTTAATTGTTGTATAACCCGAACATCAACAAAGGGTTTTAAGCAAACAAGTGATCATTGTGAACAAATCAAGTTTTCAAATGTCTCGACAAGTCTTCTTTTTCTACAAAAATAGGAAAATAGAGCTAAACACCGATTTTCCGTCGCAAGGGCTTCCATACACTTTTACAAGCTTTTCAAGATTCATACTCTCTCAAAAGAGTCAAACCCAAAAGCATTTCTTTTGTGCCTACATCAAATAAGGCATTCACACAAAAGGGGACCCGTTCCCACCTTTTCAAAAATAAATACGCCTTGCAAGTGTACATTACGAGTCATTTCTCCCACAAAAGAGGGTCGAACTACGCAGACTCTGAGCCTCTCAAATCCCGAGGGGAACGTAGGCGGCCTTCATTGGTTCGGTCTAAGGAATACACAAAATTCCAAAAATTGACGCCACCAAGGCTCGTAAAAGAAGCAAACAAGAGATTTTGCATCTCGACAAAGCTTTAAAAGTAAATCACAAATCATCACGCTTAAAACACTTTTTGATGAGTTCAAGCACGGTCTACTCTCGATTCACAACATGCTAAAAGACAACTTAAAACATTTAACAATCAATGTGTCTCGCAATGACGATGAATGGATACTCAGCTGTTTCGTAAGGTCATTCCATGCCACTCGCATTTGGCCCTTCATCACTCTTTCCTTTCTTCCCTCGTCCCCAACGAGTCTTCTTTCATTCCACATGAGCGAAGTTCTATCTCCCTCATTCCGAGATCAGAGTCCTCCTAGTCGTGTCAAACGAACCGCCGCTCTCGTAGCATCGCTCACTCGTGCCTCGGCTCGGATCTACTCCCTACGAGTCCGCAAAAGGGGACCTCTCCCCGCCGCCCCGCGTGGAACTCGAGTCCCGTAGTCAAACAAAGCGTCTCCCATGACATCCCGAGGGTTAGACCAGGCTTCTACACTCCTAAGGCTATAGCCGAGGCGACAATCTTTCCCTGCACTGCTTCACGCCCGCTCCCCAAAATCACTTGGGATCGCCCGACATGCCGCTCGTACCAACCTGTGTACTCGGTGGTGGTCAACACAACACTCTCCCGGGCCGAAGAAGCACCACAGAGGGAAAGCGGAATACTTCCATACCCTCGTAAAATACGTAAGAGCATCTAAAGCCGCCAAGAAAAGCAGGGCTTCCTCTACACATGAACCGGTCCCCCAACGCCAAGCGATCTACACCGTGGAAGGTTTCCTAACCAAAGGAACGATATCCTCGCCCGCCCGAAAATGGCCGACCACATCCAACAGAGCCCCGTCACATATCCCGAGGTAGCTAACCCCAAAAAGAGTGGTCTGCCAAAGCAAACGCGTCCCAGGAGACATCACTCCCGCCGCCGCTCATGAAACCGCCAAAGCCGCTTCAAATTTCAACCGCCGTAAAACTTGCCAAAGCCGCTCACTCCACTAACCACAAATGCATTCCCACTCATGCGACATGCACAAAAATAATAATAAGCTAGCAACAATTCCTAGGTCAATCCTCGAATCACAAATACGTCATTACATCTTAAAATAAAATACTTTGTCAGCAAATACAAGTGTTTTATTACAGTACAAAATGTCTGTTGCTCTACAAAAAAAAAAACGGAAAGAGGGAAAGCAAAAGAGCCCTAATCCGACTCCTCATCATCATCCTCCACAAGCGAGAAATCCGGCATCTCGCGCTCCACCAGCCCACCTCATCATCTCGCATAAAGGCGTAACGTCGCCCTCACCACAAGTCCGCATAAAGGCGTAACCTCGCCCTCACCGCAAGCCCGACAGGCGGCGCCACTCGCCCTCACCGCAAGTTCGACCGAGGCGCCACCTCGCCCTCACAAAGCAAGTTCGGACAAAGGCGCCATCGCGTCCTCATCCTTTCGCCGACTTCGGTCAAAACGCCAGCGCATCCGCATCATTTCAACAACTCGATCGAAGCGCCCCATGCCCTCTAACACTTAAGCAATTCAGCCGGAGACGCCACCACGTCCTCTTCATCTCGGCCGAGGCGCCCCACGTCCTCAACAATTCAACTTCCTCCTCACAAAGGCGCCACCTCCCGCAGTAAACACAACAAAGGTATGTCAATAAACTTCGCACGCAAGACATAGTTGTAATAAATGCTACATAAAAGAAGAATCCCAAAGATGGCATGATGCCTTTCCAAAAATTCCCACAAACAAAGTTCCATACATGATCCACAAAATGCCCATCAAACTCAACTTAGGTCCAGTACGCCTTAGAATAGTCTCAACTTAGGGTCATACTCCCGAAACTAAACCCCAACTTAGGTCATACTGCCGAACTAGGTCCCAACTTAGGTCATATTCTGAACTAGGTCCCAATTTAGGTTCATACTCGAAACTAAACCCCAACTTAGGTCATATTCCCGAACTAGGTCCCAATTTAGGTTCATACTCCCGAAACTAAACCCCAACTTAGGTCATACTCCGAACTAGGTCCCAACTTAGGTCATACTCTGAACTAGGTCCCAATTTAGGTTCATACTCCTGAAACTAAATCCCAACTTAGGTCATACTCCTGAACTAGGTCCCAACTTAGGTCATACTCCTGAACTAGGTCCCAATTTAGGTTCATACTCCTGAAACTAAACCCCAACTTAGCTCATATTCCTGAACTAGGTCCCAATTTAGGTTCATACTCCTGAAACTAAACCCCAACTTAGGTCATATTCCTGAACTAAACCCCAACTTAGGTCATATTCCTGATCTAAACCCCAACTTAGGTCATATTCCTGAACTAGGTCCCAACTTAGGTCATACTCCTGAACTAGGTCCCAACTTAGGTCATACTCCTGAACTAGGTCCCAACTTAGGTCATATTCCTGAACTAGGTCCCAAATTAGGTCGTATTCCTGAACTAGGTCCCAACATAGGTCATACTCCTGAACTAGGTCACAACTTAGGTTCATACTCCTAAACTAGGTCTCAACACAGGGTAAACACCCCCAAATCAGTCTCACTTAGGGTAGACACACATTCAAAGAAAATCAACTTATATGCTCCTCACCTTTTCCGGCCATAAAAGTAAGCCCGAAGTCACCTTCTCAAAGAAAAAGTCCCTACAAGGCCACGATGATCCCCAATAGACGAACACCTAGCCATCGTAAGTCCAACCTTCTCCCCAAAGTAAAGCGCAAGGCATTCACACCTCTCGCAATCAAAGCACAAGGCGACATGCCTCCAAAACCACAAACGAAGACGATTCAAAGTCCTCACGCATGGCAAACCGCAGCCGTAAGACGATTCAAAGTCCTCACGCATGGCAAACCGCAGCCGTAAGACGATTCAAAGTCCTCACGCATGGCAAACCGCAACCGTAAGACGATTCAAGTCCTCACACTATCTTCGGCCGGAAGGCTTTAAACAACTCAGTCCGGAGACTGTATAAATCAGCCAAACTACTATCTTCAGCCCTGAAGGCTTTAAACTATTCAGTCCGGGAGACCGTATAAATCAGCCAAACTACTATCTTCAGCCCGAAAGGCTTTAAACCACTCGGTCCGAAAGACCGTATAAACCTCCCCCATCACTATCTTCGGCCCGAAAGGCTTTAAATCACTCGATCCGAAGACCGTATAAACCTCCCCCATCACTATCTCCACTCGGAAGACTTTAAACCACTCGGTCCGAAGACCGTATAAACCTCCCAAATCACTATCTCCGCCCTAAGGCCTTAAACCACCCGATTAGGAAAATCGTAAAATTTCCATCCCAGGACACCACCACGTCCTCACAATTGACCTCGCCGGTCACCACATCTTAGGACACCACCCCGTCCTTACCACCGACCTCGCACACACGACACTTCAGGGCACCACCACGCCCACATACACTCACAAATTCACCACCTCTGAACTACGACCAGGCTTGATTCCCGCCAGGGATACGTAGGAATCCTATCACAGGGTCCAGCCATCGACCCATGCGGTCACCCAGGACACCACCACGACCTCATCATCGACCTATGCGGTCACCCAGGACACCACCACGTCCTCATCATCGACCTATGCGGTCACCCAGGACACTACCCCCGTCCACACACACAGTTTCAGTCAGAGGACTTCTTCCGTCCTCGTGCACTACAAACACACCCGAACTATGATCAGGCTTGATTCCCGCCAGGGATACGTAGGAATCTTATCACAGGGTCCAGCCAACTGACCTAAACGGTCACACAATAAGCCACCACCACGTCCTCATACTGACCTTCACGGTCACTTCCTCTCCCAACACGCGATCCAGATTAGGACCCTTATCTTATCGACGACCCCGCTTCCTCCGTAAGTGACGTCGCCGAGGGGCTTCTGTAAGTACCCCAATCTGGATCGCTCTCCATCCCAGCATACGACAAAACCAGGGGCAAACTTCCGGAGGTCATAACTCCTTCATACGAACTCCGATTGAGACGTGCCATATATGGTTGGAAAGCTCTCGACGAGAACTAGCTTGCCATCACATTCACAAGAGCATGGAAAGTCCGTACGAACCTCTTTGCATGCCAAAAAGTCCGTACGGACCTCTTTGCACCAGACATAATCATTACGAACATCCCCATAAAGTCCACGAGATTCCCTCAAATCCCGGAAATCTAAAATTTTGGATTACCTAAGAGGTCCGTACGGACCTCTTTGCAACTTTTCCTACACTATAAATAGAGGGCTCCCCCTCCCTCATTTTTCACACCTCCCTCTTCTCTTCTCTCTCTAAGCCTTCAGGCTCCCTCTCTAAGACCCCTCGGGGCACTCCCGGTCCCTTTCGGTTCCCTCCGGGGCCTTCCGAGCTCCCTTGTGGTGCTCCGAAGCCCTTTCCGAGCGCTCTCGCGACGCTCCCGCGCTGCCCCGAGGCACTCTCGAGGTACTCTGAGGCCCCTCGTGGTACTCCGAGGCCTTGCCTGGTCTTTTCCAAGGCGTCCCGGCTCTTTCCGAGTCAAACCGGCGATCCCAAACCACGCCGAACCTCTGCCCGAATCCAACCAACCATCCCAACGCACGCCGAAACTCTGTCCGAGTGATCCCTGCGATCCCAACGCACGCCGAACCTCTGCCCGAACGCAGCTTACAACCTCAACTCACGCCGAAACTCTGTCCGCAGACAACCGGCTCATCCCGAAGCAATCCCGGTCCGTCCCGGAACACAATTCCATCCTCAAACACTATTCCCCAGCGGAAGACAGACACGAACCAACATTGGTAAGGCTTCCTTCCATTACTATTTCAATACATTTCAATACGTAGTGTATAATGTAGACATCCGATACAACATGCATTTTTAAAAGCACACACACACACACACAACAGTTAAAGAATATAAGGGGTATCCGAAAGACTCGTATTCACGAGGCGACTTGGGTGAGCTCTAAGATTCTAATATTCTCTTCTCGAGGAGTCATCTGACCTCCGAACTCAAAATCTCATCACACAAAAACAGTTTATCTTTAAACTGATGCCTTTTCTCAATGTTTTGGGCTTAATCAAAACGGCGTGGCGACTCTACAAGCAAAAACACAGCGAGACACCTCCACCGACTCAACGCAAAACGCAAACGGAATAGCCAGATGCCGGGGCGCGATTGCGCTGCCTCTCGGATCCGGGCGACTTCCCGAAAGCGACGATGCGAGATGCCGGGGCTCCGCGTGCAAGCCGGATCCGGGTAATTTCAAGTTGTAGTACTTATAACTTATATAGGTTATAACTAGTTAAACAGGTTTTTATATCACCTCCGAGTAAGGGGGTTATTTTAAAATTGATTTGAAAAAGGATGGTTATACTTTTCAAGTAATATAAAGAAATTTTTTTTTAAAGAAGGTATTTTGGGACCCTCCATCCTGGGACACGAGTTTATAGGTTTCGGGAAGTGGGAGGCGCCCACACTTGGTATCAGATCTTTGGCTAGAAGTCAAAGGTAGATGTCTAGTCTAAGGGAGAGTATGTGATATCTGACATCGAGTGTTTAATCAGGGATTATTGTAATGGCTGGAACTGGTGATGACCAGCAGAGGGATCGGGGAAACATTGGTGATATGGGAGCTGGGGGAAACCAGAATGCTGAAATGATGGCTATGTTCCGGGTTTTCCTTCAGAATATGGCAGCTCAAGGTAGGGCACAGCAGCAACCTGAGGCAAGGCCAGCACATGGGTTAGAAAAGTTTATCAAAATGGCTCCACCAAGCTTCAACGGGGATCCAGATCCAGTGATAGCTGAGAGATGGTTGGAAGCTATGAATAAGATTTTTGTGGCAATGAAGAGTACAGATGAAGATGTGCGGTGTTCAAACTGGAAGGTCCGGCAGAGCACTGGTGGCAAATCATTAAGGACAGTTGGGATCGGGATCACACGCCCCAAACTTGGGACAACTTCACAGGGAGATTCAAAGAGCATTTTATTCCAGTGATCACCAAAGACAAGAAAGAGGTTGAGTTCCTGAAGCTTGAACTGGGGGCAATGAAAGTAGCCCAGTATTCTGCAAAATTTACAGAGCTAGCAAGGTATTGTCCATATCTTGTACCTGATGAAGGAAGGAGAGTCTGCAGGTTTGTTAAGGGACTGAGGTTGGAGTTCAGAAAACAATTGTTGACTCGTGATTTTCCCAACTACCAGGCAGCAGTTAATATGGCATACAGAATTGAGAATGATATTGATGAACATCGGGGCAAACCTAAAGGTAGTGGAAGCAAGACTAAGTTTCCAGGCCATAGATTAGGTCAGAGCAAGGGTCAGCCTAAATCTTCAACTTCTGGAGTGGCTAAGGGAGGAACAGTCACAGTTTCAACTCGTCCTGTATCCAGCAAATTTGGGACTATTTGCAACTTTTGCAAGAGGATAGGACATTCTGAAGATAGCTGTTGAAGGAAACAGGGTAAATGTCTGAATTGTTGAGAGATGGGGCACTTCAAAAGGATTGTCATAAATTTAAAAAGGGTCAAGCAGCGGGTGGTAGAGAGCAAGGTGACCAGCCCAGAGGTGGTGTGAAAAGAGATGTTGAGGGGAAACCTAAAGAGAGAGTCCAAGGTAGAGTGTTTGCCTTGGATCGAGGCGCGGTAGATCCCACCGCGGTAGATCCCACCGAGGTCATTAGAGGTATTGTCCATGTCTCAGGGGTCAGGGCTCGTATTCTTATCGACCCTGGATTGTCTCGTTCTTATGTGGTATCTCATTTTGCATTTACATTGCATAAGTTGCCTAAGTTGTTACCTTATGTGCTTGAGGTTTCTACTCCTGTGGGAGAGCACCTCGAATCCTCTTTGATCTATCATGATTGTGAGGTGATTATATGTGGGCATGTATTGCCAGTGGATTTGGTAGAGTTACCAATCCAAGATTTTGATGTTATTTTAGGCATGGACTGGTTGAGTTATTGTCATGCCTTGGTGGACTATCGCAGAAAGCGAGTCACCTTTTCTTTGCCTAATGTGCCTGTGTTTATATTTGCTGCTGATAAATCTTTATTTGGCATTCATGTTATATCTGCACTAAAGGCTAAAAAGTTGTTATCAAAAGGGTATGAGGGTTACTTGGCATATGTGTTAGACTCTAGTAAAAAGTCTCCTGAATTATTGTGTGTTCCATTTGTGAATGAGTTTAGTGACGTATTCTCAACTGAGTATTCTATACCTCCGGATAGAGAGGTGGAATTTTGTATTGACTTATTGCCAGGTACTTCACCAATTTTAAAGCACCTTACAGAATGGCTCCAGCTGAGTTAAAAGAATTGAAAATTCAGTTGCAGGAGTTGTTAGACAGGGGTTTTATTCATCCCAGTGTTTCACCCTTGGGAGCACCAGTTTTGTTTGTTAGGAAGAAGGATGGTACATTGAGATTCTGTATTGATTACAGACTACTGAATCAAGCTACTATTAAGAACAAATATCCTCTTCCTCATATTGATGATTTATTTGATCAACTCCAAGGTTCTATTATATATTCCAAGTTGGACTTGCGTAGCGGATACCATCAGTTGAAAATCAAGCCAGATGATATTTCTAAAACAGCTTTCAGAACAAGGTACGGGCATTATGAATTTCTTGTTATGCCATTTGGGTTGACTAATGCACCAGCCGTATTTATGGACATGATGAACATGATCTTCAAGCCGTATCTTGACAGTTTCATTGTGGTTTTTATTGATGATATCCTGGTATACTCAAAATCCAGGGAAGATCACGAGAGGCACTTGAGAATTGTTTTATCCGTGCTTCGTGAGAAACAGTTATTTGCAAAGTTCAGCAAATGTGAGTTTTGGCTGGAACAGATTTCTTTCTTGGGTCACGTGGTATCCAGTACTGGTATTGCAGTGGATCCTACAAAGATTGAGGCCGTAGTCAACTGGAAACAACCTTCTACAGTGACAGAGGTTCGTAGTTTCCTTGGCTTAGCGGGGTATTATCGAAGATTTATTGAGGGATTTTCGAGGATTGCAACTCCGTTGACCAAATTGACTCGGAAGGATGTACCATTTATATGGGATGCTAAGTGTGAAGCTGGCTTTACTGAACTGAAGAAGAGATTGACTTCAGCTCCTATTCTTACACTTCCAGAGGGTTGTGAGAACTTTGTTATTTTTAGTGATGCTTCTAAAGAGGGATTTGGTTGTGTCCTTATGCAAAATGGGAAGGTAATTGTGTATGCTTCAAGGAAATTATCACCAGCTGAGCAAAATTATCCTACCCATGATATGGAGTTAGTTGCTATTGTTTTTGCATTGCATAAGTGGAAACATTACCTGTATGGCACCAAATTTGAGATATTTACAGATCATAAGAGCCTGAAGTACTTTATTACCCAAAAGGAACTGAACAACAGATAGAGGCGTTGGTTGGAGCTTCTGAAGGACTATTATTGTGTTATTTCTTATCATCCCGGGAAGGCTAACGTGGTGGCTGATGCTATTAGCCGTAAGGCTCATTTATCATCCTTGGTATCTTGAGAATTGAGAGGTGATATGTTGTTTGCTAATGTCAGAGCAGTTCCTACTCTATATGGAGATCTTTTGGAAGCTTAGTTGAATGATAATGAATTGCAGAAAATTCTGGAGAAATTGCAAGATGGAAAGACTGGGGAGTTTTCATTGAACAAGGATGGAATTCTAACCTTCAAAGGCAGGATTTGCGTACCTTCTTCCCCAGAGATCAAAAAGAAAGTGTTAGAGGATGGCCATAAATCCTGATTCGCTATCATCCTGGAAGTACCAAGATGTATCAGGACTTGAAGAGAGGTTACTAGTGGAATGATATGAAAAAGGAGATTGCAGAATTCGTATCAAAGTGTCTGACTTGCCAACAGATCAAAGCTGAACATCAGAGACCAGCAGGATTGCTTCAACCACTGGATATTTTGGAATGGAAATGGGAGGGCATTTCTATGGATTTTGTGACTAGATTACCTCGTACTTCAAGAAAGATGGATGCTATATGGGTGATTGTGGATAGACTGACCAAATCAGCTCATTTTCTACCAGTTTCAACCAAGTATTCATTGGAGAGATTGGCCCAGTTGTATATCTGTGAGATTGTGAGACTTCATGGGGTACCTGTCAACATTGTATCTGATAGGGATCCGAGTTTCACCTCACGGTTTTGGAGGGCTTTGCATGAAGCCTTCGGGTCCAAGTTGAGTTTTAGTACAACATTTCATCCTCAGACTGATGGGCAGACTTAGAGGACCATTCAGATTCTCGAGGACATGCTACGGGCTTGTGTGATGGACTTCCATTTATCGTGGGAAGACCATTTGCCTTTAGTGGAATTTGCCTATAACAATAGCTACCAATCTAGCATTGAGATGACACCATATGAGGCACTGTATGGGAGGAAATGTAAGTCCCCAATGTGTTAGGACGAGGTTGGTGAGGCTAGACTTTGGGGTCCAGACTTGGTTAGAGACTCAATTGAGAAGATCAAAGTGTTCCGTGACAGATTGAGGACAGCCCAGAGTCGTCAGAAGAGCTATGCTGACACTAGAAGAAGGGAGTTATCATTCCAGGTTGGTGATCTTGTATTTTTGAAGATTTCACCAAGAACAGGGATCAAGAGGTTTGGCAACAAAGGGAAGTTGGCTCCTAGGTTTGTTTGTCCATTCGAGGTTTTAGAGAAGGTGGGTGAGTTAGCCTATTGATTGGCTCTACCTCCATTTCTTTCTTTTCTCCATGATGTGTTTCATGTTTTCATGTTGAGGAAGTACTGTTATGATTCCTCTCATGTATTGAGTTCTCCTCCAGAGGATGTCCAGGCGGATATGACCTATGTGGAGGTACCATTGTGGATTCTAGAGTGGCAGGTCCGGGAATTGCGTACCAAGAGTATTCCTGTAGTGAAAGTTATGTGGAAGAATCACACCATTGAGGAAGCTACTTGGGAACTGGAATCTGAGATGAGACAGAAGTATCCTGATCTGTTTGATCATTCAGGTAAGTGAAGTCCAAATTCGGGACAAATTTTATTTAAGGGGGAGTGAGTGTCACGATCCTAAACCTAGGCACCATTTTGGTCACACATGGAGCACGTGGAGTGGGGTTCATTGCATCTCATATATTGCATTATATTCTATTTGAATTGATTACGTGTTCATTTTGGCAATTTTGGTGAATTACGTGATTTGAGATGTTATTAAATTAATTTTAATTAGATAATGTCTAAATGAAGGAAATGGGAGATTCGTGTAGTAAAATGATAATACTTGAATTTTGAATTAAAAGTATTATGAAAGTTGTTGGGGAGCTTGAGTGTAATTATAACCTCAAGGTGGTGGTTTGTATGATTTCATACTTGGAGGAGCTTATGTGTAAAATAGTTTATAAAAATCTCTTCAAGCTTCTTTAAGAAGCTAGAAGTTCCTCAGCTTTCTCTTATTCTCTCTCAGCTCACTTCTCTCCCTACGTATCATCTTCAAACCTAGGGTTACCTTCAGAAAATCCTAGAAATTCAACTGTTGATCTGTTGTTAATTTCGACTTCAAATTATTGCTCAAGGAGTCGAATAGAACAAGAACAGTCGATTATATCCTCCTTTTATTTTGATAAATTTTGGTAAGTTATTATGATTTATTTCTTTAATTGTTCATAATATATATAAAGATGATATTATGAGTATATAATGTTTTCTTGATGATTTTTGACAAGTTTATGGCTTGTAAAATGATGAAAACATGAGTTCGAAATGAATAGGGTGAAGGGTGGTAACTTATGGGTCGATTATTGATCAACGAAGGTTTGGTAATTGGAAAGTTGTTGTATATAGGTTGTATGGCATGAGGGTATATATTTATGTGCTATAATAATTGTAGAGTGAAGTTGGGATGACCTTGTAGTAGCTGGACTGAGAACTTGTAGTTGTTTTGTTATTGCTGATGTTGCCCAGCAAGAACCGTGGGAACTGGTGTTGGGCACGACTCGTGCCCTGTAGCATGAGTCGTGACCATGACAAGCCAATTCGTGTGATAGTTGTTGCCATACTGGGAAGAATCGTGCCTTATAGGGGACGAATGATTCTGATGGGGGTGTAATAGGGCACGAGTCGTGCCCTGCACTGCAGCCTTTGAACAATTTTCTAAGCTTTATATACCTAGTCTACTCAGTATATAATTGAGCACTCTTCAAATATGATTCTATTACAAATTTAGTACTATACAATGGAACTTTAAATAGTCCAAATTGATATTAGGAAAGGCTTTAAATATTGTCTTGAAAAGGGTTGAAAGGCAATTGTTAAACTTGAACCAAAGTTAGTAAAACTTGGTAATTTGTTATGAAACCTTTATAGAAGGTGTTTAATGTTGTATTATGAACGCGTAGGGCTACTTGTATGTCATTGTACCTCTACGTGGTTACCTGTATATGGTTATTGGTTGATAGTGCATTAAATAGATGTTGCACTACTTCATTGATTTGGCCAGGAGTATTAATACCCTGTTACTGGATTATATATTGTGTAATAAATATGTAGGCTTACGTGATATACATTGTGCCAATATGTGTTTACATATTCATGGTTGGTTGTGCACATAGTGTGTAAATACGTGTTGCATTGTTTCATTTGTTGAGCATGAGTATTAATACTATGTCATTGGATGTTGTTATTCAATAGTGTTTAAATACATGTTGCACTATTGTGATTAGTTAAACATGAGGAATAAGTACCATGTTATGTATTGATATCCCATGGGGTGGATATAGTTTCAAGTATCTGTTATGTGCTTGAATATGGTTGTATCAGCTGATTCTCGGGGGTATAGGGAATACTATCACTTATGAGAAGATATTTCAGAAGGTTCTTAGATTTCCTTATACCTGTGACCGCTCCCCCTTCTGTGGCCACGGATTGGGGGTACAGCTTCTGTGGATATGTCTGAACAGTTCATAAGAATGCTGATATCTTATATGGATCTCTGTAAGGGGTCGTATAAGACGTGGATATGCACCAGCAGTTCACAAAATGAGAGGAGTATTACTCCCACCGTAGTACTACATATGATTCAGATGGGAAAGGTAAAAAGAAGGTAATGGAATGTGTTTACCGCTTTACCAATGTGATATTGAGCAACCTATTTATGTGTTTCATATTTGATATTGAGCAACCTGTTTATGTGTTGCATATTGTATGGCATATTGTTGCATACATAATAGCTTGCTGAGATTTATTCTCACCCCTTCTCCCTTTATTATTTTAGATCCCGCTGAGATAGGAGGACCGGACCGGTGAGGCCGGAAAGGAGTTTGGACATCTTTTGGGTTGTCAGGGTATGTGTTGGTTTGGGGAGTTGGGAATGTCGTGGTTGTTATTCTTTTGGGAAAAGTTTTGTATATAAAACTTTTATAAACATGTTTCAGTTGTGTTGTGTTGTAATTAAACTTGAGATTTGTTTGTTTTAAAGTTGGCTTGTGTAAGCCTTTACAGTTGTAGTACTTGTAACTTATACAGGTTATAACTAGTTAAACAGGTTTATATATCACCTCCGAGTAGGGGGGTTATTTTGAAATTGATTTGAAAAAGGATGGTTATACTTTTCAAGTAATATAAAGAAATGTTTTTTTTAAAGAAGGTATTTTGGTACCCTCCATCCTAGGACACGAGTTTATAGGTTCCGGGAATTGGGAGGCGCCCATACCCCATGTTGGCGAACCACCTCCCTGAAGAACAAACCCGCGATATGTGCAGCATCCGATGTTTTTCGGCAAGGAATGAAGTGAGCCATCTTAGAAAAATGGTCAACCAATACGAAAACCGAATCATTACCTCTTTGTGTCCTAGGAGGCCCCAAAACGAAATCCATATAAATGTCTTCCCAAGGACCATCCGGAATAGGCAAAGGAGAATATAATCCCGTATTCTGCGACTATCCTTTGTTTCGTTGTCAAATCATACACTTCCGAACAAAAGTGTGCGTATCTTTGCGAAGTTGTGGCCAAAAATTATTCCGAGAAACAAGTTCAACCATTTTGTCCCGACCAAGGTGACCATCTTTATGCAATTCCGCAATAAGGCTCTCGCGAATGGAACCGTAAGGGATGTACAACTTGTCACGATAAAATAAAAACCATCCTATAACAAATATAAGCCAATCGGACCCCCATCTCTACACTTAGCCCATATCTCCGCAAAATCAACATATGTTTCATTCAAACCCTTCAAACAATCAAATCCCACAACCGAAGTACTCATCGTTACCAACAAACTAGCCCGTCGACTCAAAGCATCTACCACTTTATTAAGCTGTCCATTTTGTGTCGAATGACAAAAGAAAACTGCTGTAAATACGAAACCCAACGTGCATGCATGCGATTAAGTGTCGTCTTACCATTCAAGTATTTCAAGGCCTTATGATCAGTATGGAGAACAAACTCACGATGCAGCAAATATTGTTCCCAATGTTTAATAGCATATACCACTGCATAGAACTCAAGCTCATACGTAGGCCATTTTTGTTTCGCCTCCTCCAATTTTTGACTCATAAAAGCAATCGGCCTCTTCCTTTGGATTAAAACAGCCCCAATGCCAACTACCGAAGCATCCATTTCCAACTCGAATGGTATGAAAAAATCAGGTAACACAAGGAGCGGAGCATTAGTCAACTTGTCTTTAATCAATACAAAACTAGCCGCTGCATCATCACCCCAAGAAAATCTTCCTTTTTTCATACAATCGGTTATCGGGGCCATAATAGTGCTAAAATTTCATATGAAACGCCGGTAAAAAGTAGCAAGCCCAAGAAAACTTCGTACTTCACTAACTGTCTTGGGAGTTGGCCATTCACGAATAGCACGGACCTTTTCCTCATCCACCTGAATGCCATCTGCTGAAACAATATAACCCAAAAATAACAACTTATCCAACATGAAACTGAACTTCTTTAAAACATACAACTCATTTTTCTGCAGTGCCCTCAAAACATTTTGGACATGCCCGATACGCTCCTCCTCAGATTTGCTATAAATCAAAATATCATCAAAATAAACCACAAGAAATTTCCCATTAAACTGCTTGAGAACTTGGTGTATTAGACGCATGAACGTACTTGGTGCATTGGACAAACCGAATGGCATCACTAACCACTCATATAACCCTTCCTTAGTTTTGAAAGTTGTTTTCCACTCATCGCCATGTCTAATCCGAACATGATGGTACCCGCTCTTTAAATAAATCTTGGAAAATACATTGGAACCCCGAAGCATATCCAACATATCATCCAACCAAGGAATAGGGAATTTATACTTGACTGAAATTTTGTTGATCACTCTACTATCAATGCACATACGCCACGTACCATATTTCTTACGCACAAGTAAAGCCGGGACTGCACATGGACTCAGACTCTCCTGTATATATCCCTTTTTCAACAGCTCTTCCACCTGTTCTTTCAAAATCTCATGCTCAGCAGAACTCATACGATAATGAGGGAGATTAGGAAATGAAGCAATGGGTACAAAATCAATGTTATGTTGAATATCTCACAAGGGTGGCAACCCCGGAGGGAGATCATCAGGCATAATATCACGAAACTCATCCAAAACTGACTGTAACAATTTTGGAACCAAACTAACCTATCCTAAAATTTCCTTCTGAACGATAGCATAGATAACACGTGCGTCGGCTAAAGCATCAACAAACTCTTGAGCCGTACACAAAGAAACAATAGGTTTAGATTTTTTATTACTATGAGCAACCATATCAAGTGACGAACGTAATTGAAAACGGAACCCATCCTTTGTAAAAAGTAGAGAATTCTCTCGCCCATTATATACCACATTCACGTCATATTGCCATGGTCTACCCAACAATACATGGCATGCATTCATATCGACAATATCGCATAAAATTTCGTCCTTATAACTTCCAATAGAAAAAGTAATAATGCACTATTCATGTACCTTTATATTGCCACCAGAGTTAATCCAACCAACCGTGTAAGGGGACGGGTGCTTGTGAATCTCTAGTTTCAATGAATCCACGAAACTATGAGCCACTAAATTCTCACTACTACCACTATCCACAATAATTGTAGCATCAACATTACTACCCTTCCCCTTTGTTCGAAAGATATTGTGTCATTCCGGATCCTCATATTCACAAGGGGTTGTCAACAAAATCCGTCGAACCACAAAAGACCCATGGTTATTTGGCTCTTCCATCTCCTCATTAAGATCTATCACACCGTCATCACAATCTACTTCGTCATCCCGATCTACCATGTTGATTCCTCATCGCATAGGGCATTGAATAGACATGTGCCCTTGTTGCAAACACCGAAAACATTTATCACTAAAAATTTTAGGATAGGGGTTCTGATTTTGTTGACCACGATTAGTCGCGTTGGTGTTACGCTGAACCGAGGGATTCTGAACATTAGTGGGGGTCAATTGCTTCCCTTCATATCTACCTATTTCCACACCTTGTGTTTTCTCTGAACCCGTCACCACACTAGACCCGGTCACTTGATTCTTAAAACTTGAAGAAGGTGTAGTAGGAAAACTTCTGTATGACGTCTGAGGATGATAAGTAGAGGAATGCTGCTTTTCAACCTTCTTGGCACAAGTAATAACTTCACTCACCGACCAATTTGTAAACAATTTCACTTGATTTTTAATGACAACCCGAAGACCATTAACGAATCTTGCAACCTCCTGTGCCTCTGTTTCATCCAAATCCCCATGCGTCGATTGGGCATGAAAGTCGTGGGCATAGTCTTCAACTGTACGAGCGCCCTATTTTAGGTCCAAAAAGGATTGATATGTCACTTATTCATAATCATCTGGCAAAAAGTGAGATCGCAGTTCCCTCTTCATCTTAGCCCAAGAACGAATAAGAGCTTTGTTTTTACAATGTCGCTTCTTGCACAATTGTTCCCACCATACTGATGCTCCATAGAGTAGTTTATATGCTACATAAGGCACCTTCCGATCATCTTCAACCTGCATCAAATCGAAGAGTTTCTCCACCTCTGCAAGCCAATCCACAAATTCATTCATCTTCAAATTTCCAGAAAAGGATGGAATATCCGCCCTAATTTTAGGACGTTGATCGTTCTGAGGCGCTTCCATGTCCTTATCTTCTTCCTGATCAGAATCTTCCCCTACAACCGGTTCGCCATGGTGGAGATTATTTCCCCCGACGATTCGCCCGATTTTGTGGGTTGAATCACCACCTACCCGCATCTGAACCAAAGCTGCCAATAATTCCGCATGTTAACGATCGCTACTCCCTCAGCTGCTTGTTCTTGATGTGCCATGCATTCCAGAATTGCTGTGATGTCATCGTTGTTTCCTCCATTGTTAGTCATCTTCTCGTCGGAGAACCCTAGGATCGACCAATTTCTGATACCAACTGATGTGAACGCAGCGGAATATGATAGCAAGGATCGCCTAAACAAATCCCAAACAAGAATTCCCAAGAGAAATCTCCAAACCAAAGCCAAAATTGACTTAGAGTTAAAACCAAAGAATGGGTGATAATTGCAAAGCAATAATTTGATTATGATAAAACTTGGTTTTGAAACAATGAAAGACTAAAGTATTTATACTATTTACAACAGGGAAAAACATATTTAAAAACGTATTGACGAAAAGACACGAAATAATTCGGACAAGCCCTTCCAAGAACCCCTCGGCCGAGGTGGCCATGCTACTCGGCCGAGCATAAACCACTGCCTAAACCAAAGTTTTTGTCCCCTTTCCCTCGGCCAAGTCAAGAAGTAGCTCGACCGAGAACTTTTGCCCAGAATTGGTTGTCTCTAAAACATCAGAAATCGCCAATGCCATGCCATCTTAGTCCCTAAGTCATTCTTATTAAACACGATCTACATCAAAATGTGTCCCCAAATGTGACTCACATCCTTTGTCACATCTGTAAACTGAAATTTTTCCTTCACCTGTCTGATACATCATGCTAGACATACTGCATATTAGGACATATATATATATGGTGCTTTGTAAATACGCTAGTTAATTTATTTTCATTCTTAATTTATTCTTTGATTTAACATGTTTTTGTTTTCCAATATCCTTCATGAAAAATAAAGGTGTGTATCAAAATCCTTAATGGAAAAGGACAGACAATTTCAAAGGGGTTTCGGTTGAAAAAGATATGGCTGAAGATTTACTGTTAACACAAAAGTTATACAATATTTTGATATTTCTTAATCCCTAATTTTTAGTGATTTGTTGTGTGTGGGATTTCAAGGGTTTATAGCCGTTGTAGGACTCCTTCAGCATTACCGTATTCCAGAGTCCTTTTTGAGGAAGAATTCCCTGTTTGAATAGGAAAAGGGAAGTTGTGCATATTTATGTGGCCTCACATCCTTCACATCCCCTTAAACCCTCATTAATTCTTGCCCCTACCCTCGTATTTCTCTCTCACACACATGCACTATATTTGTTTCTCTCTCTGTTCGATCTAATTGTGATTATAGAATCAATGGACCCTAACAATGAAATTCGCGATGAGGATGTGCTTGACGTACAACCAATTTCTGTTGCTATGGCTGAGAACCCCGTTCCTGATCAAACAGCTAAACCTAGCTTTTTTGTCGAGGTTCCCCCTTCATCATCATCCTTCGAATCATCAATGGAGGTACTCCCAAGTTCTAATCCAACTCCATTGTCACCAGCTCCCTCATCTCCAAAAGTTCCTACTCCTCCTCCATCCCCTGTTTCTCAACCTATTGAGGTTCCCCCTGTCGTGGCCCCAACTTCTACTTTGGTCACCCCACTTACTAAGTAAAGGAAGTTACCTACTTCCAAACCAAAGGGGAACCTTGTCAAACCTGCCCCGCCCAGAAATGTGAGAAGATCTCACAGGGTAAGAAAGCTGTCTGAGGCTGATAAAGCCAAAAATTTGAAGAAACCTGGTGGAAAACCAACCACAGCCATCTCCTGTGATGAAGAAGAGGAAGAAGAAGTACCACAGCAGACAAGGGCAAGGAAGCCAAGTGCTCAAACAATTGCATCTCCTCAAACTGACAAGGATGAGGAACCATTGGCCAACTTGCTCATAGAACTGAAAGGGAAGAAGAAAATGGTTGTAGCTGGGCTTGAACCTATTTTGGAAGAGGAGAAATCTGAGGAAAGCTATGAATCTGCAGCGAATTTAAGTTGGGTCGTGATGAAATTGATCAAGTAAAAGTGGACCAAATTATTGACAATCAAGTTGATTCTGAAGCTGAATCTGACAAGGAGACCTCTCCTCAAAAGTGTGTGCCTAAGGATGTGCACACATCCAAACGTACATCTTCAAGGTTGACTGCTCAAAAGGGTATTTCTAAATCCCTCACTCCCTCTACTGCTTTAACCTCCATATCCTCCAAGTTTTAATCTATTGATGCCTCTGATAGGCATGAGTAAATAGTCAATAAGGCTTTCATTATAGAGATGAAGAGAGATAGGGAGAATTTCTCCAAATTGGGGATAGATAACCTGTTTGAAGAGAAAGGTTTGTTTTTTACTGTGGATCACCCAATTCCATTCTTGCCTAAGCTTGTGCATGATTTTTATGCAAATCTATCTAAAGGATTGGACAAACCTTCTTCCCCTATGTTCAACACTGTCTATGTAAGGGAAAAATTCATTCATTTCTCTCCCTCTGTCATCAATGATTTTCTAGGGTTAGAAGAGGGTTATGATCAACTTTGTGATATTTCTGAGAAAGAACTTGTATCCTCTCTTACTCATGGGAAGCTAACTGCTTGGTCCTTTAAGCCTAAGGATCTAGGTAGTGGGTCTCTTACCTCTTTTTATTGCTTTCTCCATTATATTTTAACTACCAACCTCTGCCCCTCCAACAATAAGACATCAGTAATTAGGGTGCAAGTTGATTTACTTTATAGGTTGGGTGCCAAGAAAAATATCAACTTTGGAGATTTTATCTTTAGGAAAATTTGTGGGTATTGTGAATCTCCTTCTAAGAAATGGTCCCTTCCTTACCCTTCTCTCATCTCTCAAATTTTGATTGCCCAAGGAGCAAAAGTTGAAAAGGGTAAGGCTAGAGTTAGTATGTTTGATCTGTTTAAAGAAACCAAGACCCTGCTAGATGCATAGCAAAGATTCGTTGATCTCCCTTTAGGAGTTGTTCCAGAAATTTCAATGCAGGATGTGGGCACATCCACTCACACATCTGTGAAATCCTTTGAAGCTCAAATGACAGACCTTGATGCTGAAATTGCTGCTGCTGAAACTCTCACCACAGCTCTGAATATTCAAATGAATGCCTCCCAATCTCATGCCAATAATCTCAAAGCGCTAAAAGCTAGACTCTAGAGATGGCATTCTACACTTTCTAGTCAAAATGGGGGAGATGAATCTGCTGCTGGTGTTGGTACTACTGCTGCTGCTGACTATTCCTCATGGAGAAGCTGGGATTTATAGAACTCAGGGGGAGTTCAGTTCATTTTAATATGTTTGCTTAAAACTGTGATGGTTTCAAAAAACAATTTTAATTTCTGCTTTTTATATTGGTTAGTTTTTGCTCTTAATGTTTGTTAGTTTTAAAACTTTGGTCTGTAATCCCCTAAACATGTTGCTGAATGGTTGCTTTTTGTTACATTTGTTGAACTGCAAATTTTAGTACTAACTTGTTCTATGCAGTTTTTGTGTGGATGTGATGACACATCTGCACACACATCCATTCAGGGGGAGCTTTCATATCTGAAAATATTGATCATAATAATATCATCATAAATCTTGGATTTTGACTAGAAAGTCCAAAATAGGGGGAGATTGAAAGAGTAAGTTTTAGGAAACAGTATGTTTCCTATTTCGAATCAAAGTGGTATATTTGGTAAGTTGATTTTGTGACTTTCATGGAAAGATTTATATTGTCCTATTATGAAAAGGACATTGTTAATATATGTAAATATCTTTTATTTATGTACATATATTTAATTTAGGACTAACCTACTAACAAAATCTCTTTACTTGTTAGTGTGCTTTATGTTTCCTTGTAGGAATTGGAAACTCACATAGGAAAAGGTGTTGGATTTGTGAAGATCTTCTCAAGGTGCATATAAATACAAGTGATCAGCACAAAGAGAAGACACGACTTTAGAGAATTTTGGAAGACAATTCATATTTGTTCTTCACGTTTTAATATTGCCAATTTAGGTTGTGAGTGAATGTTGTGTCTTACATCCGAACTCACATCTAGCTTTTCTTCAAGTTCTTTGTTTTACTTCTGATTAGAATAGGATCTACTTGGGAAAGGGAGACTGCTCTTATCGTAGAAGGTGATTAGAACTTATTTAGTATTTTATATTTTTGTTTTCACTTCTTTGTGTTTGTAAGTAACACAGTTTTAATAGTGAAAAGTTTTTGGGCGTAAGCCTTGTTTGCTGGGATCAAAACCAGTAAACGTTTATAATTCTTGTGTTTTATTATTTTATTCCGCTGTTTAATTGTGGATGTGTGGACAGTTGTATCTCACGTCTGTACTCACATCCGTGATCTGTTGAGTTTTGCTTGGGTTCCTAGCTACACGAAACTTTCAAATTCCGTCAAAGTGTCATCCATTACTTCGTTAAATCTATTGTGGCATGATAATGTCATCAACTTAGTGAAACCATATATTATGAATGTTTGGTGACATGGACTTGTAGGGGGTAAAACTGTACAATTTAAATTTTTTGGTCCCAAATATAAATATCCACAAACAAACAAATGATATTTATTAAAATAAAATAACAATTAAAATTTCAAAATAGCTTTATTTAAAACAATTTTTTTTTTTTTGAACAATAAATAATAAAATTTATATTAATTTTTTATTTTTTTTGCAAGAAAAATATTTCTATTAATTTGTTAAATTATTTTGGTTAAATTTTGAAATGTATATAATTAACAAATAATTTTTATAGTAATAACCCTTGAGAAAATTTTATAACAATATTTTTGAAACTTATAATAATAACCAAAATGCAAATCAAATATTTAAAGTTAATATATAAAAATGCAAAACATTATGATATTAATTTATAAAAGGAGTTGATGATGCAGGAAACGGTCTAGATCAGCCTCCGTCCAGCAATTAGGTTGATCTCCAGCAATTAGACATGAAAACACTAACACATGACTAGCCGGGTGGCGAAGACCCTCCGGCGTGATGATGAGATAATGTGTATTAGACTTATAAACTCAATTGAATAACATAATTACTCAAATAGCAAATAAGATTTTACCCGTTCACGTTGGATGATGTAGGGTATTTATAATGTTGAAATAGGATCACGTTGAATCCCTAGGATCACGGAGATAATCTTGGCGTAACTGACTCCGAGAAAGTAGGAGGCGATTACAAATAATGACGTGGGTCGGCGCACATGTTGGTAGGTCAAGGTCGGCTGAGTAGCCAAATGCGACCTGACTTTATGTTTTGGATTGATAATTATTGTGCAAGTATATGATCGTATGTCGGACGAAGCTAGGTCGGGACCAATGATGGTCGGAAAATGAGCTAGGTCGACTGATCGATGTTGGGCCATTGGCAATGTAGCCATTGGGCTTGACCCATTCAATAATAGAGTAAACTGGTGACTGAAATGTTGGGCTTGATTTGTTGGGCCTGGTCCGTCACTTTTATTCCATTCAGTGGCCCCCAACTTTCTGAGTTGACTTTGTCGACCAGGAAGTTATGAAAAAAATTATGAAGTCTTACATAGCCCATCGTTTGATGTTCGACGTTGTTGATTGGTCGACGTTGTCAGATGGTCGACTGAGTTGACGTGGCTTGATCTCGACCATTGACTTTTTTGATGGTTGGATCCATTGGAACGCCACAACGATTATATGGTACGGCATTTGGACATCTCTCTTGGGAAACGTTGCTGGCATTAATGGGCAGAAATAACTGTTGTACCCCTAACCCTTTCCAATTCAGGTAAGGATTGGGATATGTATAAAAAGCCAAATCCTTTTCCTTTTACAACTTTACAATGCCCAAATTCTCGTACACACATCAAGAACAAAAGGCAAGGAGCTTTCGATTTCCCAGTGCAAACAAGTTTTCCGTTCGTTTCCGATCTCCCCTTCCTTGAAGTAACTAAGGTACCCTTTGATTCCTCTGTAATTTTAGGCTTAATTTCAAGCTTTTTCTTCGCTTCCTCCATGTCTAGGACCTTTGGGTGTGAGTCAGGTGTTAGGTATGGGTATAACTCTCAAAGTCTTAGGGTTTATAAGCGGTTAAAGGACCCATGGAAGGAGATGACTAGGGATAAGTGTATCACCAACTTGAAAAGGTGGGGGTTGTGTACATGTGTCGTAGATTTCCCAGCTGGTGAAAGTATGGGGGACCTGGAGGTGGACGATCCACGGATTTTCCGCTTTCGTCTCTTTAATAAGTTGATCGACCATTTCATAATCTTCCATATCAAAATCAATAAACCCCCCTTTCCTAGAGAAAGGTTAGAATTCCCGGGGGAATCTAGGTCGCCTTTAGGTAGTTCGGATGAATCTTCAACTAGGACTGATTCCCCTGTTTCTTCTTCTCCTGTAGATATGGTCGACCAATGTTCATCGAGCTCCTCCTTCGGCAACATCGTGGATACCTTCTGCTCAACGGTCGTTCCAAGCCGTAACGAGAGAGGATATGTGGCCCCCAGGCCAACTACTAGAAGGAAGGGTGCAGAGTCAGAATTTAGATCCTTCATAGCTTCTGTGAGATAAGTAGAGATGACTTCAGATTGACTCATTTTACGGAGGCTCAAAGGAAGGTTCACACTTAAGCTCACTGGGCCTTAAACAAGGCTAAGATAGCTTTCTACTACGGCCAATTTGAGGCCGGGCTATGACTCCTCTTAGATCCTTTCATTTGTGAGTTCTTGGAATGCATGGCTGCGGTCCCCATGCAATTAGGAGCCAACACTGTGAGGGTTCTAGTGTGGTTTGCTATGGTCTGCCGGTTTCTTAGGTATAAACCGTGCATGAATGTGTGTAGGAGGTTTTTTAAAGTAGTAGTCAATGATAAAATCTTAGGAATCAGTACTCCGGCCAAAGCCAAGGCCCCCAAGCTATTTGTGAACTTGCCCGACAAGGTATCTGGATGGAACTCCCATCTGATCTTGGTTGAGAGGAGGAAAGGATGGGCCTTCCCTCTGCCAGAAAGGGGTATGAAGGCAATGAAAGAGGAGGACTACAAGGTCCCGGACTGGAGCGACGAGCTAGCTCGTAGGCTGACTTTGGTTGCTCGGAGGAGCACAATCAATTGGTTAAGTCTTCAATCGGATAAGGATTACTTCATACAGGCCGGCATGATGCTTGGTGGGGACGGAGAGGTAGCCCCCTTAGTACCAATTATCCAGAGTCTTAGGTATCCAAACTGGGTCATACATGAGAGAGAGAGAGAGAGATATTTGAGACCCAATGCCACCCTTGCAAAAAGACTCCTGGCTTCTGCATAACAAGCCTAGACCATTATGGTGGTTAAGTGTTTACTCGCCTTTTCTCTTACTCGTAACTTTTTTGCTCGCATATTTCTTGTTTACTAACTACTTCCTCGTTGATTGTACAGTTCTCACCCCCCAAACAAGAGGCAAATATGGACCACATAGTCAGCGTGAGTGATAGGAGGAAGAACAGGAAAGCTCACGAGGCGGCTAATGCTCGAGCTAGCCGTGAGAAGGAGGCCACAGATAGAAATGGCTTGCTCCCCAAGGTTAGTGTGGGGATGGTCCCTGTTGATGGATTGGGACCTGTTGAGGCTATTGAGCACACCACTGAAGTTCCACACTTGGGAGCTGAGGAAGAGGTCGACCATACGACCGAGCAAATGTCGGGCTCTAGTCCCTGTTAGGAACCATAGGGCTGGCCCCTCAAAATTTTGTTGACTTAGAGCTCGACAACGTCGAACGACCTAGACCTGGTAGATGAAAGACGACTAGCTGCACAGATGAGAATGGTAAACTACAAACAAAAGACCAAGGCATATCATGACAAGAGAGTCATCAGAAAAGTATTCCAAGTAGGCGATTGGGTAGTTAGAAAAATCGAGGCAACTGGTCGAAAGGCAGAACAAAACAAGCTCTTCCCAAATTGGGAAGGTCCCTATATCATTACTCAAGTCATTCGAGAGGGGACCTACAGATTGTAGACTAAGGAGGGAAAGGATCTCAAGCATCCATGGCACTCCGACAATCTTCGAAAATACTATCATTAGTCTAGTTCATTTTTGTAAGAGATTAGTTTCCCATTTTCAGTCTTTTACTTTTCAGTTTGATAGGATTGCAGTTTGATGTAATCACATTCTAGTTTATGAAAGCAACTTCTTCTAACATGCAAGGCAACTATCAACTTCTGACACAAACACCAGAATACGAGGATCTTATCCCCGACTCTTCAAAATGCATGACTTACATCTTGACAAGGGTCCGCCTTGACTCAATGACTAAGTTCCTAATAGCCAACACGAGGATCTTCCCTCAACTTACTAGCTTACCTTACATCCTGACGAGGGTCTGCCTCTATTCAAGGATCACAAGATTCAAACAGTCAAAGACCGAGGACCTCTCCTCGGCCTATTGACTTGCCTCACATCAAGACAAGGAAACACCTTGTCACTACGACTAAAAGGCATCACGTCTAAAACCTGTGCACGAGTCATCTTCCTCGGCATAAGGAGATGAAAAAGAAGAAATCATCCAACAGTCAAAGCCGAGGAGCCCCTCCTCGGCTTATACGACTTAAAGTATAGTCAAAGCCGAAGGACCTCACCTCGGCCTAATAACTTACTTTATAACCATGGATGAGGGACCCTCCTCGACTTCCCCCTTTACAAGCCTTGTGTCTATGCCTAGCATACAAACAAGCATTCAAAGCAATTCATTGAAACAACATGAATTAAAACAAAGGGACTTTATCATTAATATTCAAAAGAAGATTACAAAGCCCTATCAGCTATTACAACATAAGAAAAATGTAAAACCCTAAAATGTAAAACCCTAAGACTGCTGTGCGTCTTCAAAGGGTTTATCTAACCAATCATCTATGGCGGCACCAGGAGGAGGAGGGATAGTTTGTTCAACTCCAGCATCAACCTTCTCGGCTGCTCCTCCCTCGACCTCGGCCTCCATGTCCCCGTCTTCAAAGGCCTCCACCAAAGCTTTAAGGTTACCGGGGTCAACAGATGGTGGCACCCAAGCATCTCGGCCTTCCTGGGCATCTTCCCCAGCCATGATGTCCAAATTATATTTAAAAAACGGAACCAGGTGGTGAAGAGCCCTAGCCTCCTCGTCATACTGATTCTGGCTGATCAGCAGAGCAACCTTATTAATGTCCAAGCCTGTGGAGGGGTCAGCCAAGATACGACGGGCAAGATGAAGATAGCCATCCTCAAACATGGTGGCCGTCTTCTCATCCACCACATCTTGAAAAGCCTGGCTCTCCTTGAAACGGATCACGGCCTCCTCTTCCCTTGAAGGAAGGGTGGCCTCCATACCTCGGCACTTGTCCTCGGCTTCCTCGGCCCTCACTTGGACCTCGGCCTTGAGCCTTCTTTCCTCCGCCAGCTCGGTATTCTTCTGCCGGAGATGTTCCTTAGCTTGAGCACGGGCCTCTTGGGCCTGCTTACGAAGCTCCTCGGCCCTCTTCACCTCGGCCTCTACCTTGGCTTGAGCAGCCTCCAGGTCGGCGTCCTTGGCTTTTAGAAGCTCAACCAGAGCAGCCTTCTCGGTCTCGCCCTTCTTCTGGGCGGCCTTAGCATCGTGCAGCTGTTTATCATTGGCCTTGGCCAAGACGTTCTCGTAAGCTGTGACACTAGCAAACTGCAAGATAAATTTATGTTAGACCTTATCAAGTACAAATGAAACCAAAGAGACTAAATATAAGAGATAGTTACCTCGGCCAGCATAAGACCCTTACGACACAGCAAGTTCTCCCTGCCCGGCTTCTCTCTAACCAGCACATCGTAAGCCTCCTCATTCATGGCTCTTTGAACGTGAGCTCGGCCCAACCTTAACAAAGGCCCCTTCCTGGTTTGCAGAGGGAGGCCCTTTAAAAGAGGGATGTTTGCCGCCATACGCCGAGCAAGCTCCTCGGCCTCTTCCTGGGTTTTGATACTTTGGATGGTAAGGACGGGAGGAGATTGGGGATTGGAGGGCTCCCCGGCAGGTCGCTTGGCATGGGGCTCCTCGGCAGAAGCACCTTGAGGCCTTTTGGAGCCGGAACGCCTTTGGACGAGGTCAGTGTCCTCGATCGTTGGAGTATCCATCTCCTCAGTAGCATCAATATGGAGGCTATGCCCCTCTACATTTGACAAATTTTCTTGGCTGTCGGAGGCCCTCTCCTCGGCTTCAACCTCCTCGTGCAACTTGAGGGGAAGGGGTTGGTCACCCTGAGCATTCAAAAGGAGGTTGCGACTGTTGTCATCCTCCTTCCTCTCCTTCAAGGTCGCGACCTTGGCCAGACGTCTCTTCTTCTTGATCAATTCTACAGCACTCAACTTCTACATCGCTAGCTCCGCTTCTGGATCGGGGGTTAAATCTGCAAAGACAAGGAAGATACGATTACATACAAGCAGAATGAGAGCCAACAAAAAATACAAGTATCAAAGATAAGGGTAAAATAATTACATCCTGCTACGTTATCTTCTCTAAGGCATTGGTCAACTGGAGGGACCTTACACCTCGCACAATCCTCGTTAAAAACGAGGCCGGGTGCGTTCTCCAGTCGTTGAAACGCCTTCCCCTCCTAACAGTTACAAGGGGAGCAACCCCGTCCCTCGGTCCCGGCATTAGGCCTGCCTGGACGTAGTAGTGATCTGTGGCCTCCAAAGCCGACCAGTCGAGAAGCCCTACCTCGGCAAACTCCTCAAGACGCTTGATCAAGTCTTGGGTCCATCCATACTTCAGTACTGGACCCGACGAAGTTGGATCATCGAAAGGGGATTGGAACTCCCAGCCTTGCCGGCTCTCAACCCTTATAACATGGTTGTCTCAACCTCTAACCTTGCTGGACATTGGGAGAAGAATTTTTGGATGTTTGGGTTCACTCCGTAGGACGAGGAGCCGACTATCCTTTACATAGCTAATCTGATAGAAATGACGAAAGGCTCCCATGGTCGGCTCGTAACCTAGACTTCGGCAGAGTACAATAAAACTAACGAGAACCCTAGTCCCGTTAGCACCCAACATAGCCGGGACAGCCCTCGTGTCTCCCAAAAATTCATTAATGAAGGGGTCCAAGGGAAGACGAAGCCCCTGTTGAAACTGTTTGAAGTAGAAGTTGACATGGTTGTCATTGTAATAAAAGCTCTTCTCTTCCTTGTCATCCTTAAAGACGGGCATGTCTATGTAAGTTAACTTGAACTCAGCTTTATCCACCCCGTACGTGGAGTATAACTTCTGCAGCATAGGGTCCCCGGCCTTGGGAGGCCTCTCTCGCCCTCGCCCTCCACCTTGGCCTCCTCTTCCTCGGCCTTTCTTTCCTTCAAGAGCACCTTCAGCAAAGGCATCCACTATCTTGGTTGACGAGGAGGTCTCTCCCCCTCTTCCCGTTATATCTGCAAAAAGACGAGGAGTCAAAATTAGTTACCTCGTCCATGTCTAACCTTAAGACAGGGAAGAGGGATATCCCCCCTCGTCATAATAAATAGGCCGAGGAGGGAACCTTACCACTCAGACGCTCGCGAACTATGCGATCCGAGGAAGGGTAGAACAAATCAATGTGCTCCATTACTTCGGCCCTATCCTCAAGCAACACTATATTACGTGTCGAGGAATCAATTAGGTCAATCCTCGTATTATCTGGGTATTGGATGAACATCCAGGTACGGCCATAGTTTTTCAACATCTTTCCTATGTCATCCAGATTCAGCATCAACCAAGGTCCTCTCTCTCTCTCCGGTAAACTCTCAGGTTGCCCTTGTGGTATCCATAAATGAATCGGGGAGAATGGTCCCAAGAACGAGCCATTTTCTAAGGGGAGAAATCAAAGATTCCAAGGAGTTTATGCAAGATTCAAAGGAATTCAAACAAGACTCAAAGGGATTCATACAATATGTACATGAAAATCAAAGTTTTATGAAGAAAAGTTTCAAACATGACAATGGCAGCTCGAAAATTCAAAAATCTTTCTAAAACCCTAGAAATGGCAAAATCCTAAATGAAAAAGCATAAAAAGGAAGAAAAATGCATACCTGTTGGATGAAAAGCGGTCGGAATCACGCTCAGAAACGCCTTCACTGAAGATTCAAGCTTCGCCGAAAACTGGGATTGCAGTACTCGCCGGTGGGTTTTCTTGCCTTTTGCTCTCAAATAACAAGGGTGTGGAAAAGTTAAAATGAGGAGAATTCTAGTTTTTATACTCTCCAAAACCGGGTCGAACCCGAAAGGAAAGTGGGCAACCGGGTGTGGCGCCCCAAGAATTAATTGCGTTAACAACTTCCGAGGCATGTCAGATTTGGGGGCCCACCTCTCATCATCATGGCAATAACCGGCGGATAATGAAACGGCACATTACTGAAACGTCTCTGACGCGTGTCAAGCATGTTCGTATTCCATAAGCCGAGGATGAGATGACTTTCTCCTCGTCCTAGGCCGAGCTAGAAAGTCGGGGGCCACTGAACAGTATAAACCGAGATACGGACATGGGCTTGTCCAGGTCCAGCCCAAATGGATTGGGCTATAAACATAATCCACATACAAGTTATTAGAAGCCACCATGGGCTTCCTCAGTCTCGTACCGCGTCATCAGCAAAGCCAGTCACGGCCCAATATACAAGTATAAATGGCCCAATTACAAGTGCCGAGGATACCCTCCTCGTATGTCGAGGGGTATCTCCTCGGTCTTAACATTGACAATGGGCTCTTCATACTTTCCTTGGCTCATCAGGCTCTGAGATGTCATGAATGATGAAGAGAGAAAAGTTCTTACCTCGACATATCTTCATATGACAAGGAGACAGAATCACGCTTTCCGGCATATCCACATGCCGCTAGATTACCAATGGACGAGAAAGCTGAATTATGCATCTCGGCTTACACACCAATGTCGAGATAGGGCATTTACATTCCTCGGCTATCCGGCAAGCAGATTGAACAGTCCTATTCAAACAAGGATTCAACAGTTATTGTCCAATCAGGATTGTAACCATCTACATCAATTCAAGTCAAACAAATGACTCCTTAAACAGATATAATCCTCCTAGGATTATATCTTATCTCTTTACAAGTTCTATTCAACATGGATTCTATCAATCCATTCCTATAAATACAATTCATATAACACAATATTGGGTACATTACTTTTTACATACAGAAACTCTGTCAATTTAGTTTCTCACCACAAAACCGTGACTTACTCTCACGCCGGAGGGCCTTCGCCGGTCAAGCCCCGGCTTAGTTTATATGTTTTGTCTTATTTTCAGGCCTAGCAATCTCCGGAGCAAACGATCGCTTGGATTTGGACTGATTTGATGATTTTAGCATCATATATATATATATATATATATATATATATATATATATATATATATATATATATATATATATATATATATATATATATATATATATATATATATATAGAATTCTTCAAATTCTTCTTCATTTTCACCCTCCTTATTGCTTCGACTGCAGTTGCTAGAACTAGCATTGGTATGATCTCTCTCTCTCTCTCTCTCTCTCTCTCTCTCTCTCTCTCTCTCTCTCTCTATATATATATATATATATATATATATATATATATATATATATATAAACTAAGAATACACTTATAAAATTGGTATTCTCAATCGTAATGTCAGTAATTAACTTCAGGTGATATGATCTTTAGAGGAAAGATTTCACTTGGAACCAAGCAATATCGCAAGTATTACTGCATATATATTTTCAAAATTTCAAACAAACACACATTGTTTTAACATCTGTATTAACCCAAATGCAACCTCAACTGTTAATTTTTAACTAACAGTGCAGCTAAAGCTTGAGCCTCGCTTTTACAAGGTAGCTATACTCCCAAACTTAGGGTTCTTTAAATCAACACAAAATGATCAACGATCTATAAATCAATTCACAAAATAAATATCAGCAAAAGTGAAAACTTCGTGTTGACTAAGTTGAGACGAATCTAATTTTGCAGCCTAAACATGATCATCAGAAGTCAATACCGTTCATGAGCTCAAAGCAGTCGTTCCAGCTAGGATCGTGATAACAGATGTCAATATCAAAGTCGGTTGGTAGAAAAGTATCAAGAATGTCGCCAGCAAGTGCATTTTCATCAGAAGCCTGGGAATGGGCAGCTTCTATGGCTAATGGTTCAACATACAACGGATTGGAAGCAGTGGTAGAAGGCAGATCAGTGGGTAATTTCATTTCCAATTCCACCATAGAAGAAATCAATTCAGCAGCAACAGGGGATGGGGCCTGATGAACAACAGGTTCCTGATTACTGGAACAGCAATCTTCTGCAGGCTTTACATGATTGGGGTCGATGAGCTCGAAGAAGTCGTTACAGAGGGGATCATTAAACCAGCTGTCAATAATATCAGAGTCGGTTGGCAGAAGAGTATCAAGAATGTTAAGAGTAACTGCAGTTTCAACAGAGGACTGGGAATAATCAACTTCCATGGCTAGTGGTTGAGCATACAAGGAACCGGAGGTAGATGTAGAAGGAAAATCAGTGGATAGTTCCATTTCTACATCAACAACAGAAGAAATTGGTTCAGTGGCAGCAGGAGACGGGGCCTGAAGAACAGCAGGCTCCTGATAACTGGAATTTTGCACTCTCTGTCGATTCTTCCAACGAGGGTTCTTGTAAAGATGACAGAGAACATAGTCCTTGAGCGGGTGGTAGTGCGAAGAGGTGCCCTTTGGAAGAGAGTACTACGAAATTACAGAGAAATATTGGAAAACCTTGATTGATTTCATTGATTGTGAGCAGGGGCGGAGCCAGGGGGGGGCATGGGGGGGCACTCGCCCCCCCCCGGCGGCGGAAATGCAGTGGAAAAAATTTTTTTTTGCCCCCCCCCATATTTTTTTTTATATATGTATATATATAATTAACTTCAAGATTAACACCAGTGAGTGGTGTGGTTCAGTGGTAGAAGGGGTGAAGTTAAAGTCTTTGGTGTTTCCTTACAAATTCGTGTTCGAACCCTGCTACCTACATTTTCAATTAATTTTATTTGTCCTCCATCTTTGCTATTCTCTCTTTCTCTCTATCCATTTCTTTTTCTTAACAGTTTTGTTGTTCTCTTTCTCCTAATTTCCTCACATTTTTTCAATCTTAATTAATTAGTTAGGCTTTTCCCATTTCTTAATTCTTTACATTTTTAACTAAAATACATTGTATTTCATGGATCCGACCCATTTTTTACTTGTCCGACCCGAAAATTTTTTTCGGGGGCGCTGCCCCCGAACCCCCGTGAAATCTTGCCCCCCCCTGGGGCAATTCCTGGCTCCGCCCCTGATTGTGAGAGTATATATATACAGCCCTAGCTCTAGCCTTTGAATATGGAAAAGAGAATTGCAATGTGAAAGAAATAAATACTAAGAATAAAAGGATTACATAGAATATTTACATGATAAGGTCAATAACTATAATAAGGTAAATCAATCTTTATCACGCCCCCGCAAAATGGACGGTCTGGTAGTTAGTCCAATCTTGGAGATAAGATTCTGAAACTGCGTGCGTTGAAGAGGCTTCATGAGCGCATCAGCAAGTTGATCCGATCCCGAAATATGTGAAACACGTATGGACTCTTTTTGAACTAATTCTCTGACGAAATGATAATCAAGCCCCAAGTGTTTCATGCGAGAGTGAAAGCGCGGATTGGCAGCAACATACGTGGCACCGAGATTATCACAAAAAATTGTGGGAGTGCCAACAGGTGTAATGCCGAGTTCCTGTAGGAGAGTACGAACCCAGATGAGCTCAACTGTGGTATAGGCGGTGGCACGGTATTCTGCCTCGGTGGAGGAGCGAGCAAGAGTACGCTGTTTCCGAGAACTCTAGGAAATAGGGTTCTTGCCCAAGTAAACAATGTAGCCAGTGGTGGAGATGTAATCATCCTTGTCTCCCTTGTGGCATCGATATAGGCATGGAGAGACATGGACGAGCATGGACGAAGAAGAAGACCATGAGAGAGAGTACCCGTAAGGTAGCGTAAGATACGCTTGAGAGCGGAGAAGTGTGCATCAGTAGGACGATGCATAAATTGAGATAGCTTATTTACTGCGAAGGAGATGTCGAAACGAGTTAAAGAGAGATATTGAAGAGCCCCAACGAGAGCACGAAACTCAGTAGGGTTGGGTAAAGGAGAACCAGATGTAAAGGACAAAGGAGGATTAGGTGCCATAGGAGTAGGCACAGGCTTAGCAGCAGACATATTAGCACGAGATAGTAAGTCACTAACATATTTTTGTTGACTCAAGAAAAGACCATGGGGATGAGGAAGAACCTCGACACCTAGAAAATAAGAAAGAGTGCCTAAGTCTTTGAGAGAAAACCGAGAGGAAAATTTAGAAAAGAAAGAGTTTAGAAAGGAGAGATTTGAGCTGGTGATAATAATGTCATCGACGTAGACAAGTAAGTAAATTAAACCTAAGGAGTGACGGAGAATAAAAAGCGAAGAATCAGAGACACAATTAACAAAACCAATAGAAAGAAGGAAAGATTTAAGCTCATTATACCAAGCACGTGGAGCTTGCTTAAGGCCATAAAGAGCTTGACGGAGTTTACAGACATTAGATGGGTGAGATGGACTCGAAAAACCTGGAGGTTGAGACATATAGACATCTTCTAGAAGTGAGCCTTTGAGAAAGGCATTGTTAATATCGACTTGCCGAAGGGACCAACCATTAGAAATAGCAAGGGAAAGAATTAGACGGACAGTACTAGGCTTAACAACAGGACTAAATGTTTTCGAATAGTCGAGACCAGGACGTTGATTAAACCCTTTCGCTACAAGGCAAGCCTTGTAACGATCAATAGAACCATCCGAATTAAATTTTGTGCGAAATACCCATTTGTAACCAATTAAATTTTGAGACGGAGAAGGGGAAACGAGATCCCAAATGTGATTTTTGAGAAGAGCATCATATTCTTTCTGCATTGCATCTCTCCAAATAGTGCTTTTAAGTGCTTGAGTAATGTTTGTAGGTTCAGGGATAGAATTTGAAAGGGAAATATGGAGGTTAAGTTTATTTATAGGTTTATGGATGTTGTTTTTAGATCGAGTAACAGGGCCAGAGGGAAGGAGTGCGGAAGCTGTAGGGGGAAGGAGGAAGGGAAGAGATGGTAGTAGAGGAGGGTTCAGATTGGTCGAATGGGGAAGGCTCAGGTTGAGCTAGTTGGGAGGGAGTAGGTAGAGTAGGTGGCTCGGCATTGGGTGGTGCTGGAGCTGGAAGCGGGCTGGAAGTAGGGGAGGAACTGGAAGGTGGCGAATTGTTTGAAGGAGGAGGTATTGGAGTAATGGAAGAGGGAGAGATTATAGTAGAGATTCTAAATTGACACCATTCATCAGGAGTAACAAGAGTGTTTGAGGGGGAAGTATTGCTAAAAGGAAAAGAGTAGTCAACAAACTTCACATGCCTAGAAGTATATATTTTGTAGGAAATAGGATCCATGCAATAATAAGCACTTTGCGTAGCTGAGTAACCCACAAACACACATGGGGCAGATTTTGGTTCAAGTTTGTGAGAGTTATACGGACGAAGCCAAGGATAGCATAAACATCCGAAGCTTCGAAGTTTAGTATAATTTGGAGGGATTTTTTGGAGAGTAAGAAAAGGAGATTTTAGTTGAAGAGTAGGGGTAGGCATTCGATTTATTAAGTAACAAGCAGTTGTAAAAGCAAGAGACCAAAACTTAAGTGGCATAGAAGCATAAGAAAGTAAGGAAAGCCCGGTTTCGACTATATGTCGATGGCGACGTTCGGAGTAGCCATTGTGTTCGGGTGTGTGTGGAGGAGAAGTGAGATGAGAAATGCCATGTGAGGCAAGAAGAGGACGGAGGCCAATGTATTCGCCTTCATTGTCACTATAAATTGTCAAGATGGAACGTTTAAAATATTTTTCAACAAGAAGCTTAAAGTGAGAGAAAACATGTGTTGCATCATTCTTGTGTTTTAGGGGATAAAATCAAATATATTTTGAAAAATGATCCACAAAAATAATGTAATATTTAAAACCGTCAAAAGAGGGAACGGGGAAAGTCCACACATCACTATAAAGCACATCAAGAGGTCCAAACAAAGAAATAGTGTTATTATGAAACGGAAGTTTATGACTCTTGTTACAGTCACAAGAGATACAATTAAAAACACTTGACTTAGGAATTTGTAAATTAAAACTAGAATTGAGAAAATTTAAAATAGTTGTCGAGGGATGACCAAGACGGTGGTGCCAGTTGATGGTGGACTTCAAAACAGATGAGTGAACTTGAGGAAGAGTAGGGTTCCATTCATAAACACCGGAATTAGTGGGGCCTTTGAGAAGAGTCTTGCCCGTGGAGAGATCCTTCACAATATAAGATGAAGGTAAGAAAGTAATTGAAGAATTGTTATCTTGACAAAACTTTGAAATAGAGATAATGTTACGAGAAATAGACTGAACAAAAAGAACATTATTAAGGCGAAAAGTATTATGAGAGGAGGAAAGAGATGTAGAACCAGTGTGTGTTATTGGGAGACCCGAGCCATCGCTGATGACTAGTTTCTCAGTGCCATCATAGGGAGCATGGAGTGCAAGAGTATCAAAATCATTGGTAGCGTGGTGCGTTGCACCGCTATCAAGCAACCAGGAGGTATTGGGCCGGGTAGATGTGGTGGCAGTATAGGCTGAGGGTGAGGAATTTGCACGGGTGGTCAGCCTAGAGGGGTTGGGGAGATTAGGTGAAGGGATGACAACATGGGGATGAGCATTGCAAAATAGGGAACACTGAGAGAGATAGTGGCCAAACATTACGACACCACTGACAACGTCCCTTAAATGGAGCAGGCTGGCGGTTGGTATTGGTGGGAGTAGGGAGAGGAGTTGGGAGCAGACCAGAACTGGAAGAGGAATTCCTAGGTTGGAAGCTACGAGAAGGGTGTTTGGATCCATAGTTGACTGAGGCAGGGAAGTTGAGAGGGGTAGCTGTAGTGTGGGAGGTGTGAGAGATAGAGAGTTCCTTGTTGAGAAGCTTTTCATGCAACTCATCAAAGGTTATAGGCGTGTCACGACTTTGAACGGCAGAAATAACGAATTCAAAAGCTGGGTCATTTAGTTGGTCAAGGACACGCTCGACAATGTCATCGTCATCAAGTGGCCGACCTAGGGAAGCAAGGTGATCAGTGCAAGATTTTATATCTCGCATATATTCAGTAATGGGATGGGATCCTTTGGTGATATGCTTAAGGCGATCTTTAATTTGCTTAACATGTCCTTTTGACGGATTGGCAAAAGTCTTAGCCAGGGTTAGCCAAGCGGCTAGAGAGGTGGAGCAGTGAGAGATGAGGGGAACAAGAGGGGCCGAGAGGGTACCAGCAATGGCCGAGAGAATAAGTTGATCTTGCCTAAACCATGTGGTATAGGCAGGATTGGAGATGGTGGTTATAGCAGCAGGAGGAGCGGGGGGGTTGGCTGGCGGAGTAGGGTTGACAGCAGTAGGTGCAGGGAGGGATTTAGGTGGTGCGAGATGTGTACCATCAACGAATTTGTATAAATCGTGGCCAATTAGGGTTGAGACAACTTGGGTTTTCCATGATATGTAGTTTGTGGAGGAGAGTTTGAGGACATGAGGAAGAGATATGACAATAAGCGGGACGGTGGGTTCAGCAGTATTGGGGAGGAGAGTGAGATCAGAGGAAGACATGGCTGCGAAGAAGAAGAAGAGAGGGAGACCTAGAAGCAACTGTAGGAGAGGAGAGAAGAGAGAATATGAACCTTGATTGCTCTGATACCATATGAAATTACAGAGAAATATTGGAAAACCTTGATTGATTTCATTGATTGTGAGAATATATATATACAGCCCTAGCTCTAGCCTTTGAATATGGAAAAGATAATTGCAATGTGAAAGAAATAAATACTAAGAATAAAAGGATTACATAGAATATTTACATGATATATTCAATAACTATAATAAGGTAAATCAATCTTTATCAAGTACTCTGTCATCAGAAATCTCTTGTCATTTATCGAACCCTCTTCTTTATAGCTGAGATTGATAGACTTACCAATGGGTATTCCATTGTGATCACGGATATTCTGGGTCTGAACACCATGCCACGTCCCTTTTCCAACTTTGCGGTTGACATTGGTGGAACCACTTTTACCCTTCTTGGAAAGCTTGGTGAAAAGGTAGAGATCACCTTTGCTTTCAGTAGCAAAGAATATGTCAGGAAGCTGCTTGAGGTTATAGGGATCAAGATCAAAAATAACACCATTGCAAGGCAATGGACGCCCCATCACCTTATAATGCAAATATTCAATGCACTCATACGGCTCAGGAAGAAATCGAAACTGTAGGGATTTTTATCAAGGCTTCTTAAGGAAATGACAAAAGAGATGAGAAAGATAACGGAAATATAACGAAAATTGAAAACAAGCGAGAATAGTCGAGTCTTGTGTTTAACACAATTTTCGTAAGAAGTATTTGCCCCATACAGGTGCTTATGGTTGAATGGCAAACTCCTCGTGAGATAAAACGACTTCTAGTTATCTATAGGAGCACTCCAAATAAATAACTCTAGTGAACAATTGGCTATTTGGAAATTGAAGGAAGTATATGCAACAATATGAAGATGATTAGGCAATGTTAATCTATCTCAAAGAGGGTAGGAAAGGCTCAATTTACTGTGTGTAACAATTGAAATTCGGAGGGGAAGTATATAAAGAGAGTTAAGGGGTTTGTGTCTTTTCCCACGAAAAGACACAACTTTTCTGTTTGAATTGGTGACTGTTCAGGAGCTGCTCGGCCGAGTCAAGGGACTCGCTCGGCCGAGCACCAAGCTGCACGGCCGAGTCAAGATACTCGCACGGCCGTGTTAATCACACTTCTCGGCCGAGCAAGGCATAGGCCTCGGCCGAGCAAGCTTGTCCAGAGACTTGGCCAACTTGCTGTGCTCTGCTCGGCCGAGTCAAGGACTCTGCTCGGCCGAGCACATCAAACAACATCAAAACCCTTTAAACAACTCTCGTTAAGTTACAAATCTTTTGTCATTAATTTCTCATTCACCCGGAAATGGTTTTGAGACAATAAATGAGTTTCATTATCTACCCTAAATGTAGAATACATTTTGTAACTTACTTCGTTAACAAATAACGAACTCCGTTGGAAGTTAACGAACTTCCGTTAGAAAGTTAGGTCAACGATAAGTCAAACTTTACTTTCGTTACCCATTTCCAACAATCCCCCACATGAATGACAATTAATGCATGAATGCAAATTTCGTCCAAAAGTTCCGGCGAACTATTATTACATCGAGATAGATAGCTTGTGGCCTTGAATCTTCCCTAGTGAAATATTATCGGATATACTAGCCATTTGGTAGCGAGTCGCTTTGAATCAGTGACTGTATAATGTATACCAAGACAACAATACTCACATAATAATAGCTCTAACAGTTATTGTTCTCACGTTTTGTCCATTTCGGCCTTGGACCGTATCCCATTCATAAGTGTTTATTTATTAAGAAGCGGCCAAACTTCAACACTTATATAGGTGATCTCCTATCAAGAGTAACCTGTAATACTCCACCTTTTGAAGGTATAGGAATCATTAAAAGCTCTATGCTTATCCTTACCAAACGTCAACAAGGTTTCAATTTTAGCACTTGGGCAGCTTCTGAGAAGGGATTTGGTATTTCCAAGTGCACTACTAGAATGTCCATAACTTAGTTGTCTCTTTGAACCAAGTTTGTGGGATCTCCACTCATCATGGTTGAGTTACCGCTATGGATTTCTTTTAATGTGTGGGTTTCAATCCCGTTCCCCTTACTGCAATTGTACAGTTGATCTCTACTACTACCCTTAGGTAGACGGATCCGCTTTTGACTTCACATGGCCAGTTGTGACAGTAACATTTTGAGATCAATTGTCTTATGGTATTGTGTCTAAGACCATTGTGTCTTGACTTACCATGATGTTCTACACCTTTTCCTATTTTCCATTGTCGTCACAATGCCTTAGGTCGTGCAGACATAGACTTATTCCACAAAGGAATATCTTCCAAGAACATTCAGCTTTTACTTTAGCTTTGTCTAATGATATCAACTCAGATTCCATATTGAATCGAGTTATACATATTATCTTGGAAGGAAATAATGACACTTTTATTCCAACTAATGTGAGTGTATTCTCAAATTGTGTTTAGTGTCGAATATTCAATCAGTATACTCTTTCCATACTATTGAATACCATAGGTATTGTAATCTTTAATCATAAGTATATATACTATTTCGGTGTTTGATTACAATTACAATTAGACTTTTAGTCTATCTAGAATGATCAGTCCCTTCGAGTGATCAAATTCTTCTATCGGTCAGTTTCTTCAAGTGGTTATTATCGCTGTACCGTTCCGACTTCCCAAGTATTCAGTATCTCTAAGTGGTTTGACCTCCTTAGAGTCTACCTTTCAGGAATCTACTTTACAGAGATTACCTCTCAAGATTCTACCTTACTATAGTACACCTCTCAAGAATCTATTTGAACTTTCGAAGTACTTTTTCAAGATAATGGGATTGTGATAGGACTATTCCTTCTGATGTTCTAGAAATCTTTATTTCTAATATGACATCGGCTAATCCCATATATTTCATGTCAAAGTTCTTCTTTAACATGTCTTTGGTATTCATGATCAATTCATGACTACCATTATTAGCATGTTAACAAATGATTCAGATGTTCCTTTAATGTAGACACATTTGTCACATTCATTAATCTTGAATCCATTTGATAACATAGTTCTATCGAACTTCTCATGCCACTGTTTAGTTGCTTGTTTTAGTCCATATGAATACACAAGTAGATCCAACACGGTTGTGCGACATAAAACGCTCTGTTGTGTCAATGGGATAATCTTGCATGAATCATCATGTCCTTTTGACAACTAGCCTGGCTTTATACTTATCAACAGATCCATCGGCTTTATACTTTCTTTTAAGAATCCATTTGCAACCTAATGGTTTGCAACTTGGAGGGCGATCTACCAATTCCCAAGTATTATTAAGCATTATGGATTTTATCTCACATAGCCTCTTTCCAGAACGAACTATTCGGACCAGATAACGCTTCCATAACAGTTGCTGGTTCGTTTTCCAACATAAATGATAGAAAATCGGGACCAAAAGACTTTTCCACTCTTTCCCTTTTACTACGTCTAGGTCCTTCATCTTCTACTTGAGATGGACCGTTTGTAGATTCATATGTTCTCTTTTGAGAATTACCTTCTTTCTTGTCCTTAGCAGGAAAGATATTTTTCGAAGAATACTGCATTCCTTGATTCTATTGTCTGTAGAGACTACCTTTCAAGATCCTTTTATCAAGAAAAGTACTTTTCACTCTTTAGACTAGACCTCTTGAAAATTCTTCCTATTGATTTTAAGAGTCTAACATTTAAAGGTTTCATCCTTGGCACATCTAGTTTTTTGCAACCCAATGGTTCGCATAAGGAAGATCAATCATCTCCTTAATAGGATGAACTATTAACTGTTAACAGTAACAGTAGTAACTTTTGTCCTTCAACTGTATCTTGGTTTTTCTTCTTATTAAGAAAAACACTTATAGTTTTCTATAAATTTTCTTATTAAAATTTATACATTTCCTATCATTTCAAGGAAGAATATTCTTAAAGAATATAACGTGTCTTGCTTAAGTATTACTACTTTAGCCTAATACCCCCACATTTTAGGTATTTATAAAACAGCTTACGAATACTTCAAATTCGTTAGGAGTTTTTATCAAATTCATCATTTAAATAGAATTTTAAATTTGTTCTTCACAAATCTATATGCATTACTAATTGTTTGCATATCCAATGGAAACGTAATCCATGGTTTTGGGTCTTATCTTAACCTCTTTAGGTTTAGATATTTTTACCTATACTAGGTATCCCCACATTTTGTCAAGTAAGACGGAACTTATCAATAAGGAGTTCAACCTCTCCTTACAAGTTCTATTCTTCCTTTGGGTGTGTAAGTAGCATTCGTTTGATAAATAAGTATCAGCGTCCCAATAATTATTTTTCAAAACAATACTACATACTCTCCACAATTAAGATGAATCACTAACTCATTCTTTATTACTTAAACCTCTTAAGGTTTCATCTTTACTATTTCAAAAGATGTACTTTGCATTATCGAGTGCAAGTATCAAAAGAAGTAATGAAGAACTGATTTCCACAAAAGAAATCACATTTGGTTTGCGAATCAAACTTCATCTTAGGTAGTAATTTTAAATTCACTAGTCGACGGAATGAATTTAAATTTACAAGACCTAAATGCACAAGTCATAACACAAGCCAAGTAGGAAATAAAAAATTATATTTTATTCTTCGCTCTTAGGCGGATTATATTCAAATAAAGGTACCCTTTTCTAATATAATACAATAACCACATTTGGTCAATTCAATCTTATGTCCCTAGGCTAAGTTGATCAAAGTCCAATGGAACATATCGATCTTCAGTCACATTGGCTTGAAGAGGGTTTCCATCTAGGTTGTTGATTCTATGATTTCGACATTCCCTAGCCATATGTCCGGGTTTGCCACAATTAAAACAACTACCTTTGAACTTCTTGGCGGTTGTAGTTCCCCTCTTTACTTTCCCGGTGTTCTTCCTCTTGTTTCCGGTACTTGTTTCCGCCAAGTTTACTTGCCATCCTTTTGTCACTATACACATAGAATAGTGCATCTCGAGAAATTCCCAAAGTTCTCTTGCGGTCTTTATGCCATAACACACATAGTATTGTGCATAATCCAAGCCATTAAGAATATACATGCGACACAAGAAATCGCTGTGATTCCATGTATCCAAGTCATTCTTTGCTTGGGGATCATCCCCTTCGGATATCAATGGTGGATATTCCCAAAGAAATTGCACCAATTTTAATGTTGTCATATAGACCAACATTTTCTGTTGCCACCTCTTAAAGTCCATCCCGGTAAGAATACCCGGTCTTTTCGCATGCACGAACGCATGAGACAGAGGGGGAGCATTATGAGGTGCGACACTTGAGGTTGTACCTGAGCCAGGTGAAGGAGGCTTCTTACCTTGTATCGAGTGAGTCAGTGAAGGAGTGGGTGCAACATTCTTTAGCGTTGCTTCGCCTTGAGGGGGAGTAAGCCCGGATGATTCGGAGGTGTCTTTCTCATTAGACATTGTATGAACGCCTTAAGAAACGTCAAATACTTCTTACGATTGTAGGGATTTTAATCAAAGCTTCTTAAGGAAATGACAAAAGAGATGAGAAAGATAACGGAAATATAACGGAAATTGAAAACAAGCCAGAATAGTCGAGTCTTGTGTTTAACACAATTTCCGAAAGAAGTATTTGCCCCGCACAGGTGCTTACGGTTGAATGGCAAACTCCTCGTGAGATAAAACGACTTCTAGTTATCTATAGGAGCACTCCAAATAAATAACTCTAGCGAACAATTGGCTATTTGGAACTTGAAGGAAGTATATGCAACAATATGAAGATGATTAGGCAATGTTAATCTATCTCAAAGAGGGTAGGAAAGGCTCAATTTACTATGTGTAGCAATTGAAATTCGGAGGGGAAGTATATAAAGAGAGTTAAGGGGTTTGTGTCTTTTCCCACGAAAAGACACAACTTTTCTGTTTGAATTGGTGACTGTTCAGGAGCTGCTCGGCCGAGTCAAGGGACTCGCTCGGCCGAGCACCAAGCTGGACGGCCGAGTCAAGATACTCGCACGGCCGTGTTAATCACACTGCTCAGCCGAGCAAGGAATAGGCCTCGGCCGAGCAAGCTTGTCCAGAGACTTGGCCAACTTGCTGTGCTCTGCTCGGCCGAGCACATCAAACAACATCAAAACCCTTTAAACAACTCTCGTTAAGTTACAAATCTTTTGTCATTAATTTCTCATTCACCCAGAAATGGTTTTGAGACAATAAATGAGTTTCATTATCTACCCTAAATGTAGAATACATTTTGTAACTTACTTCGTTAACAAATAACGAACTCCGTTGAAAGTTAACGAACTTTCGTTAGAAAGTTAGGTCAACGATAAGTCAAACATAACTTTCGTTACCCATTTCCAACAGAAACCCCATAGGAACATCCATGACTATGTTGGTAGGGTTTCTTTGGGGAAGAAGCTAGGGTTTGCAGAAATTGAATCAGGAGAGGGTTTGGTGAAATTGAAGGAATTGGAGATAAAGGGAAGCATGCAATTGAATTGTAACACGAACTTGGGACTTGGGGGGTTTGTATTTGTAGAGAGAGAGAGAGAGAGAGAGAGATTGGGAGATCTGTGAATGAAGTGTAAGTTTCCATATATGAAGCTTTCACTTTCCTACCGTTGGACTGAATTAGAGGAAAAGGGAAAGGAAAATTAAGACCGTTAGACTGCGGGAGATTTGAATTCGGCGCATCTTTGTAGATATGTGTAAAGATCTTGAAGCTGAATTTTGTGTTTCTTTGGGAAGCCATATCAGGATCATGATCTATTTCCGTACTCTACTCTTCATAAAAATGAGGATATATTTCCATACTCTACTCTTCATACAAATGAGGATATAGCGAGAATGCCTTATTAAGTTTTAAAAAAGTATTATAAATTTATTTTCATGTTTATATTATCATTTTATATTATTCTTCAAACATACTGCGTACATGAAAATAAATAATACTATATACTGAATATAATACAACATAAGGTGACGATCGATTTCCGACAACCGACGGTGGTGGCAGGATGCAATACTGATAATGTTGTATCATAATTTTTAAATACAAAATATTGCACGCAGTATAATATACTACTACATAAAAATGGGGATTTAGCGAGAATGCCTCATTAAGTTTTTAAAAAAGTATTATAATGTTTTATAAAAGTTTCTTTTCATGTTTTATTATCATGTTATATTATTCTACAAACATATTGCATATATGAAAATAAATAGTAATGTATACTGAATATAATACAATATTAGGTGTCGGTCGATTCCGGCAATCGATGACCGTCGGTGGTGGCAGGATACAATACTGATAATGTTGTATCATAATTTTTAAATACAAAATATTGCATATAGTATAATATACTACTGTATAAAAAATTGTGGGACATTTAATTTAATGAGCAATTTGAGGGAAATTGTTTTTTTCCAAAAGAAACTTATGGGTAAATTTCTTGTGTATGCCCCAAAAGTTTTTTTAAAAAGTTTCATATTACCTAATAAGTTTTTTTTCATGCTGTATTATCATTTTGTATTATTCTATAATAATATTGAATACATGATAATGCATAAACTGCATACTCATATAATAGATCATTGATGATGACAGGTGGCATCGGCAATCGGTGATCGAATTTCGGCTATCGGTGACCGGATTCTAGCGAGCGGTGCGGCGACGGGCGGCAGTGGTGGTGACAGGAGGCAATATTAATGATGATGTATAATAATTTTTAAATACTGCATATTGAATGCAGTATAATATAATAATGTGTAAAAACTTATGGGACATTTAAAATAATGAGAAATTTGAGTAGAAGTATCAAAAAGAACTTATGAGTAAAATTTTCGAGAGTGATCAGGAAATTATAAAAAAGTATCATAATGCCTGAAAAGGTCTTCTACATGTATTATTTCTATTAGACGTGCTCATCCGGGTACGATTCCTAGCATCGGTTCCGAACCGCCTGTTCCCGATTCTGTGGAAAACGAAACTGTATTCGAACCATGTAATTCTGGTTCCCGGTTCATGGTTTCAATCGTCGGTTCCCGGTTTCCTGTTACACGGTTCTGACGATTTCCATTTATTTATTATTTTTTAATTATTTTTATTTTTTTTAAATGCAATATAATTGGAAATATTTAAATAATTAATATAACTTCAAAATCCATTAGATTTATTATAAAATTGATTTAAAATGACAGATTTTATAAAGAAATGTTATTTTTTAACGAATTTGGCTAGTTTTTTAATGAATTTAGTTAGTTTATTAACTAAATAATAACAAAAAACTAACTGTTACATGGTTTTAAAGTCATGGGTTTCACGGTTCACGGTTCCCGGTTCTGAAAATGGTTAACCCGTATTCGAATCGTGGAACCGCCGGTTACAGTTTCCACAGTTCCGGTTCTTCCACGGTTTCGTTCTAGCGTATTTCGATTTCTGCTGGTTCTACCCATCGAATCTCCAAGTTCCCGGGTATTTTTTAGCATGTCTAATTTCTATAATACTGCATACAGTATTATATTCACATATGAGTTAATGCATGCAGTATTATATAATATTGTATAAAAACTTACGGGTCATTTCGATTTAAACAGAAACTTCAATGGAAGTGATTTGTCAAAAAAGGAACTTACGGGTTAAATTCCCTAACTTTAGTGTCTATTTTTAACTTTTGTCAAATATTAATTTTATTCATTTGTAGTTATCTTTTTGAAGTGATATTTGGTCAAACATCAAAGTGGGCACTAAATAAAATTTAAATATTTTGAGTAGGATAAATAAATAAAATTATTATAATTTCATTATATTGCACTGGAATGTTAGTGTGAATTAGTGAGAATTTAAAAACTTCTCCAAATAATTAATATTTCTTCCGTTTCACGTGAGTGAAAATCAAAAAATTAGGTAAAAAAATTAATGAAAAGTAGGAGAGAGAATTAGTGAGAGGAGTCGTTTGTGAGTATAAAAAAATAAAATAAGAAATAGAATGAGTGGAGAGAATATTAAGTTGATTGGTGTTGTAAAATATAAAAGTAAAGTATGAGAAAGAATGAGTGAAAGGAATAGTGTAAAAAAATTGTCATTTTGGGCAACATTAACTCACGTGGGGCAGATGAAAAGAGAAATAAGTCTTCACTCACGTGGAACGGACTCACGTGGGACGGAGGAAGTATTCATGTTGAAACAAACTTTTGAAAAGAAAATTAATACTCATGGACCGGATGAAGGGAGTATTTTCGTAAAATCTAAGGAGAAACGCGTTTCTCCTAAGCGCTTAGGAGAAACGTGTTTCTCCTTAGCGGTTTATTAACGGGTTTAATTGAACGTTTAACGAACCGGTTTCTTAACCGGTTTAATTAAAACATGTTTGCCCTAAGTTCAATACCAAAACGAAATCAGTAGCAAGAAAACCCCAGTTGAATATCCAGAAACTATATCCAGAAATCAGTAGCAAGCGAAATCAGTAGCAATCGAAGGAATTATGGAAAATTCAGCTGTTGAAATCAGGAGCAAGCGAAAATCCGACTGTGAGTTCACATGTTATTATTGTTTTGGTTCGCATTTTCATAAATTTATGTATATATTAAGCATACTCATCTGTATATGAATTTAACAATGTGTTTTAGTTTGAAATTTACAATTTCTGCGTATCTATTTTGTGTTTTATGTTTAACGATTTACCATTCTACTTAGTATTGTCTCTTGGCTTTTAATTCATAATTTTTGTCATGATTAACAATGTGTTTTAGTATTGTCTCTTGGCTTTTAATTCATAATTAAAAAGTTTCGGATATTCATTTTTGTAGTTTCGGATATATCATTGGCCTTGCCCAAGGACATGGCCATATCCCTTGGCATAGTACATTGCCGAGTTTAAAAGTTTCTGGTTATTCAACTTGGTACTTTCCGGATATACATTTTATTGTTTCTGGACATGGTCAATTGTGTGTATCTGGATATTCAAATTGGTACCTCATGGATATACATTTTATTGTTTACGGATATTTAATAGATAGTTTACGGATATACATTTTTGTAGTTTCTGGATATAGCATTGGCCTTGGCGAGGACATGACCATATCCTTTGACCTAGTACATTGCCGGTTTAAAGTTTCGGATAGTCAAATTGGTACTTTACGGATATACATTTTAATGTTTCGGACATGGTTAATTGTGTGTTTACGGATATTCAAATTGGTACTTTCTGGATATACAATTAATTGTTTCTGGATATTCATTTGATAGTTTCTGGAGATACATTTGAAAAGCTTCTGGTTATCCTTTCAAAAGGTGCTGGATATCCAGAAGCTTTTTAAAGGATATCCAGAACCTTTTGAAATGTTATCCGAACCTTTTGAAGAAAGGGTTACGTATATTTATGTTTTACTCATTAATTAATTACTTTTTCTTAAATAATAGAAGAACCTTTTTGGATATTCAATTGTTTGTTTCTCGGATATTCAATTGTTTCTAGTTATTCATTTGTTGATATTTTCTGGATATCCATTTGCTTGTTTACGGCTATTCAATTGTTTGTTTACGGATATTCATTTGCTTGTTTTGGATATTCATTTGTATTTTTCTAGATATTCATTTGTGGATATTTTCTGGATATTCATTTGTATAGTTTCGGATATTCATTTGTGTAGTTTCTTGATATGCATTTTGATAGTTTACGGATATTCATTTGTATGTTTACGGATATTCACTTCATTTATTTACGGATATCCTTTTTTATTTTTTATTTTTTTTATGTTTTGTAGCTGCAAATTTAAATAAAGGTGAAGGTAGTAAGAAGCATAAGAAGAATCAATTAAGTGAAGGTCAAGTTAAGAACTCTAATAAGAAATCAACAAATGGATGTGGTTGAAAGTGGTAAGAAACGGGCATTTGAACATTGTTGTGTCCCGAGAAAGGCTTATTGATCTTTGTTTAACCGATGCTCGGAAAGAAGATGTTAAATCTATAGGTTTTGGTGGACTATTAGAACTTAAGTTGAATAGATTGCCAACAGGGGAATTGTGGAATATCTTGTTGAAAGATTTGATTCAGAAGCTTTATTCGGAAGAGAATCAAGAATAACAAGTATTATATAACCACAAATGATGTTTTTGATATTCTTTGTCTTCCAAGGAACTTAAAAAAGAGAAGATAAATTGTTCAATAGGAATTGACAAAGAGTTGAGCGCACGATATAAAAATACTTTTGGGAAAGTTAAAGATGGTATTCGGTCCGTGCAGCTTGGTCAACGCATCAAAGAACTACCTGATGGAGGTGATGAGTTTAAACGCCTCTATGTATTGTTTCTTTGTCGGTTTCTTTCTTGCACCGGTAGTAACAAAGGCCGTTGATTGTTCTTTGTTGGCATTGGTTGAAGATGTTACTCAAATCAAAAAGTTTGATTGGTGCCAATTTGTATTGAATAAGTTATCGATGGTGTTAGGAAGTTTAAGGCTTCTTCCGGCGGTAAAGTGAGGTGTTGCGGTGGTTGTGTGGCAATTCTTTTAATAGCTTACTTTCATAGATTTCCATATTTGCGTAAACACGAACCAACCGCACGTCCTTTGATTCAACATTGGACTCAAGAGAAAATTTACGTCAGGGCTAGGAATGAAGCTAAGATTGGTTGGGGTGGAGTTCTTTATTTGGATAATGTTTATCCTATTACAAGCTATGAGGATGATTTGGATGAAGGACGGATTGGATTCTTTGATTGATCTTTGCTCCTTTTGTTGAGGATGTAAGTCATCCTACAAAAATACTGCAAGTGAAAATGTTCAGAAGTTTTGGATTACATTAAAGAGTCACTGGAAATATTTCAGAATGATATTAAAGTTGCTATCAATGCTCACATTGCAAGGATTTCAAAAATTGAGAAGGGGAAAGAAAAAGTTAATAATGATGATGTTGAGAAAGGATCTCTGAAGAGGAGGATTTGGTTGGTGATAGTGAACCTTGGGGAAGTCGGGTTTTGATTACATTGATGATATTATTGATAAATTGAAAACTTCAAAAGATGAGCTGAAGGAGAAAGGGAAGGTTGGACCATTGCCAACATTTAGGATTCTTTCACAGAGTCAAGGATCTGAGCATACAGAGTCTGATGATAATGTTGAAAAATTTCAGAATTTTGATGACAGATATGTGCATGAGCATTATGAGGATCAAGATGCTACCAATGTTGATCAACCAATTGAAGATCAATCTGCAGAGCATCAAATTGCTAGGCTTAATACAGAGGATCAAGTTACTGATACCCATATGTTAAAACAACCAATGATTGAGCCTATGTCTGTTATTAAAGAAGTTGACGTGGAAGAAGAATATTCTTCACAAATTTTTGGTGCTATTGATAATTTGGTTGAAAAAATTTTTCAACATGGTGTTAATGGTGAGAAGTTTGACAAGATGTTAGATGAAGTGCATTTGGAACCTGTGAATGGTGAGATTATTCTTTCATCTGAATTCATGGTGAAGAATAAGGAAGTAATGATTGGTATGCCAAAGATAAAGATGGAAGTGGTTGATTATTGCTTCTCAAAAATGATTCTTCCAGAGTCAAAAAAGTAATATCCCCTTTTTATTTCAATATTATTACAGTTGAAATTAAATATGTTATTCAAATTTTAATATTATTTTTTTTTCAGTGCTTTTTTTCAGTTTAATGATTTCTTTGGACTGGAAGCAGACGATATTTTGAGTATGAAAGAAGACACAGATATCACAGGTGCAATTGTGAATGCTTGGGGAATGTTGTTGAACAAGCTGGAACATAAAAAAGGTGTAATGAAGAGATTTATGTTTGGTGTTGACTATTCTGTAAGTTTACTTTTTTCAACAACTTACAAGTATATATCGATTGCAGGGTATATATCCATGAAATTTTTTTAAGATATTGTTTATCATTTATATTAACAGGCTACTTGGGCGAAACGTTCTTTGAATGCTCGTCTTGGTGCTGCAGAAATGCTTCAAACTTTTTTGTATTGGAAAAATGATGTTAATGTAGATGGGAATGTAATGGATCTGAAAGAAGTAGATCTGGTATGTATTTTCATTTGTCAATACATTTCTGGATATCATATTGAAAATTTCTGGATATACTTTATGGTATTTCTGGATATATGCATGACCAAGGCCTAGGCCAAGGCCAAGGCCTATGCCATGGCCAAAGTAATTTCTGGATATACTTTATGATATTTCTGGATATACTTTATGGTATTTCTGGATATATCCATGACCAAGGCCTAGGCCAATGCCTATGGCATGTCATAGTAATTTCTGGATATACTTTATGGTATTTCTGGATATACTTTATGTTATTTCTGGATATATCCATTACCAAGGCCTAGGCCAAGGCCAAGGCCTATGCCATGGCCAAAGTAATTTCTGGATATACTTTATGGTATTTCTGGATATACTTTATGGTATTTCTGGATAGTCACCTAATATATTTCTGGATATACTTATTTTTTTGCAGTTTTTTTTCCCATACTTTAAGGGAAGCAATAAAGGTGGGCACTTTACACTATTTGTGTACAACATGGCTTCAAAATCCATTCACTATTTTGACAACCTTTCAATGAATGAAGCAAAAGCAGCTGAAGTTGTGAAACTTACGAAAGCATTGGTATATGTTTTGAAACTTACGAAAGCAGTTTTATATTTTTCATTTTTTTTTCATTGGTTATCTAATATTTTATACTTTAAATGTTTTCAGTATGCGCCTATGAAAGGTTTTTTGAAGAAGATTAAACATCCATGTTATAATGATTTTGAAGACAAAAAAACATATAAATTTGAATACATGGAATGTGATTGGGTTCTTAAAGAAAATCATGTTAACCATGATTGTGGAGTTTATGTGATGTCTGAGATGAATGATTTTCAAGGATCAAAGTACTCATGCCCTGAGTTATGTCAGGTACTATTAAAGTTTTTTTTATTCATATTTATATTATATGAGTTTGTATATATATGTTTTAACAATTTTTTTTATTTTTTTTACTTTTGTAGGATAAACAAAGGATCCGTCTACGAGCTGAAATTCTTTCAACACTTTTGCTTAGTCAATTGAACAGAGATAAGCATAATTTAATGATTGAAACAAACACTTTTGAAAAAGAGAAGAAAACAAAAAGAACAGAAGAACAAAGTAATGTACAAGATTCATAGGTGTATGTAATTATGTAATTAGGAATCTGGTTTGGTGATGTAATTAATGTACTTTAGTGAATTGATAGTTTCTGGATATTCATATTGAAAGTTTCTGAATATGCATATAGATAGTTTCTGGATATACATTTTTGATATGCTTTATGGTATTTGTGGATATATCCATGACAAAGGCCATTTAAAGTTTCTTGATATCAATTAAAAATGTGTTTTAGTATTGATAACATTTCAAAAGGTTCTGGTTATAAATTAAAAAGCTTCTGGATATGAATTCAAAAGGTTCTGGATATCCTTTCAAAGGGTTCTGGCTATATATTTTCAAAAGGTTCTGGATAACATTTCAAAAGGTTCTGGATATCCTTTCAAAAGCTTCTGGATATCCTTTCAAAAGGGTTCTGGATATTTATGTTTTACTCATTACTTTTTCTTAAATAATAGAAGAACCTTTTTAATTATTTGTGGATATTTTCAGGATATCATTTTGAAAGTTTTTGGATATTCAATTGTTTGTTTCTGGATATTCAATTGTTTCTAGTTATTCATTTGTGGATATTTTCTGGATATTCATTTGCTTGTTTCTGGCTATTCAATTGTTTGTTTCTGGATATTCATTTGCTTGTTTCTGGATATTCATTTGCTTGTTTTTGGATATTCATTTGTGGATATTTTCTGGATATCATTTTGAAAGTTTCTGGATATTCATTTGTGTAGTTTCTGGATATTCATTTGTATAGTTTCTGGATATGCATTTTGATAGTTTCTGGATATTCATTTTTATGTTTCTGGATATTCACTTCATTTATTTCTGGATATCCTTTTTGATGGTTTCTGTATATAAAATTGAAAGAAAACAAACTAAGTAAATTATTTTAAATATAATTACAAAAAAAAAAAAAAACCAACAATAACAACAAAAAACATCTCCTTTTTGATAGTTTCTGGATATTCATTTGTGTAGTTTCTGGATATTCATTTGTGTAGTTTCTGGATATGCATTTTGATAGTTTCTGGATATTCATTTGTATGTTTCTGGATATTCACTTCATTTATTTCTGGATATCCTTTTTGATTGTTTCTGGATATACTTTTTGATAGTTTCTGTATATAAAATTGAAAGAAAACAAACTAAGTAAATTATTTTAAATATAATTACAAAAAAAAAAAAACCAACAATAACAACAAAAACATCTGCAACAATAACAAGAACAAACATCAACATCCCCTAATTCGCATCATTGATTTCTGTCATATGCTCTAGTGCCATGTGTTGTTCCTTGGATATTTCTCCATACGAAGAAATAGATCCACGATGAATAGCATGCGCAAAGAGTTGGTCCCAAGTCAATGTTCTTGTTGGAAAGCTAATCAAGGGCAGAATGGGCATTGCAATTGATTTTCCACATTATAGAGGGGAAAACGCCCATTTTGGATTGATCGCCTGTGACTTGCAACTTTTTGCTCCAGGGTCCATTCTCTTCTAACCCTAGGCGGAAGCGGAACATCCACATTATCATCTACATATTCAACCTCCTCAGGCTGAAACCCTATATCAGAATCAGAACTTTCGTCCTGCTGAGCTTGGTTGTTGTTGTTGTTATTCATTTTGAGAAATTTGTTTTTTTTTTTTTGTTGTGATGGTAGGAGTGGTGTTGTATGGTATTTATATAGGATGAGTACTTGAAACCAGTAAAAAAGTTGCTCAATGAATTCAATGCACATACATTTATTACTCTTTGAATTCAATGAATTCAATGCACTTACCATCTGTACACATTTATTACTCTTTGAATTCAATAGTAAGTCATGTCTTTTCAAAGTTAAAAGACACATTGGTTGGCTAAAGTCATGGATTCAATAGTTAACTACATATCAAACAAAAACAGTCATGGATTCAATAGTGCCAAATTTCAAACAAAAACATATTCATTAAACAGAATTTAGTAACCATTAAACAAAAATACATCAAACACAAAAATATTAAAAACAGAATTTAGTAACCATTAAACACTACCACTACCACCTGCTCCATCATCATCTACATTGTCATTCAATTTGTTTTTTGGATCATATTCATTCAAAATATATTCCAAATACATTTCCAAAGCCTTGTGGTGAATCCTAGCAGCTTCATCAATGTTGTGAGCGTTGCCAAACTCATGAGCATGTTTGACTATCCCCACATAATCCTTATCCCTACAATTGTGTCCATTACATGGCTGCAATGGACAACGAAATGAGGGAGTTCCATTTGCAGAAGAAGGCTGCAAAACAACAAGATGACCATTGAGCAATTTTTGGTAGCACAACATGTATATTTTCCAACTTTTGTCATCATTTGAATCACCCAAAGTTGGCTCCCCAGAATTTCCCTTGCCTTTGTTCATCACTAGAAAAATTATTAAAGGTAGAATTTTTTTTGAACTTGATGTATATATTTACCTTTGGACAGATTTATATAGGCAGAGTACTTGAAACCAGTCAAAAAAGTTGGTCAATGAATTCAATGCACTTACCAACTGTACACATTTATTACTCTTTGAATTCAATAGTAAGTTTGAATGCTTTTTTGACCATTAAAGTATATCCAGAAACTATCAATTCTATATCCAGAAACTCTTAATTTGAATATCCAGAAACTACAAAATGTATAACCAGAAACATTCAATATGAATATCCAGAAACATTCAATATGAATATCCAGAAACTACAAAATTTATATCCAGAAACAACCATATTGAATACCCAGAAACTTTAATTGGCCTTGAACTTTGATTTTGGACAAGTGTTCCAAGTTAGGTGTTCCAAGTTGAGTAATAAAAAAACAAAAACAGTCACGGATTCAATAGTTATCCCAACTAGTACTGCTTCATTTTGTCCATAAGTAATAGTGCCAAAATTCAAACAAAATCAGTCACGGATTCAATAGTTAACTACATTTCAAAAAAAAATCATGGATTCAATAGTGCCAAATTTCAAACAAAAACAGTCACGGATTCAGTATAAATAAGTTAGATCTTCACTTCTTTTTTATTTCTAAATTTCATCTAAAAAGCATCCATGACAAGTTCAAGTCCAAGGCCAACTTGTCCATGGCAAGGCCAAGGCCAAGGCAAAGGCAAAGGCCAAGGCTATATCCAGAAACTATCAATTCTATATCCAGAAACTATCAATTTGAATATCCAGAAACTTACAATTCTATATCCAGAATCAATTATCAATTTCTGGATATGCACCTACCACTTTTCTGGATATACATTCACATACTTCTGGATATAATTAGCCAAAGCCAAATCCATGACAAGTTCAAGATCAAGGCCAAGGCCAAGGCCAAGGCCAAGGCCAAGGCCAAGTCCAAGGCTTGGCCATGGCATTGGCCATGGCCATGGCCTTGGCCTTGGACTTCTGGATATCATTGCACTTACCAACTGTACACATTTATTACTTTTTGAATTCAATAGTAAGTATATCCAGAAGCTATCAATTCTATATCCAGAAACTATCAATTATATATCCAGAAATTATCAATTCTATATCCAGAAACTTAGAAATGTATATCAAGAAACTATCATCAATTTCTGGATATACACCTACCACATTTCTGTATATACATTCACATACTTCTGGATATAATTGATAAAAACATTTAACTAGTCATTTCTGAACATAAAAACATCAAATATCTGTGTATAAAATATTTAACTAGTCAACTTAATAAATTGTACTTCAATCTAAAAACTATTAAATCAAATGTTCATTTGGTGTTTTTGAACCAAACTCATCAGTGATTGGCTTTCTTCTATCAAACTTTGTCTTTAGCTTTCGTTTTCTGCCCTTTGTATTTGCACGAATTGGATCCATCACAAACTGGAGCACTTGTTATACTTTCTGAACCAACACTATCATTAACACTTGTCGTAGATCTATATTCCTGTTGATTTTCTGACAACAATTGTTGTATAAGAAGTGAGTCTCTATTGAACCCATCTTCCAGTATCTTTTTTGCAGCTCTGTTTTCATGACAAGCCATCATCAGATTGTGGTATTTCATTGCCATCTTTTGTTTCCAAGGAATGAATTCATTTTTCTCTGTTGATGTATTATCTTTTCCTTGATAGACTTTGTCCCATACATATATATTTTTGCCATCTTTGTCCACCTTTTTTCAATGTAGATATCTGGTATCCTTGTGACATTTGACAAATTCAGCGCCTTTATGCAATGAAAGCACAACCAACCGACTGTAGTAAACTGATTGGTGCATACAACTGTTACACTTTCATCATTCCTAACAAAGAGTACACTCTCATATTTATCTGGGTACTTCTCATGAGCAACATGTATGAATCTGCAATCTTCATCACTTTCATCTCCAAATTTGTATACAGCAGGAAAAGCTCGTTTTACCTCAATCTCAAAGAACTTGAATATCTGTGGTGTGTATACCTCAGCTGCTTGTTTTATGATACCACCATACATGTCTGGTTGAGGGACTGAGATTGATGCTTGAAATTCCTTCTCTTGTTCAGTATTCCTCCAACGTTTAACTGTTTCATTGAATATGTCAAAGAACTGAGTGAGGGATGTGTTTCTGTTTGCTTTGAAACAAAGGGCATGATTTGTGCTCTCGCTTCTTTGGGATGACAATATTCCAGCGGAGAAGAAATTTGTGCTTAAAGCTGTGCACCATTTCTCCCGTAGTCCATATAGACGCTTGAACCAGGAATTTTCAACGAGATTGTATTTCACCAAAGATTGACTCCCAACAACTTTCAAATTCATCCTCACTGGTACATCCCATTAAACAATGATCAAATTCTTTTTTAAAATCTTCATTTGTCTTCAATTGTCCAAAGTGGGATACAGCATTTTGTTGGATGTGCCATAAACATAGCCTATGCCTCGTCCGCCCTTCAAATACCTGTATTATAATAATGTTTCTGGATATTAACATTATATGCTTCTGGATATTAACATACAATAAATTTTCATTGACCAATTTTTTGTCATGGCTTAGGCCTTGGCCATGTCCAGAAACTAACAATTGAATATCCAGAAACTACCAAATTGAATATCCAAGAAACTTTATATTGAATAACCAGATACTTTAGAATGACTAGCTACTGGATATTCAATCTGGTAGTTTCTGGATATAAACACCAATGACATATGGGCAAAGTTAAGGCACATCTGAATTATTTTTAGAACTATATAGCACAAATAAAATACTAGATAAGAAATATTATAAAAGAACTGGTTATGGAATTTTATAATCATACCTCTTCAATTGCATTTGACATTGCTTGGTCTTGGTCTGTAAATATTGTTTTTGGTTCTTTTCCTCCCATTGATTTTCTAAACTGCTTAAGCAACCAGACAAATGTTTCTTTTTTTTCATTTGCTATGAAAGCACAACCAAACATGACAGTGTTCCAATGATTATTAATGCCAACTATTGGGGCACAGATAAGATTGTATCTGTTTGTAGTATAAGTTGTGTCAAATATAACCAGATCTCCATAGAGCTTGTAATCTTCCTTCATCATACTATCTCTCCAAAATATAGCCCCAAGTCTTCCTTCATCATCAAATTTGATTTTAAAATAGAACCCTCGATCTTCCAGTGAAATTTCAAAAAGCCTATCAACAACATTCTGAGCATCACCATTTTCAATTTTTTCCATTCTAAGTTTCGAACAAAATTGACATGATCTTTCTTTGTGTGAACAACATGTTCCTCTCCACCAGCTGCTTTTACCAAAAGACTATATCCATCAGTTGGTTTTATACCAGCTTCTTCCATTATTTCAATTATTTCACCCCGATCTTCTGAGATACACCTTTCACTACGCTTCAAATGGTTCCAATCTGTCCTTGTCATTGGATGATTGTGCTCTGTAACATGGCGGTCAACAACATACATATCTTCCTCTTTTAGCAATTTTGCCCTCAAAAGAGCCTTACATTGAGTCCTCTTTATGTAATTTCTCCTTCTCTTTTGTTGTTTTTTGGTAACATCGAGTTGTTCAACTGGTGAAGGAATTTGAACTTCATTAACATCAACTGGTGATGGAACACTGATTTTATCCTCTTGGGTTGATCCTGGTAACTCCTTCACATGAGCAACGGAATAGCTTGTCTAAGATCCTTGAAGTCTTTTTTGAAACATGATTTGTTGACAACTTAATACTAAATCCTAGTGCATTTGCATGAAGTTTATACGGTTGTACAATTCCTCCCATGTCTTTGCTTTTGTTCCCAGCAAATTTTTGCTTATATCAATATTAGGGTCCTCGGTTACAGTTACTGCACACACAAAATATATTAAAAAGAATAATGTTATATGAAATCAGTAATTCTAAAGCAATATGTCAATAAAGTTAAGAGAGAAAACCTATTTGAAGCCCAGTTTCAGGATCTGTAGGTTGTTGAATTTGAGATTCTAAATCAATAGGAGAATATGATTACGCAAGAAAAGGCGATAGTTAGTTAGTTTACGGATATTCATTTTGAAAGTTTCTGGATATTCATTTTTGTAGTTTCTGGATATATCATTGGCCTTGCCCAAGGACATGGCCATATCCCTTGGCATAGTACATTGCCAGTTTAAAAGTTTCTGGTTATTCAACTTGGTACTTTCGATATACATTTTATTGTTTTGGACATGGTCAATTGTGTGTATCTGGATATTCAAATTGGTACCTATTGGATATACATTTTATTGTTTACGGATATTCAATAGATAGTTTACGGATATACATTTTTGTAGTTTCGGATATAGCATTGGCCTTGGCCAAGGACATGACCATATCCTTTGACCTAGTACATTGCCGCTTTAAAGTTTCGGATAGTCAAATTGGTACTTTACGGATATACATTTTAATGTTTACGGACATGGTTAATTGTGTGTTTCTGGATATTCAAATTGGTACTTTCTGGATATACAATTAATTGTTTCGGATATTCATTTGATAGTTTACGGATATACATTTGAAGGTTTCTGGATACTCATTTTATAGTTTCTGGATATCAATGCACTTACCAACTGTACACATTTCTGGATATACAATCACATACTTCTGGATATAATTGGCCTTGGCCAAGGCCAAGGCCAAATCCATGACAAGTTCAAGGCCAAGGCCAACTTGTCCATGGCAATGGCCAAGGCGAGGCCAAGTCCAAGGCTTGGCCATGGCCTAGTGGTTTGACCATGGCCTTGGCCTTGGACTCCTGGATATCAATGTATTCTACCATAACCGTACACATTTATTTCTGGATATGCACCAACCACATTTCTGGATATAAATTCACATACTTCTGGATATATAATTGGCCTTGGCCTTTGGACTTGGCCATGGTCAAGGCCAAGGCTAAGTACAAAATCAAGGTCAAGGACAAGGTCAATGGCAAAGCCAATAAGCAATTTATGGATATGTACCTAACACATTTACGGATATACATTTTTGGTACTTACGGATATCATTAATATAAATTTACGGATATGTACCTTACACATTTCTGGATATACATTTTTGGTACTTCTGGATATCATTTATATAAATATCTGGATATAATTTATAAAAATATCTGGTATGGATATAGAGATTAAACTCTGTAAGTTTGGGAGAATATCGATTTGTGTAGCCTGGAGAATATCGATTTGTGATATTTCGAATATACTCATGTAATTGAGCTTCCATTTATGCTATTGATGGATAGATCCAAAATTACGTAGATCAATCTCTGGAAATGTACAATAACAATCGACCTTATTACAATAAACGTTGATTAAAATTAAAAACAGTAGTTGTTGATTTGGTTCATATTACCTGATTTAATCAATATCGATTTCTGTATTGTTTCTTGATATTCATTTTGATTGAACTGTCCTGCTCGTCTCCATTTTGCTGTGATCGTTGTAGTGCGTCTTTATCTAGGTTTTTGTAGGTTTTTGGATAATAGAACCGGTTTAATTGAAAAATATTGAATCTATCCGGTTTAATAGGTTTTTGCCGGTTTTTGAATATAATAAAAAACCCGTTTCTCCATACAGATATGGAGAAACGCGTTTTTCAACAGACCAACTCGAGTATTTTTGATAAAATATATTTATTCATTCAAGGTGATTATTTCATTTTGAAAAAAATCTGGCACTTTTGATTTTTATAATAAACTCAATTCATTTTTTATCATAATTTTTGTAATCTAGTAATTGTTGTGAAATTCTACGATATGTTATTGTTGGCATTTCTAATGATGAATCAATATAAGTTCTAGAATTACAGTATGAGAAAGAATAAATGGGAGGAATAGAGTAAAAAACTGTCATATTTATGTAGAGATGTCAAATTCTTTCCTTGTAATTTCAGAAAATTTGATAGTTCATTATTAAAATTACAGTTTCTTTAAATTCGTCCCCCATTTCTAATTTCTATTAGAAAAAGAAAATCACAAGGAGTAATACATTTGTCCCAAATTTATACGACGAACAAGGAAAATTTATTAACTTTACAAAACTATTGATAAATATTTAGGATAAGTTTATTTAAAAAAAAACAAACAAAAGGAATAATAAAAAAATAGTACTTTCACCTGATAGAGATATTAAGTCTGATTCTATTTCCTAGTTTACATTTGTATTTTATTATAGTTAGGATTGTCTATATCTCCTAATATTATTAGATCTCTTGGAGTGCACTCCAAGATTATACGTGTATATATACTTTACCTCTTGATCAATAATATTCAATGCATTATTCAATCTTCTAGTCTCTATATGGTATCAGAGCACCAGATCCAACTAGGGAATTTCTTTTTCTCTCCTCTCTTCTGGGCAATTTTCTTTACGGCCAGCTCCTCCTTGGCCTCCATCATGTCCTCCACCGATTCTTCTCCTTTATTATTTCTTCCAAGCATTCTTTGAACCCACCAAACCCTTGATTGTTGTCTCTCTTTCTCATATCCTTAAGCTTACCCCAACAAATTACATCGCCTGGAAAATTCAGATTGAAGCCACTCTCCTAGGCCATGATCTCTACCAATATATCGACGGAACCCTAACCGCTCCACCTCAATATCTTCCCCCTGCCGCACCCTCCACACCCCAAACCAACCCTATTCCCACAAATGTTGCACTTACTCCCAACCCCGCTTACAAAACTTGGTTCCGTCAAGACAAATTGATACTAGGGGCCTTAGCCGGCACACTCTCTCCCTCCCTTGTCCCTCTTATTTCTCAATGCCCTACCACACTTGCTGCTTGGACCACCTTAGCCAAAACTTATGCTAACCCTTTCAAAGGCCATTTAAAACAAATAAAGGATCGCCTCCGTAGCATTACAAAAGGCCCTCGCTCCATCAGTGACTATATGCAAGACCTCAAAACTTGCGCAGATCAACTTGCCTCCTTAGGTCGACCCCTAGATGCCGATGACCTTGTGGACCGTATTCTTGACCAACTAAACGATCCAGATTATGATAGTGTCATTACCGCTGTCCAAAGTCGAGACACACCAATCTCCTTTGATGAGCTTCACGAAAAACTCATCAATAAAGAATTATCCCTGAAACACAAATCCAACAACCTGACCACCTTCCCCGCCACAGTCAACTTCTCTGCCAAACACCCACCTAGATCCCATAATTCCCGCAACCCATCTCCTCAACATGGACTCCTACCAACTCCATCCCCCAACCTTACATCCTTTTCTCCCAGACCCATGGCACCATTTAAAGGTAAATGTCAACGGTGTTGCACACCCGGTCACTTTGTGTCCCAATGCCCAGTTTTTCGCCAACAATTCCCCATGGCAGCACCACCAAACACCCCTAACCCCTCTCGTCCTTCACCTCGCCAGCATACCCCTGTCCCTCCCTCGGCCCACCATGCCATGTTCACTCAACCACCACCAAATCCTTCCTGGTTACTGGACAGCGGCGCCTCACATCATGCAACAAACACCCTTGACACATTGGCTCTTCATTCACCATATGATGGGACAGAGGAACTTTTGATCGGTGATGGTTCGGGTCTGAATATCACTCACACCGGTTCTACTTCTCTCTTTACTCCTTCTAAATTCCTTCATCTAAATAATGTGCTTCATGTTCCATCTCTATCTCGCAATATTATTTCTATTTCTCAGTTTTGTCGTGATAACAATTCCTCTATAACGTTCTCACCAAACTCTTATGTTGTGAAGGATCTTCTCACGGGGGCAACCCTTCTCCAAGGTCAACCTAATTCCGACGTCTATGAATGGTCTCCATCCTCTCCTGCCGTTCACTCTATCTCTGCATCTTCTTCAAACTGGCATCACAGACTAGGGCATCCTTCCGCTTCTATTTTAAGTTATATTAGCAAGTTGTTTAGTTTAAAAATTTCGTCTTCTTTTTCTAGTTGTAATTCTTGTGACTGTAACAAAAGTCACAAGCTTCCTTTCAATGAAAGTATTGTTTCTTCCAAAGGCCCTCTCAATATTATCTATAGTGATGTGTGGACCTCCCCCCTTTTTTCTTTTGATGGCTATAAATATTACATCATATTCGTTGATCATTTTTCTAAGTATGTTTGGTTCTATCCTCTCAAACACAAAAGTGATGCTCTCTCTGTCTTCACACACTTTAAGCTTCTTGTCGAAAAATACTTTAATCGTTCTATACTCACTGTCTATAGCGATAATGGAGGCGAATATCTTGGCCTCCGCCCCTTCCTTGCCTCCCATGGTATCTCTCACTTCACTTCTCCACCACATACACCCGAACATAATGGTTACTCTGAACGTCGTCATCGACACATTGTTGAGACGGGTCTCACCCTCCTCACTCATGCCTCAATGCCCCGAAAATTTTGGTCCCTTGCTTTTGCTTCCGCTTGCTACCTCATAAATCGAATGCCCACACCCACACTTCATCTTCTCTCACCCTACCATAAACTTCATAAAAATCCTCCGAACTACCTTAAACTCCGAGGATTTGGCTGCTTGTGCTACCCTTGGCTTCGCCCATACACTACCCATAAACTTGATCCTCGTTCTACACCTTGCGTCTTTGTTGGTTACTCCTCCACCCAAAGTGCTTACTACTGCCTAGATCCTACCACTCACAAAATTTATGCCTCTCGCCACGTCAAATTTGTAGAGGACACCTTTCCCTTCTCAAAACTCACTACTTCCACAGAACCACCTACAACTGCCGAAGCCTGGTGCACTCACCATCTTCCAATTGTTTCTGTTCCAGCCGCACCAAACACTACACCTACCATTCCTCCCACTTCTCCCATCAGCCCTGCCTTACCTGCTGAATCTCCAGCCGCCCCCAACACCACACCCCTGGCCGATCACTCTGTTACATCTACCATTCCTTCCTCAGCCGAAATAGTCCCTTCACCCGAACCCACTGTCCCAGTCGAACCTACTGTCTTAAACAACTCACCTTCCCCACCGCCTGTCCCTCCTCATCCCTACAACACCCGTTTTCAGAACAACATACACAAACCCATCCAAAAATTAAACCTTCTTGCCACTGTTGACAACTCTTTTCTCGAGCCAACCACCATTGCCCAAGCCTTAAAAAGTCCCACTTTGGCGAGCTGCAATGCAAGCCGAGTATGATGCTCTAAACCACAACCACACATGGGATCTTGTTCCTCCCTCTTCTTCTCAAAATCTTGTCGGGTGCAAATGGGTCTTTCGTACAAAGTATAATCCTGATGGTTCTGTCTCTCGTCACAAAGCTCGTCTTGTTGCTAACGGTTTCCACCAACGTCCTGGACTTGACTACTCTGAAACCTTTAGCCCCGTTGTCAAACCTACCACTATTCGCACTGTTCTATCTATGTCCACCATGAATTCTTGGTCTCTCCGACATGTCGACATCAATAATGCCTTCCTTCAAGGCACTCTTTCTGAAGATGTCTTTATGATCCAACCTCCGGGGTTTGTAAGTTCTGAGTTTCCCACTCATGTCTGCAAACTTCGGCAGGCTCTCTATGGGCTAAAACAGGCACCTCGTGCCTGGTACAACGAACTCAAATCATACCTTCTATCACTTGGTTTTAAGAACTGTGTCTCTGACTGCTCACTTTTTGTCCTTCGTCATGGCAATGATCTCATCTACCTTCTAGTCTACGTTGATGATATTATCATCACCGGCTCTAATAATAATCTTCTTGACAAATTTATCTCCACCTTCTCGTCCAGATTCTCTCTCAAAGATCTTGGTTCCTTATCTTATTTTCTTGGTGTCGAAGTTCTCCCTCACCCTCAAGGTATTCTTCTTTCTCAACATAAATATACTCTCGATATTCTCTCTCGTGCCAAAATGTCTGATGCCAAATCTGTGTCCACTCCTATGGCCGTGCATCCCCCTCTTCTTTCATCCTCGGGTTCACCTCTAAAAAATCCTTCCGACTATCGCGCACTCGTTGGTAGTCTTCAATATCTTTCTCTCACTCGTCTAGATATTTCTTTCGCCGTAAATCGCCTTTCTCAGTTCCTTCACTGTCCCACTGAAGATCATTGGGCCGCTCTTAAGAGGTTATTGCGTTACCTTGCTGGCACTGCTACTCAGGGTCTCCTTTTACGTCGCTCGTCCCCCTTCACTCTTCATGCATTTACGGATGCTGACTGGGCGGGTGACAAGGACACCTTCTTATCCACTACTGGTTATATTGTTTATCTGGGTCGCAATCCCATCTCTTCGGCTCCCACCATTTTCTGTGATAACCTTGGTGCAACATATGTTGCGGCTAATCCCAATTTTCATTCAAAGATGAAGCACCTTGGTTTAGACTATCACTTTGTCCGTGAGCATGTTCAGAAGCAGTCTCTTTGCGTCTCACACATATCAGGAGATGATCAGCTAGCAGATGTCCTCACAAAGCCACTTGCACGTCCCAGATTTCATATCATTTTAGCCAAGATTGGTCTTACCTCTCGGCCGTCCATCTTGCGGGGGCATGATAGAGATATTAAGTCTGATTCTATTTCCTAGTTTACATTTGTATTTTATTATAGTTAGGATTGTCTATATCTCCTAATATTATTAGATCTCTTGGAGTGCACTCCAAGATTATACGTGTATATATACTTTACCTCTTGATCAATAATATTCAATGCATTATTCAATCTTCTAGTCTCTATATCACCTGGGTTCAATATGCACACTTACTATTGAAAGTGAAAATTATGGAGGACGTATATATATAATAAATGAAAATTATTATGAATATTATTAAATCATTATTAAAGTTATCTTAAAAATAACTAAATCAAATTTTCATTTAGTTGTCTGCATTTCTGTCAACTTATTTTTTTACAGTACAAAATAATTATCCATGTAAAGGAAAAAAGAGAAAATCATGGGGACCAGACATAATTTTGTGGGGAAATATTGTATGTAACAATAAATAAGGCTTTCTTGAAATTAACAAAATGACAAATAATAAATGAACCATAATAATAATTAACAGCGCAGGGAATAGACATAAATAATAAATGCGAAAATTAAACAAAACCGAATAAATATAGGAAGTCGAGTCTTATGTTTGACACAATTTCAGCAAGAAGATATTACCCCGCACTGGTGCTAACGATTTTAGGTGGCAATCTTCTCTCAAGATAAAACGACTTATTATTATTGATAGAAGCACTTCAAATCAATAACTCGGCGAACGCAACTGTGTTTGACACTTGCAGACTTTGAAGAAGACTTATGCAACAAGATGATCTATCTTCTAGCAGATGTCGTTAGAATTCCTTGAAATTATGTGACTGAATTCCAAATTCAGTTAAATATCTAACTGAGTTCGTTAACTCGGTTAAATATATGAATCTGTGCTTCTTGTGTGAAGAGAGAAGTGATTGTGAATAATTGAGTGAGTTTGACAATCTGGTGGGGGCTATTTATAGTATATGAAGAGTTGTGGTACCTCTTGGTAATAACCACAATTGATACCCGGTGGATCTGTACCGTTGGATCTAGGCTTGATGAAAGGCAGAATTCGCATGGGTCAACCTATCTATTGGAACAGGTGCTGGTCGTGTCTCCAGCCCTAACCATTTGAATCTATTTAATGAACCAATCGACTTGACCTGGTTCATTTCACCTGGTGGAGCAGCGTCATTGGCCCATACCAGATGGGCTTCAGCCCATGCGCCCAAACCAAGTCCAACTGTCTACCCATTCCTGATGGGCCCAGACCCAACCAACTGGCCCAAGCAACAACCTGGGCTATCCAAGATCCAATCAAACCAAGCTGCCCCAATCCGGACCATCCTAGAGCCGCACCGACCCAACATTCGTTAAAATTTTAAGGCTCCACAGCGACCGACGCGTACGTGCGAAGTGCAAAGTGCGCCCTAAAATGCCCATTTCGCCCTTCGCGCGCTTCGCGGTTCATGTGCCCATTTGAAGCTAGTCCAAAATTAGCACTATTGGGCCACTAGTTGTATGGATGGCTCAATGGTCCACTTGGTTGGCCCAATGAGATAACAGCTTGATGACTCATTCCTTGGATGGTTCCACTTAAAAACATTACTTTCCTTCTTAAAGCAATGTGGGATAACTCTTTCATATCCTATAAACTCTGTATAAACCCATTTCATTTTGCATACTTTAAGCATTTAATTTCTCATTCACCACAAATTGGTTTTGAGAAAGTAAATATATCAAATTAATCTACTTCAAATGTAGATTATTAATATGCAATCAATTTTCATTTTCCTAAAATGAAACCTTATGAAATTCTTGGTCAAAAGTCGGTCAAACCTCATTTTTCCAAAACCAAAATTCCAACAATCCCCCATATTAATGACAAATTAAATGCATGCATGAATGCAAACTCGTCTGGAAGTTTCGGCGAACCATTATTGCATCGGGATAGGTAGCTTGTGGCCTTGAACCTCCCCTAGTGAAATACTATCGGATATACTAGCCATTCGGTAGCGCGATGCTTTGAACCGGTGACTGTATAGTGTATACCAAGACAATAGTACTCACACAATAATAGCTCTAACACATTTTGTTCTCACGTTTTTTTGTCCATTTTGGCCTTGGACCGTGCTTGATTTCATAAGTGTTTCATTTGAAGTGGCTTTTATTACTTCTAACTTATATAGGTGATCTTGTATAAAGCGTAACCTGCTATACTCCACAACTTAGGTATAGGAATCATTAAAAGCTTTAAGCTTACCCTCACCACACTTCATCAGGATTTTACTTTTAGCACTTGATAGCTTCCGAGAATAGGTTATAATAGGTTTCAAGTGCACTATTTGAATATCCATAATTTAGTTGTCTCATTGAATTAAGGGCCTGGGATCTCCATTTCTCAAGGTTGAGTGTCCACTATGGATTTCTTTGTTTGTGTGGGTTTTAAGTTTTTAACCTCATTCCCCTTACAAAACAATTTGATCTCCTATTCATACCCATTGATATGCGGATCCGATTTTGACTTCACTTATCTGATATGTGATAGTCCTAATTGAGATCAATTGTCTTATGTTATTATGTTTTTGACCATTATGTCTAGACTTACCATATTGTTCTATGTCTTTTCCTATTTCTCATTGTCGTCACAATGCTTTAGGACACATAGGCATAAACTTATTCCAATAAGGAATCTTTTCCAAGAATTCATTAGACCATTCAGCTTTCCTTAAGCGTTGTCTAAAACTATTAACTCAGATTCCTTATTGAATCGAGTTATCCATGTTGTCTTGGAAGACTACAAGACACCGCTCCTTCATCTATTGTGAACACATTTTCACTTTGGAGTTTATTTGTGTCTGATATTCAATTAGTATCTCCTTTTCAAACTATTGAATATCTAATGTATTGTAATCCGTATTCACAAGCATATCTTTATGTACTCCAAGTACCATGATTGATTACTATTCTTCCATTTAGACTTTTAGTCTTTCTAGGATGATTAATCTTTTGAGTGGTCAAATTCTCTTAGCGGTCAGATTCATTGAGTGGTCATCGTCTCTATACAGGTCCAACTTCTCGAGTTGTCAACATCTCTATGTGGTTTGACTTTCCGAGTATACCTTCTAGAGTATGCCTCTCAAGAATCTACTTTACAGGGTCTACCTCTCAAGAATCTACCTTCTTTAGACTTCTCAAGAATCTACTTATTCGAGAGTATATCTCAAGAGAATTTATCTTACTCTCTTGACTCTACCATTTCAAGAGTCTATCATTTTAAGAATCTATCTCTTCAGATTCTATATCTCGAGAGTCTATCTTTCGAGATTCATTTGTCAAGAGATCTGCCTTTTCAGATTCACAAGTCCGTCTTATCAGAGTTTATTTCTCAAAATTATTTCCTTTAGAAATCTATCTTTTGAATTATGACTCCCTTGACTACACTTCTTGAAAGTTTACCTTTCCAGGACCTATCTTGCAAGAATTTTCCTTTCATAGATTCATCTTTCAATATTTCCCTTTAAGGACCAATTTGCAACCTAACGGTTTGCATCCTGGAGGGAGGTCAACCAACTTACAAATATTATACATATGATGAATTATTCATTTAACTGTTAATAACTTCCTCTAACAGTTTTCGTTTAATTTTCTATTATAGAAAATAAGGATCGAAAGACTAGCTTCTTTTGTCCATAAAATGTGCCTAGGTTCGTCTTCTTTAAGATGAACTATTTGCACTTTCATAAGTTCTATATTTCATTTCAATGAAATATAATCTAAAGGAATATCTAATTCTTCGCCTTTAGCTTAAGTACTTTTACTTTTAGCCCGTACCCCCACATTTGAGGTGTACTCCCACATTTTAAGGTATTTATAACACGGCTTACGCTTATCCTATAATTCGTAAGGAGTTTTATCAATTTCTTTCTTCGGTATCTTATTAAGAATGTAGTTCGACGAGAGTATTGCTACCCCCACAATTTGTTGGTTAAGTCTGAACCTTGCATTCATCATTTCCTTAAAAGTATGATTCTTGTGTTCAGCTAATCCGTTAGATTTTAGGCGTATAAGTCTTCAAATAGAGCAACATATTATCCTCATCTATCACTTTAAATCTTCTTAATTTTTATATTAAGTTGATTCTCAACTTCACTCTTATAAGTCTGAAAGCCTCCAAGGCTTCATCCTTTCTTATCAAAAGATATTTATAGCAATATCTTGTGCAAGCGTTTATAAAGTAATCAAATACTTTTTCCCACCTCGAGTTTGCACTAACTTTATATCACAATTATTTGTGTTAGCTAACTCAATAGGTGTCGTGTTTCTTATTACTGAAAAAAATGATGACTTAGTCATTTCAGCTTCCACGCAAATTTCACACTAGTCAGTTGAATCGAATTTATTCATAAGAATTAATTCTTGTCTCACTAACGTCTTAATTGTGTTGAAATTCATGTAACCTAATTTATCATGCCATAAATTAGAACCTTCCAAAAGGTAAACATAAGAAACACCATTGTTCTTTGCCTCTAGGCAAGGTACCCTTTACCAAGAAATAAATTTTTCTTGGTCAATACAATTTTATCTGAGTCAAACACTTGTTTAAATCCAGCCTTGCTCAACATTGATCTGGAAACTATGTTCTTGCAAATGTCTGGGACATGTAGTACATTCACGAGAGTCAGTTCTCTGTCTGAAGTCATCTTCAGCATAACCCTTCCAAGTCCCACGACGTTGGAAGTAGTAGAGTTTCTCATTTACACCTTCCTTCCATTGAAAGGAGTGTATGATGAGAAGCTCTCTTTATCAGCACATCAGCTCCAGTGTCAATCTACCATTCTCTTGGGTTGACCTTCAACTTGCTAAGTTGGCTTCAAACCCCATTAATTCTCAATCAAGCCTATTCAACCTTACGTTGACTTTAGCTTTGATTCATGTTGTCCATTTCCCTTCTTGGAATATGAAAATCTCTTGCTAAGTGACCTGAGTTTACCACATCTGCATCAGATCTTGGAACCAGTTTCTTGAACCTTAAAGGTTCTTTCCAAAGAGTTCCACAACTCTTTGGTTGTCTCCACGAGACATTTCTTTCGGTAACGACATTACTTAGCCCACTCAATATGTACATTCTACATATGAGATTTCTATGATCCCATGCCTCTTCGGTTATCTGTCTTTGTGGATCTGGCTCGTCATCCCGGATAGCTGGGTTATCTTCTTCTACGAACTTCTTTAGACAGAGGGTGGTCATCCCGGATGGCCATGTAATCTTCTTCTACTTCAGACTGAGAGTGGTCTACATGTATAACATCTTTTGTTTCCACCTTTGAAGTCCGTTTCATGTGTCAACAAATATCTTGAATCACTTGCGTGATTATTGGTGTCCTTCTCGTTATCTTCTAGTTAGCTTCCAATGCTCTTCTAATTATCATTCCTTGAAAACCGTCATTCATTTCGTTAATTCTCTAACGATCATGTCTTTCCGTTGTCCATTATCATTGGCTCATGTTTATCATAAAATCAAGAAAACGTAAATATCTTCTTGCGATTGTAGGGAAATATTGTATGTAACAATAAATAAGGCTTTCTCGAAATTAATGAAATGATAAATAATAAATGAACCATAATAATAATTAACAACAGGGCATGAAATAGACATAAATAATAAATGCGGAAAATAAATCAATTTGAATAAATATAGGAAGTCGAGTCTTGTGTTGAGCACAATTTCCGCAAGAAGATATTGTCCCGCACTGGTGCTAACGGTTTTAGGTGGCAGCCTTCTCTCAAGATAAAACGACTTATTATTATTGATAGAAGTACTTCAAATCAATAACTCGGCGAATGCAACTGTGTTTGACACTTCCAGACTTTGAAGAAGACTTATGCAACAAGATGATCTATCTTCTAGCAGATGTCGTTAGAATTCCTTGGAATTATGTGACTGAATTCCAAATTCAGTTAAATATCTAACTGAGTTCGTGAACTCGGTTAAATATATGAATCTGTGCTTTTTGTGTGAAGAGAGAAGTGATTGTGAATAATTGAGTGAGTTTGACAATCTGGTGGGGGCTATTTATAGTATATGAAGAGTTGTGGCACCTCTTGGGAATAACCACAATTGGTACCCGGTGGATCTGCACCATTGGATCTAGGCTTGATGGAAGGCTGAGATCGTATGGGTCAACCCATCTTATCTGACCCGTCTATTGGAACAGGTGCGGGTCTCCAGCCCTAACCAACCGACGTGACCTAGTTCATTGCACCTGGTGGAGCAGCGTCATTGGCCCATTCCAGATGGGCCTCGGCCCATGCGCCCAAACCAAGTCCAACTGTCTGCCCATCTCTGATGGGCCTAGACCCAACCTACTGGTCCAAGCAACAACCTGGGCTATCCAAGATCCAATCAAACCAAGCTGCCCCAATTCGGACCATCCTAGAGCTGCACCGAGGAGATAACAACTTGATGACTCCTTCCTTGGATGATTCCAGTTAAAAACAAGCATTACTTTCCTTCTTAAAGCAATGTGGGATAACTTTTTCATATCTCATAAACTCTTCATAAACCCATTTCATTTTGCATACTTTGAGCATTTAATTTCTTATTCACCACAAATTGATTTTGAGAAAGTAAATATATCAAATTAATCTACTCCAAATGTAGATTATTAATATGCAATCAATTTTCATTTTTCTAAAATGAAACCTTATGAAATTTTTGGTCAAAAGTCAGTCAAACCTCATTTTTTCAAAACCAAAATTTCAACAAATTTTTGGAGAGAATGTCGTCATTTTCCCTATGTCAGCTATGCCTTAGATGATACGTAAAATCTAGGGAGAAACGCGTTTCTCCATAAGTTATGGAGAAACGGGTTACGGGTATCCAGAACCTTTTGAAAGGATATCCAGAAACTTTTTGTATTGGTCATGACCTTGTCCCATGGTTACTTCTGGATATCAGTCTCAAAGGTTCTGGATATCCAGAACCCTTTGAAAGGATATCCAGAAGCTTTTGAAAGTGATATCCAGAAATCTTCAAAATGATATCCAGAAACTTTCAAAATGTTTCTGGATATTCATTTGATGGTTTCTGGATATACATTTGAAGGTTTCTGGATATCCAGAAACCTTCAATAAGCAATTTCTGGTCTTGGCCTTGGATTTGGCTTCAAATCTATTTTTTCTGGATATCCGCCCAAAGGCTTCTGGATATCCGTTCCAAAGCTTCTGGATATCCAGAACCCTTTGAGACTGATATCCAGAAATTTTCTTCTGGTTATCAAACGTATAGCTTCTGGCTATTAAAAACGCGTTTCTCCATAGTTATGGAGAAACGCGTTTTTCAGCAGACCTACTCTAGATGATAAGTCTAAATAAAGAATTAATGAAAGATTTCTCAATGAAAATGGCTATTGTCACTATAATTTTTGTGTGTCTACTACATTCATCATAATTTTAATATTCAATCAATGTTTTGACAAATATCCTTAATTCATCTTACTTTAAATATAAATAATTTTTCAATGTTATTATTTACTACGTATATAGTTTTTCATCCTACATTTCATTTGAAAAGGCATAAAACTCTCATTTTGGTATCCAATTTGAAAAGGCGCAATCCTAAAAATGATTTTTTTAAATATATATTTATTCATAATACTCAATTGTCATACATTTTCCTTAATTCTTATGCAAAACCTATTTTGTACATTTTCAAATGGAACGAAGGGAGTATTAGATTCCCCCCGTTTCTCAGCGACTCCTTTCACTACTACAAGATTTGCCTTGATTTTTTTGGTTAACTCAATTCAACTTTGACCGTATTTTTTTTTTGTAAATCCGCTATAAAATTCTATAATTTGTATTTGCAGGCATTTCTGATTGAGAATTAATATAAGTTTTAGAATTGTTTAAGATATTTTATAGATTTATAGTCAAAATTGAATTGACTTGACGATAACTGTAGTAAGTATGTTTTTTCAAACTGAAGAACATTTTTGGTGGATACTAAATCTAATTGTTTAAGATATTTTATAGATTTATAAATTTATAGTCAAATTTGAATTGACTTGACTATATAACGGTAACAAGGAATTCCCCAATTTCTATTCCTTTCGCTCCAAGTTTGGCCTACCCGCTTCTCTCTCTCTCTCTCTCTTCAAATCACGACTTCCTCTCTTCTCTCTTTCTCTCCAAATTCCAAACCCTAGTTTCTGCTTCTCCCTATTCTTCTTTTCGAGCTATAATCAGTTTCGAAGATGACTTGGGTAAAGAGACGGCGATTAGTGAAGGAGTTTAAACCCCTACCTGACCCTCACCCTATTGATCCCAAAAACAAACTCAAATTATTTGCCGGAGACTTCTATATACCCAAGAATAACGAATTGAAGCCTCTCGGTGAAGATGCCCTCTTCATCTGCCAACAATACCAAACGATTGGTGTTGCTGATGGCGTCGGCGGTTGGGCACGGAAGGGAATTGACGCTGGTGAGTACGCCCGAGAATTGATGTCCAATGCTGTATTCTCCATTGGAAACAATTACAAAGAGGGGGAAAATGTTGATCCGAAGCTAGTTCTTAATGAAGCTTTTTTGAATACCGAAGCTAAAGGTTCTTCAACTGCTTGCATAGTAACCCTAAAAAATACATGCTCTCACAGTTACCTGCACGCTGCGAATATAGGAGATAGTGGATTCGTTGTGATTAGAGATGATAAAATTGTGTATAAATCCCCTGTACAACAAGATGGATTCAATTGTCCCTACCAATTGGGGAACAATAGCCCTTATCCTCCTAATTCAGCCATGGAGCTTGTGTTTCCGGTAATGGCTGGAGATATTGTTGTTCTGGGTACTGATGGATTGTTTGATAACGTTTACGGTTATGAGCTTGAGTATGTGGTGAAATTGGGGATGAAGGATCCTGATATGCTGGAACTGCCCGAGCTTTTGGCATGGCTTATTGCGCGCTATGCTTTGCAGAGAGCAGAGGATGAGACTTATTTCAGTCCGTTTGAAAGAGCTGCACAACAGGCTGGTTATCGATTTGTTGGTGGAAAGTACGATGATATCTCTGTGGTGGTGGCTTATGTTCGACCTGCACATGAGTCTGATTTTGATGCTAGTTCGTTTGATGTTTTGTGCTGATATAGTTAGAGAAGGTTAAGGACTAATTCGCAGATTGATACATGGTTTTTCGGGTTTTAAAGTTTATTTTTGAGTTTCATAACTGATCTGTTAATGGAGTTTCAGCTGCTTTATTAGTTTAAACCAAATTTTGTTTTGTTTTTTATTTTTCCTCCTCCCATAATGAGGCTATATTTGACAATGTGTGCTAGTGCACAACTACTGGTATTCTTCTGTTCAACATTATATAAATGATGATAAGGAAATTCCTGTAGTCATACCAGATGTCTGAAAATCATCTTGATGCATTTCCGTGTGTTTACTTACCAACTGCAGCAGCATCAAACATATTTTCTCGTGCCAAAATACTTTCATTTAGCAGATATGGTTAGAGTTGATGCACTTTTGATTCTGAATGCAGAACTTTCCCACCCCCGACCCTCTTCATAGACACACTTATCTTGAATTTAGAGTCTTAATGACTAATGAAGCAAGTTGGAATCCAGTATCAGATAGACACACTTATCTTGAATTTAGAGTCTTAATGACTAATGGGAGCCATGGAGTCTGACTAAAGAAAGGTTTTTGCTTATATTTGAGGAGCTAATGTGTTGGTGATTGATCAATAATGCTGCAAATATCATGAAGTAGCTAAAGGACTTATCCTCAGCTTGATACATGGTTTTTTGGGTTTGAGTGTATATTTTTAGTCGTGTTTTTTGGCAGGGTGAGGCTGTATTTGACTATATAAGAAGCTAAAGAACTGGTATTGGTCTGTTAACCTGTATGTAAACAACGACAAGAAAACTTATGTATTCCGCTAAAGAAGATGTATAGGTAATTGTATTGGTATGTTGTATGAAGATCATGGGCGTAAGGCAGGTAGGTAGAGGCGTTTCGTGATGTTCATTGGGAAGGGTCATTGAAGTGATAGAAGGCCAATTACATCTGAAAATGAAAAAGCTAATTCAATAGGGCTTGATAATTAGAGAGTAATAGCTGTTATGCCATGCCAGAATTTATGCTAATTTAAATACAAAAGAAAGTAACGGAAATAACAAAGTAAATGACATCCCCCTTCTTGTCAACCAGGCATGAAGTGTGTACCAAGGACGACGCAGAATCCGTGGGAACCATCATTTTTATTACTGCTTAGGCAAATGCAAGGAATTGTTCCCTTTTATGCTACTACTCCTGATTGTAGATCGGGTCAATGTTGTTGCCTCGCTCAAAACTTATCAGAGGATCGAACACCACTTAGCACACACACATTTTCACTATCAAATACTTCACATCTGGACTTGTCGAATTTAACAAATAAGTCATCATCACACTGTTGACTTGTGCTTATCTGATTTACCTTGAGTACATCAACATGTAAGACATTGTGTAACTTAGACAAACCTGATACATTCAACGTACCTTTGCCAATGATTTACCTTGAGCTCCTCCACCAAAGTTGACTTTCCCACCTTAGAATGGTGCGTAGTCGTTGAAGTTTTCACGTGCCCCAGTCATGTGGCGAGAGCAGCCACTATCAAAATACCATGACCCTTCAATACTACTCTTAAGATAGGTGAAGGCCACCTGACAGTTCATGATTTCCTTCTTTATCCATGCAGTTTTTGTTCCAGCCTTGGGTTGTTTGTACAATTGTATGTTCAGTTGTGTACACATCTGTCTGCCCAAGTGTCCAAACATATTTCCAAAACCAAGTTCCTGTTTTAATTTGTAACAATATGGTCGAATATGACTTGTAGCAAAACAATGATAACATACATACCTCCTCTTCTTGTATTGTCTGCTTACAGCAGTAGATTCACAGAGGATATAGTTTTAACTTTTTGAACTTTTGAAGGGCTTTCTCCTTCTTTCACAAAACGATATCTCCAGCCAATTCCCGATTTTCCTTGGTTTTCCATTTTCAAAACCTCTTCCAACTTAGCTTTACTTTTGTTCAGTTTTATTAGAGTTTCTATTTCTTTATCAAGATTTGTTTTATATTTTTCATATTTCATATCTTTTTTTGTAAGTAAAACTTCTAACTTGGCTATAGAGTCCTTCTAAGAATCACTTTCTTTTGACAGACTTTCAACTTCAGATTTCAGTTTGAGATTTTCTGCAGTTAGTTTCTCATTTACTTGTTTGAATGACTTGAGCTGCTCCATGCGCTTGGCCCAGTCAGTGTGGAGTTCAATATAGGTGTTGTGTAAGTCCTCATAGGTAGCATACTCTTCTTTTGCTGGATCATTGCTAGTTTCACTGGCAGTTTAAGAATTCAAGCAGGTATACATACTATTCTCAGTTGTATGGTAAGTTGTGCGATTAGAGTATTGCACATCTTCCACATATGAATCACTATAAGACAATGTGAACTAATGTGTATGCCATATAGACATATTTGCAGTATGCTCATCATCATCAGAATCACTCAAAGTCGCTGAGAAACTCATTCCTCGCTTTTTAAATGTGTTGGCACACTCATTAGCATAATGTCCATAACATTTGCAAGCCTTGCATTGAATTGAATCAATAGACATTTTTCCTTTAGCGACATTTTCCTTCTTGGATGATTCAATCGTGGAAGGAGTAGAGGGTGCCGAATTAGGAAACTTAGTAAACCATTTCTTTTTCAACATACTATTGAATTTTGAGTAATCATGGCACACTCATCATCTTCCAGGTTTGACTCATCAATATCTTTGGACAGTTGAACTAGATATTGAGATACTTTGAGAGCACTTGCAATAGCAATTGAATTGGTTTTGCTTGACTCTTGTACCCCAAGGTTTAATTCAAAGTTAGTTAAAATTCCCAAGACTTCATCAAATCCAACAGTCTGGACGTCTTGGGTTTTCTCAATAAAAGAAATATTTATGTTAAACTTTTTAGGGAGAGTTCTTAGTACTTTACTCACAAGTCCTGAGTTGGATATAGATTCACCCAAGGCAAATGACTCGTTTGAGATATCCAAGATTTTGGCCGAGTACTCTTTTATATTTTCATTTTCTCCCATCCTTAAAGTTTCAAATTTAGTCATTAAATTTATTAGCTTAGTTTGTTTTACACTAGCCGGACTTTCACAATGAAGTTGGAGAATGTCCCAAGAAAGTGAAAACTAAACAACTGTGAACTTTTCTTAGTTGTTTTTTGAACAACTACGAAAAACAACTGTGAACTTCTCAAAATTGCTCCAGATTATATGCTGATGTTACTAGTTTGATTTGTATTAACTATAAAAATACAACGGTGGTTTCGTGTTTTATTTTGAACTTTTAAATAAGATATTTCATTTTAAAGTGATGAGTGAAAAATGGAACGAGAGAGAAAGGGAGTTGTCCACGCGTGTCACATCGTTAAATGAGTGGCACATGTGTACTTTTCTCTAATTTTTCAGAGGCATGCTTGTCCACTAAAGATTACAGGATTTGATGGTCAATTTCCAAATACGTGTCCTAGTTGTCGTTTCATTAAGATAGGGGACGATTCGGGAACTATAGATGTAATTGAACCTTTTATTTATGCATATATACTGATCACAAAAGGGGAGCTACAGATGTAATTGAACCTTTTGTTTATCCATTTATGGTAATGTTATGAGTATGATCAGATTAACTTGAGGATAAGATCGATCATTAAGGTCTAATAAAGGAATGTCATTATTATTCAAATAAGCCACTAAGCTGAAAGAAATTGCTACACAATGAGATGTATCAGCCACTAAGGAAATAAGCGAAACTGAAATTGTACTAGAAAATCCTGTTGGATAGCACACCATTCATGACATAATTAGATTCAAGTTTCCTGCTTCCAACAATCAAGTTGAGTACGAGGCTCTGATATTTGGCAGTTGGCTTCCTTCTGTGGAGCAACTAAAATCGCCGCCTTATTTGACTCCCAACTCGTAGTCAAGCAGATAAAGGGGGAATATAACACTCAACATCCCATACGAAAGACTACGAGTAATGCTCCTAGATGGGGAGCAGAAGTGTTGGATAGATTACTACATTTACTTCATTGAAAAGAATCAACTTCCAAAGGATGAAGCACGCGCTAGACTTATCAAGAAGAAGTTAGTAAGGTTCATAGTGTGATGAACGGAATTCTCTACATACGATCATTTACAAAACCCCCTGCTAAGGTGCGTCTATCCCATTGAAACATAAAATCTCTTGGCAGAGCTGAACAGACTTGGAGTCAGACACATCAAATCATCAGTAAGCAGACCTCAATGCAACGGACAAGCGAAAGCAGCCAACAAGTTGGTGCTTACATCCCTAACCAAGAACCTTGAAGGGAGTGATGGTAGATGGTTGGACGAACTTTCCTTAGCCTTGTGAGCAGTTTGCACAACCATCCGGGGCCAACCGGGGAAATCTCATTCGCACTAAACTTCGGTTCTGAGGTAATGGAAACAGCTGAGATGGCTATCCCTACAACGAGAAACTCTAACTACGATAAGCAAGTCAACAAGGTCAACAGGCTCCTAGACCTAGACCTAGACCTAGACCTAGTAGATGAAAGAATACTAGCTGCTCAGATGAGGATGGTGAATTACAAGCAGAGGACAAAAGCTTATCATGACAAAAGGGTCAACAAGAGAGTATTTCAAGTAGGAGATTGGGTACTTAGAAAATAGAATCTACTATCAGAAAGGCAGAATAGAACAAGCTCTCACCAAATTGGGAAGGCCCCTATATCATCACTCAAGTTATCATAGAAGGGACCTACAGAATGAAGACACCAGATGGACAAGAGCTGAAACATCTGTGCCACTCTAATCATCTACTCCCTCCGTCCCGCTAATATTAGCACAAACACTGTTTGTGCGGGAATTAAGGAATATGATATTTTAATAAAATGTTGTGAGTGTAAAAGAATGAGTGGAGAGAGAATGAGTGGAGGGTGTAATAAATTATAATGGTGTTGTGAGTATTAAAATAATGTAGGAGAGAGAATGAGTGGGGTTGGGTGAATATTTTATTAATATAAAGTTTCCTTTTTGGGAGTGTGCGGATATTAGCGGGACGCCCAAAAAGGAAAGTGTGCTAATATTAGCGGGACGGAGGGAGTACAAAAATACTATCATTAGTTTTAGTTTGTTTTGATTTAATAAATTAGTACTTGTTAGTCATTTCCTTTATTTTCAAGTAAAATAGGATTGTAGTTTGATGTAATCAGTTTCAGTTAATAAAGATTCAATTTTCATCAAATGACTAGCAAGACAAAAGACGAGGAGTTCGCTACTCGGCATCAAAGGGATAAGATCACACACATTATCTAAAACCTAGTTCGAATGACCTTTCTCGTCATAGAGAGATAAAATCTAAAAATTACCCAAGAACTATGACCGAACAACCTTCCTCGACATATAGAGCTAAAAATATCAAAAAATTACCTAAGATCTATGACTGAACGACCCTACTCGGCATAGATAGGTAAATCATTAAAAATTATCTAAGACCTATGCCGAACGACCTTCCTAAGAATAGAGAGATAAAACCTAAAATTGCCTAAAACCTATAACCAAACGACCTTCCTCAGCATATAGAGGTAAAACATGCAAAAAAATTCTAAGACCTATGACCGAACGACCTTCCTCGGAATAGAGAGATAACACTCAATAATTCATCTAATACCTATTACCGAACGACCTTACTATTCATAGAGAGATAAAACTCAGAAAAATTGTCTAAAGCTTATGTCGAATGACCCTACTCGGCATGAAGTAACAAATCCTCAAAAATGACCCAAGTGTTATGCTAAGCAAGCTTCCTCTGCCTAATGAGTGAACTTGCAAATTATCCAGGTGTTTAGACCGAATGATCTTCCTCGGTTTAAAAACTAAATGACGAGGAGACCGTCCTCGGCTTCTCAAGATAGTTTGACACTTATACAAATATTCAATAAACAAACATTCAACATTCAAGCAACGCAATTCAAACAAGCATGCAGTAAAGTAAAGACGACAAGTGATTAAAGAAAATTCATTATATTGATAAAACGACGAAGTACAATAAGGCCTATTCTATTACATCGGCAAAAAAAGCAAAAAGACCCTAAGACTGATCACCCCCTAAAAAGGTCATCATGATCAGCAGTAGAGGGGGGAATGATGCCTGGTCGGTCTGGACTTCATCGGCCTGAACTTCCGCGGCAAGCACCACCTCGACATCTCCTGCTTCCTCGTTATCCGAGATCAGACCCTCATCCTCTATTTTTTTAATAAGAGTATGGATATTCTGAGGATCGAGGGAAGGAGGAACCCAAGCCGGACGGCCGGCTTGGGCATCCAAAGAGGCAATGACCTTCAAGGCATTGCTGGAGAAGGGGATGAGAGGGTGCATAGACCGCGCTGCCTCATCATAAGAATCTTGGCATACAAGCCGAGCAAGTACCTCTAGGTTGAGGTTGAGAGACGGGTCCACAATGGCCTTTCTGGCCAACTGTAAGTACCCATCAGAGTACATTGTGGTCGTCTTCTCAGCCACTGCTTGTCTAAAAGCTGAGTTGGATTTTTAACGAGCAATGACACTTGCCTCCCTAGGGAGGCTTGCCTCTAAGTCTTTTAGCCGGGCAGCAGCGTCCTCGGCTTACTTCAGGGCCTCAACCCTTTGCCTCTCCAGCTCCGCCTCCCTCGTCTTGGCGGTCTCCTCGGCTCTGGCCAAAGCTTCCTTGGCTGCTTTTTCCTCTTCCTCGACTTTGGCCTTAGCCGCCTTGAAGGCATCAGCATCAGATCGGAGGTTTTTTAGTAGCTTCATGGCCTTTTTTAGGTCAACCTTGTCCTTCTCGGCCTGTTTCTCCAGTTTTTGACCATGGACTTCAGCTGCCTTGAATTTGATGGCCTCATACGCCGTGATCGTGGCAATCTGTCCATAAGAAAAGAAAAATGTTCAGCAAAAATCACAAGTATATAAAAAACCGATGAAAGAAATAGGGAAAAAAACTGAGGAAGCTCACCTCGCTCAACAAAAGGCCTTTTCTATTGACCAAATGTTCCATCGTGGGTTTGGACTCAACGAAATGGTCCAAAAGGTCATCATCCAAAAATCGATGAAGAACAGCTCGGCCACTCTCAGTTGGGGACCTTTACGAGCAGTAAGGTCCATGCCTTTAAGTACAGGGACTTGTCGAGCATCACTTACAAACTGCTCGGCCTCATCATAAGTCTTTATATGCCGAGCAATAAGTATGGAAGGAGAAGACTCAAAACGTGACCTTTTGGAGGAGCCTCCCACCTCGACTTCAGTCCTTGGCCGCTTTGGGCTGGAGTCCTTCCCCCAACATTAGCTTCCTCGGCCTATATCAGGTCGGCCTATTGAAGAACCCCTCGGCCTGGGGAGTAATAGTTTCATGGGAGCTTTATCCCTCCCCAGCTTAGGCCTCCTGCCCGTCTTCGGTTCCCTCCTCGGCGGTCAGATATGAAAAGACGAGAAGGATCAATCAGCAAAAGACGAGAAAAACAATATAGCAAGTAAAAAATATATAAGTACTAAAGACGGGAGAGAAAGAAATTTACAGCTGGGCAAATCATTCACGATTAAACACCGGTTCTCGTAAAGCTTGCATACATCACACTCTGAATGGATGTTGAGGTCGGGATGCGCCCTCCAATCTGGGTACCTATTTCCCCTAAGAAATGAGGCCATGGGCACTAGACCGTACAGAGGGCCTGGCATAATGCCGACTTGGACATAATACCTCTGGTCGGTCTCCAAACTTGACCAACACAGAGTTCCCACCTCGGCAAATTGCCTTAAATGCTCAATCAACTAGCTACTCCAGTTAGGCCTCCACACCTGCTCGGGCACGCCTGGAAACCGAGAAGGCGCTGGAAACTCCCATCCTTGTCGATAATGTTTTCATTGCCAACTAGTTGCCTCGGAAACTTTTTTTTTCTATCCTTTATATCCACATCTTTTATCATTTGAAAATTTTAGACTAGGAACCTAAGGGTATATTAGAAACTAGATAAAAAGTAATAAATTTATATAGAGTTAATAAAGCGTACCTTGAAAAACATTGTTAATTTATGAAAAAAAAAATTGGTTTGATTTTTTCCACTTAAAAGTTTTTAAGAAAAAGTTCTTTTTAAAAATTTCTCTTAAAGTGTTCAAATTGGTACTTAGATTTTAATTTACGTATTAAAAATTCTTCACTTGATACACTTTTTTAATCATTACCTCTTCCCGTTGCATTTTCAGTGCTAGTTAAATAAAAAAGGTGCATACATCTTGTTAAACCTCTTCACTCAAAAATCAAAATGTATAAATCATTATTAGAGTGTGATTTTGTAATAAAAATATACAATGTGTTACTTTTCAAAAAGGCCTTTAAAGAGTTGTGGCGTTATCCCTTTTTAAGGTGATTTCCATTTTTTCTAGTCTTGATTTTTCACTTAAATTATCCGATTCCACTTTTGATTCAAATTGAGTATCAATTAATATTTTCTAAGTTGGAAAATCTAATCCTTTCCATTAGTGGATCATTTCATCCGTCCCATTTAAAAAGACTTTCAACTTAAAACTTTTCCTCCAAAGTCCATCAATTTTTTATCCAAAAATTCATTTCTATCTCTAAATCGTTCTATTTATTTTGCTTAGTAAGTTTTATTTTTGATATTTACACCCTTTTTATTTGATTTCTAATATCCTTTTAGATCTTTTTCTTAAAAATTTTAACTATGAAAGGTGTGGAGCAATAGATAGTGAGAGGTTTGGCAACAATCTTATAACACACTTTTGATAACGGGATCATTTTACTTTTTTCTTTTCCTTACTTTGTTTATTTATCTTTACACTATTTTCCATTTTCTGTGTTTCATTTTTAAACTTACTTAGGGACAAGCAAGAGTTTAGTGCGGGTGGGTTGATAAACGACTATTTTATAGTCTAATTTTTGCATCATTTAAATAAGTTTTAGTTCATTTTAGTTTAATTTAGCTTATTTATTTACTTGATCTCGTGGATATTATGCTTGGTGGTTTGTTTTGTGGTTAGACATGAATTTGGGACATTATTGGTGTAAAAACAACACAAGAAGACGCTTGTAAAGAAGAAGGATCAAAGGACATAAAGAAAGAATGATTGAAACAATGAAAAATTCAGAATCAATCCAAACCAGCTTGACTCGGCCGAGCAGATGACATCAGAATGGAGTCTTTTCTGGAAGCCCGCCCTTGACTCGGCCGAGCACTTGTTGTTCAGTCAAAAAGGTGCCTTTACAAGATAGCTTTTGGATGAGTCCCAACCTTTTATACAAATGTCTATATATAGGATGTTTTCCATCAGTTTTAGACATCCAGATATCCAGAAACATTTTAAACGTACTCTAGTATAGATTTGTATTTCATTACATCAATTATTCTCAAATCATTCCATACTTTTATGAGTTTATTGAGTGTTATTGAGATAATATTTTGAAGATTGAAGCAATACAAGTATTGAAGATTTCTTTCCAACCATTATCTCTTTTTTAATTACAAGAATAAGTATCTCTATCTTTTATCTATTATTTCATGTTTTATATTTATTTTCTTGTATTCATAATTTCAATAGCTAGTGAGTAATCTCCCTAATTATTGGGGTTGGAAACTCGACAATTATGTGTTCATCTTTATGATTCATGTTTCTCTTCTTTTTCTCCATGTCAAATCAATTCTCTTCTTATTTTTCTTAATGCTTGTAGTATGGAGACGTCCTTAGTTGTATGATTTTAGTTAATCAAGAGATGGACTTAGCGGTGAATCTTTATTAACGGAACCATATGAATTGAACTGGGTATCATTAATCAAGAGAGTAGTTTAATGGCCTAGGGATGATCATTTAGTGGAAAATACGTAGATTTAACATGAACTATAATGGATTTTGACTAATGTACGGAATACTCGATAGATAGGCCGTGTTAGTCTTAAAATACGTATGATAGGCCTTGATCGTGAGTAGTTAGCACAACTTAGCGTATCATCATTGATTTATAACATGAATAATGTATAAAAGCATGATTTATTTGATGATTGCATATTGTTTAATTTCCAATCCCGAGAATATCTTCATCATATAGAGTTTAATTCAAAGTTAGAGTAATTTGTATTTGTTTATACATATTCGACACAACAATTCTCCCTCAACCATATTTTATTTACTTATTTTACATAAAAGCAAGTATTACATATAGTAACATTGTCCTCATGGGATTCGACCCGCATTTTCCCCTTTCTATACTACATACACACCATGCACTTGCGGTATAATAAACTAAGTCGATAGGTTTTGGCTTAGACATCCTCTCCCTCGACCACCAGCTTTGGCTTACTCGGCAAAGGCATTTACGATCCTGCCCGAGGTGGAAGGACTAGTTGAATGCCGAGCAGTGTTAATTCTTCCCGTCATAACTGCAAAAATAAAAGAGCAGACATCAGAATTTGGCTAAGTTAAAAACGAAAGACGAGGACGAGGACGAGTATCCCTCCTCGTCCTATTAACTAAAACCGAGGAGGGATTCTTACACAACAACAGAGGACGCTCCAAGTGGTTGGACTTCAAGTAGTAGAGATTGATGTGGTTGATAATTTCAAACCAACCGTGGAACATCACAATATTAGGGGAGCCAATACTAAGACGATCTATCCTAAACCGACTTGGGTAATGCACGTAGGTTCTAGGAGATTGGTACCTCGTCAATATCTCTCCAATCTCATTCAAACTTAGCATCATCCACGGCCCATCGATTCTTTGGTAAATTCTAAGATTCTGGGTGTGATAACAATACAAGGCGTTGGGATTGTTCCTCCAGGTTATTGCCATGTCTATGAACGAGGAAGGCACAAGAAATTGCTCAAGGAAAAACTCAAGGAAAAACCTCAAGATCAAACACCAACAATGGCGGTCCTCAATAACACGCCAAGAACAGTAACAAAAAAACCCAGAAAATCAAATCAAAATGCAGAATAAGAGGAAAGGGAAGAAATTATACTTGACTTGATGATTTTTGGTTAAGAAACTTGAAGGAATCAACGAACGAACTCCAGAAATTGACCAAGAAATCAACGAAGGCTGTGAGCACCCCAACCTGGAACCTAACGCGTGTCCCGAGCTTGAGAAGCCCAAACTAAAAAAACCCATCTTAAATTTTTTAAAAACTTTTATTTCACCTTACAAGAAAACCAATTCTCAAACTGCCAAAATAAATCAACTAATAATATCTCCACTTGAAGGAATTTCAACAACAACTTCAATAAACCATAATCTGATCAATTACATCGAAAACCCCCAAATAATTTTGTTTTACAAAAGAGTTTTATATACAACTTTCCAAAAGAGTAATACTTAATAAATATTCCCAGACAACCTACTCATATACTGTTGTGCAATCGCAGCGGAAGCCAATTGACAAAACCAAAGAACACACACAAGCAATTGAGAAATCGAAAAAGAAAAGAGATGGAATTGATTGGGGTTTTGAATCTCCATTTCTGTATTATTATGTGCAATAATCTCTCCAAGTTTACATAGGGATACAAAGCATATATACACTAAACAACCCTAGCCCAACTAAGAATAAAAATAACGCAGAAGCCCAAATTCAGAAACCCCCCCGTCTGGCATTGAGGCGTACGCCTCATAAAGAGCCAGGTGCCCGCTTGGCGGTGACAACCCACGACCACACCCTACGGACTTCGAGGCGCTCGCCCCGTCCATACCCATGCGGCCGCCTCAAGCCAAAGTCATACGGCCCAAGCTACGGAGCTCCAGGCGTCCGCCTCACCAAAAATGGGGCGCCCGCCTCAAACCACCTGGTAAATGTCGAGCCAAATCCTACAATCTCCACCTTGGCGAGCATTCACCCCACCCAATAGAAGATACAAGGAGCCAGCTCGAACCTTCCCATCTCTAACAGGTAGAGATGTGCAACAAGTCCAAACAGTGCTTGAACTTGTCAGTAGTAACCGGCTTCGTCAACATGTCAGCAGCATTCTCCGCAGTGTGAACCTTCTCTAGCACAACCTCACCCATGTCAATCAACTCCCAAATTTTGTGAAACCGAACATCAATATGCTTCGTCTGTTGATGATAAATGTGATTCTTCGCTAGAAATATCGCGCTTTGACTGTCACAAAGCAACTTCACTCCACTTTGCTGAATGCCCAATTCGTTGACCAAACCCCGAAGCCATAAGGCTTCCTTTGCAGCTTCAACTGCTGCCATGTACTCCGCTTCCGTTGTAGACAATGCAATAATCGACTGAATCATAGATCTCCAACATATGGGTCCACCACCAAGAGTAAACGCATAACCGGTAGTCGACCTCCTCCGATCAAGTCACCTGCATAATTAGAATCAACATACCCCACAACAGAAAGCTCCTCACTCTTACCTCCAAACATGATGCCATAATCCATAGTGCCCTTCAAATATCTGAGAATCCAATTGACTGCTTCCCAATGCTGTTTGCCCGGATTCGCCATATACTTGCTAACCACACTAATAGCTTGCGCCAAATCTGGCCTCGTGCAAACCATAGCATACATGAGACATCCCACCGCACTTGCATAGGGAACCTTTGACATACTCTGAATATCTTCATTCGAACTCGGGGAATCTGAGGCAGATAAATTAAAATGACTCGCCAATGGTGTCTTCACAGGTTTTGCATCCCGCATATTAAACCTCTCCAACACCTTCTCCACATAGCCGGCTTGAGACAGCCATAATCTCCTAGATTTTCTGTCTCGGCAAATCTCCATCCCAAGAATCTTCTTGGCTTCCCCCAAATCCTTCATGTCAAACTCTGTACTCAACAAGGCCTTCAACTGATTGACCTCGTTCTTACTTCTACCCGCGATAAGCATATCATCCACATACAGTAATAGAAAAATAAAAGAACCATCATCAAGGCTCTTCACATACATGCAGCAATCATACTCACAACGCTTGTAGCCAATACGTACCATGTAGGAGTCAAACCTCGTATACCACTGCCTCGGAGACTCCTTCAGCCCATAAAGTGACTTCTTCAATCTACAAACCAAACGCTCCTGCCCGGGCTCCGTGAACCCATGTGGTTGCTCCATGAAAATCTGCTCATCTAACTCACCATGTAGAAACGCAGTTTTCACATCCATCTGCTCCAACACCAAATCATAGTGCGCTACAAGACCCAACACAATCCGAATGGAAGTATGTCTCACAACAGGCGAAAAAATCTCATTATAATCCACCCCCTCTCGCTGCGTATACCCCTTTGCTACCAAACGAGCCTTGAACTTTTCCCCCTCTTTTTCTGATACTGCTTCCTTGCGCTTGAAAACCCACTTGCAACCAATAGCACGCTTCCCTTTAGGAAGCTCCACCAAATCCCATGTATCATTCTTGTACAATGACTCCATCTCCTCCGCCATAGCATTTACCCACTTGTCATTTTCCGGACTGTTTATAGCCTCCTTAAAAGTACTCGGGTCTCCACTACTAAGAACAAGAACATATGAAGCCATGTCTTCAAACCCATACCTGACCGGTGGCTTGATTACTCTCTTAGGTCTCCCAACTGAAGTACTAGCCACTTCTTGTGTAGTTGCCTCTGACTCCGGAAGAGTGAGATCCGCATCAGTATTATCCTCACGTAGCTCCACCTCAATAACCTGCTTCTCGCCCTCTTTTCTTTCTGGCACCTTCTCCTTATCATCTTGAGTACACTTCAACATAGCCTTTTCATCAAAGACTACATCCCTACTAATCACCACCTTGCTTGACTTGGGATCCCAAAGCTTGTATCCTTTCACACCTGTTTCATACCCGAGAAAGACACACTGTTTTGACTTTGGGTCAAGCTTCGACCGCTCTTCACCAGGAATATGCATATAGGATGGACACCCAAACACCCGGATATCGGTGAAGTCTACCTCATTACCCATCCATACCTCCCCCGCAAACCTGTTGTCCAAAGAGACTCTAGGTGATCTGTTAATCAAGAAACATGCCATACTCACCGCATCAGCCCAAAAGTTCTTCGCCAACACCGCATTGAATCGTAGACACCTCTCCCTTTCCGCAATAGTTCTATTCATCCTCTCAGCCATACCATTTTGTTGTGGTGTCTTGCGTACCGTGTAGTGCCTCTTGATTCCATGCTCTCGACAGAACTTCTTGAACTCGCCATCTGTGTACTCTGTCCCATTATCACTCCTCAAACACTTAATTTTCCGCCCCGTTTGGTTTTCCACTTCAGCTTTCCACACCTTGAACTTCTCAAAAGTCTCTGACTTGTGCCTCATAAAGTAAACCCAAACCTTCTTCGAAAAATCATCAATAAAAGTCACGAAGTAATAATGTCCTCCTCTAGATTCTGTTCTAACCGGCCCCCACACATCTGAATGAACATAATCAAGAATGCCCTTTGTTGTATGCTTACCAGTCTTGAATTGCACCTTGTTCTGCTTTCCAAGAACACAATACTTGCAAAACTCCAGTTTACAAGTTTTCACACCCTTCAACAACTTACGTTTATGAAGTTCCTGCATTCCCCTTTCACCCATGTGACCAAGCCTCATATGCCATAGAAGGGCATCAGTATCAACCTCAGACTCAACAGATGTGACTCCACCTACAACCGTGCTCCCTAGCAACCTGTAAATGTTCTTGGAGCCCTTCTCACCCTTCATCACCACCATAGCACCCTTCACTACTTTCAATACTCCACCTTGTGCTTTATAGTTCATACCGTTAGCATCCAAGGTACCCAATGAAATCAGATTTTTAGAAACCTCTGGAACATGTCTAACATCACATAATGTTCTAACTACACCATCATACATCTTAATTCTTATAGTTCCTATGTCAGCAATTTTACAAGTAGCACCATTACCCATAGTAACTATACCGTAATTAATCGACTGTAGGTATCGAACCAATCACGATTCGCCGTCACATGAAACGAACATGCTGAATCCAGAATCCAGCCATCTGTCGGGTGCTCCACAGCTGATGAAGTCGTGAGCATATATGCATCCACATCCTCTGAGCAATCTTCAACCACATTGACTGACTTTAAAGATCCTTCCTTGCCTTTACCGTTCCCCTTCTCCGGACAATTCTGCCTCTTATGCCCCTTCTGCCCACACTTGAAACAATTCCCCTTGTACTTCTTCCTTGACTGAGAACGAGAATTCTGCCTATGCGAGTTATCCCGGAACAGAGATCTCCCACGTTCCTGATTTTCCTTCACAAATAACCCCTCACCCGCAGGTTCATCAACGGAATTCTTCCGTTTATGAAAAGCTAGAAGAGCTTCTGTGACCAGTTGCAATTCCACAGTCTCCTTCCCCCACGTCAACGTAGTAACAAGGTTTTCGTATGTTGAAGAATTGGGCAATGAATTCAACAGCATCAACGCCTTGTCCTCATCCTCGAACTTTACCTCCACCCTAACCAAATCGTTGAGAATTTGATTAAGCATGTGTATATGAGATTCTAGGTCAGAACCCTCTGCCATCTTAAGCCCATACAGCCGTTGCTTAAGATGTAATTTATTCGAGATGGATTTCGACAAATACCTAGCCTACAAAATCTCCTTAACCTTCGTCGGTGATTCCTCATCGATCACGTGATACACCACCTCATCCCTAAGGCACTGCCGTATAGAAGATACAGCCCGCTCTTGCAACTCCTTCCATGGACCTTCTTCGATATCATCCGGTTTATCCGAATATTGAAGAACCTTTCCCAAGCCTGCTTGAATCAGAAAATCCTTCACCCTCCTTTGCCATAACGCAAAGTTTCCATGCCCATCAAACTTCTGAACATCGGACTTCACGGTGATAGAATTCCCCCCAGACATCGCAGCCGTGCTCTGATACTAGTTGTTGTACAATCGCAGCGGAAGCCAATTGACAAAACCAAAGAACACACACAAGCAATTGAGAAATCGAAAAAGAAAAGAGATGGAATTGATTGGGGTTTTGAATCTCCGTTTCTGTATTATTATGTGCAATAATCTCTCCAAGTTTACATAGGGATACAAAGCATATATATACTAAACAACCCTAGCCCAAATTCAGAAACCCCCCCCCCCCGTCTGGCATTGAGGCGTACGCCTCATGAAGAGCCAGGTGCCCGCCTGGCGGTGACAACCCACAACCACACCCTACGGACTTCGAGGCGCTCGCCCCGTCCATACCCATGCGGCCGCCTCAAACCAAAGTTATACGGCCCAAGCTACGGAGCTCCAGGCGTCCGCCTCACCAAAAATGGGGCGCCCGCCTCAAACCACGAGGCAAATGTCGAGCCAAATCCTACATATACATAACCTGACAAGTCCCAAAAGCAAAAATCCACACTCTTATCCCCGTCCTCACTGGTTCAGGTCACCTGTCTCAGCACAATCTAAAACAGAAAAGGGGAAGGGGTGAGAATAAATCTCAATAAGCTATTATGAATGCAGCAAGATGCCAAACAAGATGCAACACATAGCATGGTTACACATATCACATTATTAAAGCGGTAAACACCTTACGTTACCTCATTTTACCTTTCCCGTCTGAACAATATGTCGTACAACGTGGGAGTAAAACTCTGCTCTTTGGTGAACTGCCCCCGTGCACATTCACCGCTTATAGGACTCATACTCCAGAGATCCATATAAGGAAAGGAAATACTTATATGACTCTTCATTCAGAGTACCATATAATAACACCGCTATATGTAAGGCTTTTGACTTAATACAGAAGCATTCCACCTAACTCCAATGAAATTGCAGCTAACTGTAAGGTTTTTGGCTCAATACAGAAGCTTGCACACCCCAATCTGTTGACCACAAAAGGGGGACAGTCACAGGTATAATGAACCTTCAATCACTTATAGAACACATCCATAATTGATTGAATTCCATTATACCCCTACACCTCGTATAATATAAACACGTTCAAGCACATAATAGTTACTTGAAATAAAATCCACCAAAGGGATAATAATATAACAACATGGTAATGTATACTCATGTTAATTCAATACCATAGTGCAACATTCATTTAATACGTTATGCATAATACCATCAATGAATATGAATTCAAGTAAGGTAACAATGTAACCAATAAATCCACACTTGGGATACAATATAACAACATGTCAAATAATCCACACTTGGGATACAATAGGACAACATGCCAAATAATCCATACTTGGGATACAATATAACAACATGCCAAATAATCCACACTTGGGATACAATAGGACAACATGCCAAATAATCCACACTTGGGATAACAATGCCACAATGTGATAAATACACATTTCCAACTAGCACAATAGTGTAACCTATAGCTTCTACACTATTCAAACTAACCACCAAGGATATGGAAGCAAGTAAGGCCACCATGTACCATAAACCATTCCTACGTAGTCATTACACAACCTTGAATAACCTTAATAAAAGTTCAAGATCTAATTCCCAAGTTTGAACCGCTTTGGTGAAGTTACAAATCAAGCTTATCAACCATTTTCCGGACAATATTTAAACTACTTCCACAATTCCATTTTGACCAAATAAGACATCATGGTGTAGCCAAAATATTCTACTTTAATCTAAGTTAAAGAGGTTTCATATTGGTTCTAGTTTGAATAGGTTTAAACAGCTCTAAAACTGGTTCAGTGTTGACAGAGTATGGCACGGCACGAGTCGTGCTCCAGGGCACGACTCGTGCCCAATTGAATCCCACCAGATTCAGTCGTCCCTAGAAGGGCACGACTCGTTTATCCTACAGGGCACGACCCGTGCCTTAAGGCACGACTCGTGCTCCTTCAGCTCCAATTCAATCAGCAAGGGTGACAAATATATCACGAGTCGTTTACACGAATTGGCCATGGGCACGACTCGTGCCAAGGGGCACGACTCGTGCCACGGCCAAAATCAGACATCAGCAGCAGGTCTTCAGCAATAGCCCAAGAAACCAAATAACCAAACCAAATCTCTGTTTTAAGGACATTAAAAGGTTTACTAATTCCACCAAAACTTATACCAAATCATTCCACTCAATTAAGATAGATCCAATCCCATTACTACTTAGTTATTTTACTCATTACACTACCACATTTCATGTTTAATATTCCTACTTCAACTTAAACCATACCCTCTTACTCTTTAACAATTTTTATTAGCATCAATAACATCCCAAAACCATTGTGCCACTTAGAACAATCATTCTACTTCTATCCAATACATCCCAACACTAACCAAAACCTTTTAGTACCAAAACTTCATTTCATTTTAACATGCAACCATTTCTTGTAACCCATTAACACCATAACACATTACTAACCATTTTCTTCACTTTCTAATTCTAGTAAATTGGCTAAAATCCACATTCAATACTTACTCTTAAACCATTAACATCCACAATTACTCTATAACATTCTTCTTTCAACTTAGATCACCATTTTACAACCAAAAATCAATTCAACCTTGACTAAACCATTTCAACTCAATTAACATTATTCAAAGTACCAAAAATCTTTTTCTTTCAACAAGAGATTCAATAACACATAAAGTGAGCAATTATTAGAAGAAAGTCATAATAACTTACCAAATTGATATGAAACGAAATATTTATCTTCCGGGCTTGATGCGCTCCCCTCGCCGCCACGAATAAGAAAGTACAAACGGATCTTCAAATGGAAGAGAATTGAATTTGCTATAATTTTTGGAAGGGAGGATTTTGGAGAGGGTTTTCATGGAGAAATAATGAAGAGGTTGAAGAAAATGATGAGGGAAAGGGGAGGTTAAAGGAAGGAGGTGAGGGAAAAAGTAAGAAAACATGGCCTCCCATGCCTCCCTTTGACTAACATAAGTAAATAATTCAACTTTCCACTTAAGCCCCTCAAAGTCTAAGGAAATACATCTAACACCTCAACTTCTATTCTTTACACAAAAATACCTCACCCACTCATAATATTTTATTTATTTATTTTATTATAACTCCACCATACTATTTTATTTTATTTTCAATTAAACCCTAAAGCCTTAAAGTTATTTCATAATCATCTTAACTTTTCATGAAAGTCAAAGACATAAAATAAGCACATAAAGGGATGCTAAAATAGTGTCTAGGGTTAGGATCGTTATAAAGGCAAGAACACGAAATGACAGTTTTTTCAAGCTTATAGTTCTCTCAATTGCAAACAGTGATAAAATAGTTCAAATGAGGAAGATTTTGGCTTTTATACCCAGATCTAAACGGGTATGGGTCAAAAACCGGGTAAAGGCGCCGTCTCTCCCTCGCCATAAATGTTCTAGAGGGTTCATAAGGTGAATGTTCAGACCTCGCAAATCGCGTCCATCATTGTCTAAATAATCGGCGGATGATGGGATGCCTCGTGATTCGAGAAAACCCATTCATATCCGTTTAAGCCGAGGCAGAGCACCATTTTCTCCTCGGCATAGCCGAGCTAGGAAGTCGGGGGCCACTGAACGGTATAAACCGAGGTACGAATGTGGGTCATGGTTGGGCAAGGCCCAATGGATTGGGTCCAAAAATATAATTCATGCAAGTCTCAATTACGACAAATGGTGTGGGTCTTTCCTATCTTTGCTCGTCATGCTTACTCGTCATTCCCACTATGTCAACCTATATATAAAAGAGCGAATAATGACTAAGAAATAGCAATAATACATGCCGACAATGCATACTTTCCTATGCCGAGCAAGGCGTGCATCAAGGCCGACCTAGGCCTCATTTTAAGACGAGGAGCTCCTCCTCAGTTATCAACAAAGTGAGGAAAGGCTTCACTATCCTTACCACTCTCTTCAACGGCGTAACTCATGCCGACCAAGCATCGTATGCCGAGGAGCATGCTTCCAAGACACACATGCAAATTACAGTTATCTAATCCTACTCAAATAATGATTATGGCTAGCTATAATCCCACTAGAATTATAACCTCCTCACACACAAATTCTTATTCAACATGGACTCTACACATCCTATGTGTATAAATACAAGTCATAATTCACATTATTTTGATAACACTTCTTTCTTTGGAATCTAAAATCTTGTTAATTGATTTGTTTCTATAAACACAAATACTTACGAATGACATTCGTCGGTGAAAACACAACTTAGTTTATGTGTTTTTTTCTTCATGTTATTCAATTATATATGATACAATCTGTTGATGAAATTGGAATGATTCTAACCTTTTTGGCATCATAATGATAATGATGATAGAATAATAAACCAAGAGATAAATTGACAACCAAAAAATTAATAAAAATAACATGTCAAAATCACTTTAATGGTTAATAAATAATAATTTTAAAAAATACTTAAAAATATTGACTAATAATTAAATGAAACGATTTTTTAAAGCATAATGAAACGATTTTCTCTAAAGAGTAAATATATCAACCACTGTCCCATTTCAAGAGTCTTTGAGTAGGATTTTAAGCTTTTTAAGAAATTTTTTACAAAATGAATAACGAATTGTAATTGGGTAAAAGATTAGTGGAGAGAGAATGTAAAAGTTATAAGAGTATATTTTCCCACTCAAATATAGATTTAATTACAATGTATCACTAATAATACCTTGGTAAATATATGAAGATTATAAGAGTATAAACGTTCAAAAATATTGTTCAAAACTTGTCATATTTAAATTTAAGAAAGAAATTCTTGAAGTGAAATGAATCAAAAATAGAAAAGTAGGAACCTTGCTTGCTTGAATGAAGTGTGACGGGAGAGGGTAATTCTGACGGATAAGTAGAAAAAAGTGGAAAATAAAAGGAAGTTTCAGGAACGAGTCAGCCAATTGGATTACACGTGGATAAAAGCGCCCACAACACGTGTAAATGAATGGCAAAATTGTTAAAAATGGTGGCACCACCGTACAACAAATATTTACAAACATAACACTTCCTAACAGACACTAAAATTATCAAATCAATGGCGGATCTAAAGAAGGAAAACACCGGCGAGACTGGGCCGAAAGAGTTTAACGGCAAAGGACACGGTGAAATGTATTCACCGGATTACGCAACCAAAATTGTGAGAAATAATGGTGAGGAAAAAGTGAAGGTAGGACAGGGTGAGTTGTATTCGCCGGAACATGCTATTAAAGTGGGTGGTGATGACGGCGGCGATACACTTAAAATTACGTCTCAGACGGAACAATCTGCTGAAGAGAGCGAAAGTGGTAAAGATAAGAAGCAAAAGGTCAAGCAATCATCTAGCCTTTGAGTGTGAAATCAAGTAGCCGTCTAGGCATGTTTGAATTTATTTATTTTTTGTTCTTTTACGTGTTTTTTTTTTACTCCCTCCGTTTCGGTCGAAGTGTTCGTAAAGGACAATTGCACGAGAATTAAGGAAAGTGATGTAAGAAAGAGAAAAGTTTAAATGTTGTGAGTATGAAAAATTAAATAGGAGAGAGAACGAGTGGGAGGAATAGTTAGGAGAGAGAATGTTGTGAGTGTAAAAGTAAAGTAGGAGAGAGAATGAGTGGGTGAAATAATGAAAAAAAATTTCTTTTTTGGGTATGAGACATTTTAAATGGGACGCCCAAAATAAAAAGTTGGGACACTTCGACCGAAACGGAGGTAGTATTAATCTTGTTAATTTTAATATTAAAATCGATATCCCTGATTAACTCTCTACTATCAAAATAAATGTCTCACTTTATTAAACCCAAAATGAATATTTCGTCACAAAATAAATATCTAGAAAAATGATTTTTTTTATAAGGAGCAATTAAGAAAGAAAAGAAAAAAAAAAAGAGAGAGAAAGATAGAAACAAAAGAAAGAAAGGAAAAAGAAAAAAGAAAAAAAATCCATACTTATAGTATATGAAAGTAGGCAAAAATGCTTAGGATTGTGACACTTCGCATTGCTTTGGATTTCTCCGGCCTCTCAAACCTCCACGTCAGCTAGATGTTGAAGAATTTATGACCTTTGTGATCCTGGTAATCAGTTGTAAGAAATAGGTCATTAGATAGGGTATATGAATAGATAAAGGTTATATATTAAAATCGATATCCCTGATTAACTCTCTACTATCAAAATAAATGTCGTACTTTATTAAACCCAAAATGAATATTTCATCACAAAAATAAATATCTAGAAAATGATTTTTTTATAAGGAGCAATCAAGAAAGAAAAGAAAAGAAAAGAGAAAAAGAAAGAAACAAAAGGAAGGAAAAAGAAAAAGAAAATAGGAAAAAAGAAAAAAAATATTAAAATAAAACTCAGCAATAGAATACCCTCTCTCTCCTTCTCTCTCGTGAAATCTCTATCCATGGCATCAAAACCAGCCCTTCACCTTCTTCTCTACCCTCAACCGCCTTTTTAAGTGACTTATTATAAGACTAATTGACTTATATAATAATTTTTACGACAACAAAAAATTAAAATTTTCAATAATAAAAATGAATTAATCTTTTAATTTATATGTTAAAATTCTTATAGCTAAATTATAATAAGAACTTGCATTTTATAACTATTTCGTCTTTTATAATTAACTTATAAGACAATTTTTTCAAACAAAAAATCAAAAAATTTAATAACAAACATATTTGCTCAAACATCAATTAACTATTATAACTAACTTATAAGACTGCTTCATCTATTATAAGTAGCTTATAAGACTAATTTATCTTTTATATTGACATATAATACAAAAAATTCAACAAATAAAAATTAAAATTTTCAATAATAAAAACAAATTAATCTATATATTAATACAGACACCCCTCACACTTTTATAAATAACTTATAAGACTATTTCATCTTTTATAAGTAACTTATAAGACTAATTTGTCTTTTATATTGACATATAAGAGAATTTTTTCAAAAAAAATAAAATTTTTAATAATAATAACGAATTAATATCATAATTTAAACATTACAACTCTTATAGCTGAATTATAATACCAACTCACCTTTTAAAACTACTTTATCTTTTATAATTGGGCAAAACCCGTGTGCTCAATCTATTTCAGGAACTATCATGAAGATCGTGAGAGTTCGAGTAAAACCTAGATATTCATTTTATCTGAATCTGTAACTAATTCTTGTACAGGTTATGCTAACTAATTTTTGAGTGGCAAAAGAAATTGTCAGAATCAAGCAGATCGAACTCTATGTGTGGAACCACAGAATACATGGCTCCTGAAATTTTATTGGCTAAAGGCCACAATAAAGATGCAGATTGGTGGAGCTTTGGGATACTAATCTTGCATTATACACACACCAAAAGATCATATTGTTCCTTATGTTTGCTACAATAAACATCACGTGCCTGATATTATATACTCCCTCCGTCCCATGTCAATGGACATCAATTTTTTGGGTGTGAAAATTAAGAAAAAGTAGAAGAGAGAAATAGGTGGAGGAGGTGTTTGTGAGTATGAAGAATTAAATAGGAGAGAGAATGAGTGGGAGGAATAGTTAGGAGAGAGAATGTTGTGAGTGTAAAAGTGAAGTAGGAGAGAGAATGAGTGGAGGGAATAGGGAATAGTCTTTTCCATTTTGGGCAGTGTCCATTCACGTGGGACGTCCCAAAAAGGAAATAAGTGTCCATTCACGTGGGACGGAGGGAGTATATATATATATATATATATATATATATATATATATATGGGTTTTGTTAGGATACCCTTAGTAGGAGTATCCTAACAAGTGGCCCAATTTTTTTGGACAAAAATATCCCTCATTTCACAAAGCAAAGAATATATATGATGGGGGTTAAATTGTAATTTCCAATATTTTTTTTTTTTTAACAGAAAGCCTCACTTTCTCTCTCTCTACTTGTCTCGCTCTCTCTCTCTCTACAATCTCACTGGACAGAGGGTAGGAGGTGTGTTGCCGGCGACATCACTTGCAGACGAAGGGGAGGTGTGTTGCCGGAGTTGGGGAAGGGTTGATAGGGGCGGAGAAGGTAGATCTAGAAGAGGGTGGTCGGAGTGGGGGAGGGGTCGTCGTCGGTGGATTGGAAGACGAAGGGGCAAGTGATGTCGCCGAAATCTGGGGAGGGGCAGAGCTCGCCGGAAACTGGGGAGGGTCGCAGCCTAAGAAAGTAGAGAGTGAGAGAGAGAGAGAGAAAGTGAGGCAAGGAGAGAGAGAGGCCCCATGGTCGCCGGTCAAGTGAGAAAGGAAAGAGAGAGAGAGAAAGTGACGGGAAGCTTTCTGTAAAAAAAAAAAAAATTATTTTGAAATTACAATTTACCCCCATCAAATATATTTTTGCTTTGTGAAATGAGGGACATTTTTGTCCAAAAAAATTGGACCACTTATTAGGATACTCCTATTAAGGATATCCTAACAAAACCCTATATATATATATATATATATATATATATATATATATATATATATATATATATATATATATATATAAATATATATTATATTTATATATTTAATTTGGTTGATGAGATTATAGATGGAAGACGAAGTATTTACTCTGTGTGTTTTTAGAGAGAGAGAGAGAGAGAGATATGTGAAAAAATGAAGTTGAGGAAAGAGAGGAGAGGAGAAGTTTAGGGGTGTATGAAAAATTATAATCTTGTTGGTAGAACTATTTATTTGAGATTTTAAAAAAAATCTTTAAAAAAGAGGAATAAAATATGGGAAAGTGAGCCTAAGGGAATTTTTCCATTATAAAACCTACCAAAAGAGCTAAAATGACAAGAAATAAGAAAGATGCTAAATGTCCATTAATATACAGAATTAAAAAGAGAAAATAAAACTATAAAATTAAATTGAGGTCAAATCTTATAACCAGCAACACGGTGGTACAACCAATACATTGAAAATTTCCAAACAAAATGTTAATCAATTATTTAAGTCAATTACCTTCTGGACCGTTTTATAGGCCTTTTTGAAGCAGACTCCGTTTCAAAGGTTTCCCTCCCTCGCTTCGCCGGAACCACTTCCTTCCCTTTCTTCGTTGGCCTTCCAACACTCCTTTTCGACGGACTAACATCCTCCTTCACCAGTCTTCCACCACCACCGCCATTGCCACCACCCTTTTGTCGTGCTGTCGTCCCTTCTTTCCGTTCCTCCACCTTTTTCTTCACCGGATCCTTTTTACTACTACCATCTTCCTCCACCTTTTTCTTCGCCGGATCCTTCTTACTACTACCACCGCCACCATCTTCCTCCACCGGAGTTCCCTTTGCAGGCGAATTCTTTTTTAGCCTCTTCAAGAAATCAGCCGCCCCTCTCTTTTTCACCACCGGTGTAACTTCAGCTACCTTCTTCTTCTCCACCTTAGGTGGACTCGCATTTCCTTGACCGTCTGATCCTTTACTAGTAGAGTTAGCAGGATTTGAACTCGAGCTCGTCATTTGATTCTTACTAGGAGCAACATTACTAGTACTATTTGAACGGCTACTATTTCCGCTCCTTCTCATGCTTCTCACACCCGTCACCGGCTTCTCCTTCGTCTTCATCTTCAGCAAATCCTCATCCTCGTTCGAAGAAGTTTTAACAGGCGGCTTTGGAATAACAAGCGGTTTTGCTGCCACCACCACCGGTCCTTTTTCTTTCTCCACCGCCGTCTTATTAGAAGATGACGGCTTCCCTGCAATGGAACTTCTTTTCCGGCAAACAACTATAGGAGCGGTTGACTTCTGCTTTGCTAACAATGAATCTGATCTTTCCAAGTCGGGTTTGGTGGGAAGAGTTGTGGGTTCGGATTTTGGTATTGGGTCGGGTTTTTTCAGCTTCTTCCTCATCTCTTTCAAAACAAGGACTCGTAGTTCTTGGGCAGCGATTGATTCGGTGGATTGTTTTGGAAAGTAGACAATTGCATTGTTGAATATGAGTAACAAATCTAAGAAGAATTTGTTGGTGCAAGATGAATATGATCCGTCGTCAATTCGGGTTTGAACTATTCTGAGGTCCACGTGCTGTCGGACTATTTTGTTGTACTTGTCTGTTTTCTGCAAAAGAATAAACAATTTGCTAAGTCACCTCACCTAGTATTCTTTTATTTATTTTTCTTTGCAAATTAAACTAAAATATGAGAAGTTTATTTTAATATTAACCCACTTCTTCTTATGATATTACTCTGTAAGCGTTATATTTTTTTTATTATTTATCATTGTAAGCAACATATAAGAAATAACTGTACAAAAAATAAACATATAAGAAATTAAGATATATCTTCAGAAAATTAGATAATTATGTAATTTGGGAAACGTTTATTTCTTGATTATTTTATTCATTAAATAAATTATATAATCAGAACAAATAACAAGGTGGGACAGCAACCGGGTCCATTTTGATCTATCTCCTTGTATTCCGGATTGAGTTCCAACGAACCTGATTAATAATCAAACGAAATCAACGGTCCGCTTCATTTCGTAAAGGCCTCCTTTTGTTTTATTTTATTTCTTTCTTCTATTTGACACAGGAAGTTACACATATTGGGGGGGTTTATTACTTCCGACATAAATAATGTTTTTTTATGATGATAAAACAAGCAAGGAAAAATAAATAAATAAACAAATTTACTAAATTGAAAAACAGTCCATGTAACAAACAACTGCAAGCTACATAATTTTATTAAGGGATTTGGAGATCTGGATTTATGCGATTAAACTGTACAGTATACATCGTGATTATTATATGAAAAAGTGCAGATAAATAAATAGATAGAAAAAACGAACTCAAAGAGAGAAAGTAAAAAAAAAAATACTCCAACCATCCCAATAATGGTCGATCAAAAATCCAAATACTGATAGAAAAGGAGTGGAGATAAAAATATGAAACTAGTAAGAAGAAAGTCAATTTTTATTTTTTATTTTTTGAAGGAACATGTTTGGAGCAATTATTTTAACTACTGCTATACCCACCCGTATGTTAAACGCACGTTAAACGCCTTTGGTAAAAAATTATTTCAAAAAAGTATTTAAAAAAATTACTTGGATATAAAATTATGAACATTAAAATGTGGTGTAAATACAAATTGAACATTAAAATGTGGTGTAAATACAAATTGACCGGAATTGAACCTTCATTTTCAATTTGTGTTAATTTGGTTTATTTTTTATTAAACTTAAAAAATAGTTATAAATATGCATATTAATGTGTGTACTTTATTAAATCAAAGTATTCAATGAAGCTATTTAATAAAAGCTTGAAAATGTATTTAGTCTCTATTTCGTCTTGATACAAGTTTTGAAGGAAAAATGAGTGAGCTCAAGTACTCTATGCACTTGAGTCATTATATATATATAGATGATTTTAAATTGAGAATTAACTAACCAAGTATTAATTATATACAAATTTGGGGTTACTTCTATCATTGCCAATTGGGTTTACCGTACAATCTCAGACTTTATCATGTTATCAGAGCTAACTCATTTACACGTGCGAGCTCAAAATAGACCCACGATATTTTAGCTCCACATCACTCAATTATATGTCCACGCACAACCCAAAAATACGGCTATACATGAGAGGACGCGTTGTAGCAATTATATCACATCAAAAATTAACTAGTAAAACATTGAATAGATAAAGATCCTGGGCTACTACTTATAATCGTTAATTAGTTTTGAGATGAAACCTTATACTTTATCAGAACAAGAAGGAGAAAGATATACTCTCTCAATCCCGAAATTGCAATTGACTCAACATTTTTATGTAATGTATTTTACTAGTTTGTGAATTATTTGTATTGATGCTGCAGGAAATGTGCTTATCAATCTTCCTCCACGTGGCAGGACTGATCACTTGGCTCCTTGACCTGAAAACAGAACCCACGACTAGCCGGATGTGTCTCCGGCGAAGACGCTCGGGCGTGAGAGTAAGATCACAGTTGTATAAAGCTCAAAATGTATAGAATTATGAATTCTGATAACAAAATGGCAGTTACCTTTGCACCGTTGATAGTGACGAAGTATTTATAGGCATGAGTAATGTATTTTTGGTGAGGAGACATGTCCTCCGAGATTATAGCAGCGGTTATTCAGTCATGTGAACGTGTTTAGTAACTGACCCTGATTTGTAGGGATGTGGTTATGAGGATTGTTCAACCAAATACGCCGGCAAGTGTCAGGTCGTCACTTGTTGATTTTAGGTCGAGGTCGCCACTCGTGGAATGGTCGACCTGACTGTCGGGTAGAGCATGGTTCGTACCCGAATTGTGATTTGGATCATGAGGTCGGACTAAGTTAGGTCGGGACCTGGTAGGTCGGACCAAGGGTTTAGTCGACTGATACAAGAGATGGGCTTTGGGCCTTGACCTGATTGGGTCAGCCTCATTGAGAATGTGATGGCCAAGGCTGCTTGTGATTGGGCTTTACTTGCTTGGCCCAATTCAACACTTTTGGTATGTTCAGTGGCCCCCAACTTTCGAGTTGACTTCGTCGACTTGGAAGTTAAGAAGATTGCTTTGCCAAAAATTGCTTTACTCGAAGCTCGATACTAGTCTTTGAAGTAGGTCGACCGTGATGACGTGGCAACATCCTGATCGTTGGTGACGGACGGTTGGAGATGAAGGAGCGCCGGTTTTAGTAATGATTGCAATTTTGACGTTTGAGAGTCCGCCTAGGAAACAGTTTCCGTAATTAATTAGGAAAATTAATTTTGAATTTCCCTTTGCCCTTTCCAATTCAAGAAGATATAAATTCAAGAATCCTTCCCCATTTACAACTTTCGCCTTCCCTGAACTCTGTGCTTGATTCCGGCGGTGATAAAGGAAGTTGACTCCTGCTATAACTTGGTGTTTAGCCCTCCATAGTTCCGTTTTCTCTTCACTGCTAAAGGTATTCCCCTTATTCTTTAAAATTAGGGCTTTAATTTCTGCACTTTCTTTGATTCCGCCATGGCTAGAACCTTTAGTACAGAGCCCGGAGCTTGGTATGGGTACTGTAAAGTCAATCGTAGGGTTTATAAACATTTAAACGGAGAGTGGAGGGAGATGACCATGGAGGAATGTACTTCAATTTTAACCCGATGGGGTTTGCAATTTACTGAATTAGCTTTGCCTGTAGGAGAGAACTTAGGTACTTTAGGAACGAATGATCCAAGAATTGAGTCCTTCCATCTTTTTCACGAGCTCCTCGACCATATTGCCATTTTTTACCTTCAGGGCCCCAACAAACCTTCCTCCCTTAGGAACAGAATTGGATTTCCTGGGGAATCTAGGTCGCCTTAGCATATCTACTAGGACTCCCGAGACTTCATGTAGGACCGATTCCCCGTTTTCCCTTCTTCTTATACGTATATGTCAACTTCAGAGAAGCCGGTGTCTCCACTTCCTCAAGTCCACGCATTGTGAATGCTTTTGAGACTACGGTGGTACCGGCAGAATGAGAGAGGATATGTGCCACAAGGGCCACTCGTGGGGAAGCGAGAATCTTCCCTCCGCATCGTCTACCATCCATGACTTCGCGAGGTGGATAGAAAAGAATTCGAGGTTACCCTTTATACCAAGGCCGACTTCTTCAAGAAGTTTGGAAAGAATTACAAGACCGATGCCACCAGTGGTGGCCTTCTACTATGGCCGCTCATTGCACGGTCTTAGACCGCCGTTAGATCCCTTCATCAATGAGTTCTTAGAGTGTGCCAATGCCCTACCTCTCCAATCAGGTGCCAACAGCATGCGGGGTTTTGGTTTGTTTCATCATGGTGTGTCGCTTCTTAGGGTATGAGCCCTTTATGAGGGTTTTTAGAGATTTTTTTGCTGTTAAGTTTGATAAGAATGGGGGCATAAGTACTCCCTCCAAAGCAAACTCACCCAAATTATTCATCAATTTGCCTAGCAAAGTTGGTGGCTGGAATTCCCATGTAGCAGTAGTGGAGAGTAGACTAGGATGGGAGTTCCCTCTACCAAGTGAGGAGACCCAGGTGGTGAGGGATGAAGATCAGTGGGAACCTCATCGGTACATGGAGACCTGCGTAGGAAACCGGTGGAGTTGGTTCTTTGAGAGGCCCATCAGTTGGAAGGTATTGGGAACTACCAAGAACAATTATATCCAAGCTGGATTGATGCTAGGGGATGATGATGTAGTGCCACTAGTTCCCATAGTAAGGTGTATGAGGTATCCAGATTGGGTGACCCATGCCCATGCCAGGCTTGAGAAAATGTGCTCCCTCTGTCAGAAAACTGAGAACTATTGCAAGAATAATGGAGAGCATTATGGTGGTAAGGGTTTACTCGTCTCCTCTTCCTCTATATGTGAAAATTCCTTATGAGCGAGCTCCTCCTTGGTATCTGTTTTTTTTATCATTTAGTCGTCATTTCATAGTCCCAATGTAGTACTTGCATCTTCTATTCATGCTGCTTATAGGCTTTGTTAGTTCGCTATTGATTACGCTCGTATGTAGAACTCGATGCTCGTACATAGAACTTATATTTTTTATGGCGAGCTAACATTTTATCCCTTTTGTCTTATGCAGTTTTAACTCCCGCTCAAGAAGCTAATATGGGGAGAACTGTTGACATCAGGAAGGCCAAGAAGAGCTCGGGGAGAGCAAATGCTAAGGAGAACCGCGAAACAGAAGGTATCAAGAGGAATGACCAGCTGAAGTTAGTTGATGAGGATGCCACGAAATACATTCCTGTTGAGGAGAACATGGAAGTGCAAGATGATGCTGTGGAGGTTGAGATTGCTGGGGGTGATGAGGCCCAAGGTTCTGAGGAGGCCAATGTTGCCGGTGAGGAGGAGGAGGCCGAGCTGAATGCAGAGCCAGAGAGGGAGGTCGCTCATGCCAGGACCCGAGCTCAGGCCAAGTCGAAGGCTAAGACCAAGGCCAAAGCTGCTTCAAAAAGGAAATCCCATGTTATTTCTTTAGATGAAGATGAGGATGAAGATGATGGTGCCCCTATCAGCAAGGTGATCAAGATTGGCCCTTCAGTTGTGAGCTCGGTCTCTAATCAAGCCGATGCTAGTGATCCAAAGAGGACTGAAACCAAGAGTCCACAAGCCTCTCCCATTCGTGTCTCCTATGACGAGCTGATCCAGAATCGAGTTGCTGAGCTGAGCAATGTGACTCCTCTGACCAGAATAAACAGCTTGGCCAGAGAGTATCCAGAACTGGAGTATGGCCAGGTGATCGTACGGAGGGGGGCTGATCAGGACTTGATAAGAGAGTTCACCAATAAGCCCTTGACTCCAGAAGCTTGTCGGGCTAGGGTTGGACTGGCTTCCTCCGAGGTAACTCGAACGTTGTGCTTATTTTTCCTTTCTTTTTCCTCTCTGTTGCTTTCCTATGCTTGGTCTAAATTCTTTCTTTTATTTAACCTCGTAGTCTCTTGCCATGATCGACCTGGCCACGACTTATTGGAAGGCCGCCAAGAACAGGAGAGGCCGCCAAGTCGATGTTGGCCAAGAAGAATGAAGAGCTGGAGAGACTGGAGGTGGAGAACACCAAGATGGGAGAGCTGAAGGAGGACCATGCTAAGTTGAAGGCAGAGTTTGGACAGTTGAAGGAGTCCTATTCTGATTTGGACAACTCGTATGATGCCTTGAAGCTGGTGAAAGATAATGAGATCAAGGCCAAAGAAGAAGCACAGGGCCGGATTGAGTAAGCCAATAAAGAGCTCGCCGCCCTCAAAGAGGAGAAAAGCCGTACGGCCGCAGATCTTGAAGTGGCGACTCAGCAGTTGGAAGAATGGCCTGTCACCTTGGCCAAGAAGCAGGAAGAGCTTGAAGCAGCTAGACTTAAATGGGAGGTTGAACTCGCCAATGCTGTGAAGAGTGCCAAGGAGGATGCTGTTAAGGCTTACAAAGACAGCGATGAGCTTAACCAATATATCACTGAAGAAGCCAGGGGGTTCTATGAGGTGGGTCTGAGACACATGGCTCTGCTGGATCATAGCTGGATCCTTCTGTCGATATTTCCATCGAGCAGTTAGCCACATGGGCCTCTGAAGATCAATATAACACTGCAGCCCGACAAGGTCATCCTTTGGTGCCATTCAACGACAACGACCTGGAGCTCATAAAGAAAGATGATGAAGCTGCAGAGGCATCACCTTGGGTTCCCCCTGCTATTGAAAAGGTTAATTTCAACACTATCTTGGCTGAGCTCGACGAATACGAGGATTCGGCTTTTGACGAGGAGACCCCAAAGTTCACTATCAGTGACTCACGGAAGGTGGTTTATCAGACTGAAAATGTTCTTGGTGAGCCATCTACCGTGGGAGGTCAAGCTGAGGCTGATCCTGTACTCGTCACTGGCCAGTTGGAAGGCACTCCCCATGAATAGATGTTGGTTTTTGATGGTTATTGTAATGGAACAAGCTTCAAACACTTTTACTTTTTTGTTATTGATACTTGAATGCCTTGGCCCTATTTCATGGGAGGCATGATACTTTTTGTAATATTTATTTGTCTAAGTCTTGGCCCACTTTGGGAGACTTATTTCTATCTTAGCTGACTTCTTTTATTGCATGTTGTATGCCTTTGATGCGAGTGTCGAGCTAGATGTAGATAGGATAAATGTGTCAACTTAAGTTTAAAGGTGACTTGATCTGTATTGACTTAGTCGACCTCAAACTTGGTTGACATTCTTGTGAACAAGATTGCCTACGAGTAAAACCTGCTTACATAGTTGAGGCTGACCTAAGGGTCGAGCTAATTTAAACAGACTGACTAAGAGTCGAGTTGTTAGAACGTAGTCGACTAAGAGTCGGACTTGTTAAATAAACAAAGCTGATTGAGAATCGAGCTTGTTAAAACGAAGCTGACTAAGGGTCGAGCTTGTTAGAACGAAGTCGACTAAGAGTCGGACTTGTTAAATAAACAAAGCTGATTAAGAATCGAGCTGAGTAGATCGAACTGACTAAGAGTCGAGTTTGTTAGAACGAAGTCGACTAAGAGTCGGACTTGTTAAATGAACAAAGCTGATTAAGAATCGAGCTTATTAGATCAAACTGACTAAGAGTCGAGTTTGTTAGAACGAAGTCGACTAAGAGTCGGACTTGTTAAATGAACAAAGCTGATTAAGAATCGAGCTTATTAGGGCGAGGCTGACTAAGAGTCGAGCTCGTTGAGATTGGTGTAACACAATGTTTGATCGAATAAACTGCACTTTTTATTGAATTGGGAAACATGCTTACATCATCTTGAAACTGGAACTAACACAAACTTGAATTTGAAAACTGAAAGCTAGAAGTAATATTTGATCAGGTGAGTAGCATGCCAAGGATGTTTCAACTCGTCACCTCCGAGGTGGGCTATCATGTAAGTTCCTTCCTTGACGACTCGAGTGACTACATAGGGACCTTCCCAGTTAGGAGATAGCTTGTTCTGCTGGGTCCTTCTACCCGTCGCTTCAATCTTTCTCAACACGTAATCTCCAACCTGGAACGACCTTGCCTTGACCTTCTTGTCGTGGTAACTCTTAGTTCGTTGTTTGTAGTTGACCATTCGGAGGTAGGTCAAGCTCGCTTCTCGTCGATTAGATCCAGGTCGATCAATCTGTTGGTATCATTTTGCTCTTGATTGAAGAAAGTCACTCGCAAGAGGAATCTCGAGCTCGGCAGTGCCACGGCCTCCGACCCATATGTGAGAGCGAAAGGGGTTTCCCGTAGGCCCCGAGTGGTTGTACGAACCGCCCAAAGAGCGGGGAGTTCGTCCAACCAATTGTTACGTCGACCTACGAGTCCCGTCTTGAGCGAAGATAGAACAAGCTTATTTGCCGCCTCGCCTTGCCCATTTCCTTGAGGATATGCGACGTAAGATTGCCAATGCTTGATTCCTACCCGATTCATCTCTCGCTTCGAAGGCTCTTGAAGCGTAGTCCGTTGTCGATATCTTATGGCTCTTGGAAAACCAAATCGGCACCAAATGAAATCATGAATGAAGTTTATAGCATTCTCCTCCGTGATGCGAGCTAATGGTTTAGCCTCAACCCATTTAGTGAAGTAATCTATAGCAACGATCACATACTTGCAATTTCCTCGGGCGGGAGGGAAGGGTCCAATCAAGTCGACACCCCACATGTCGAATGGCCAGCCGCAATTACCGGAGTCTCGCTCGGTTGTAGGCATGTGAGGTAAGTTGGCAAACCTTTGGCATTGATCACATTCTTGAACAAAGCCGTGAGTGTCGGCTCTCGTATGTGGCCGTAGTATCCCAAAGTGATTAACTTGTCCGCAAGAGTCCCGGCCCCGGTGTCCACCACAGATCCCATTTGTGTACTTCATGTATCAATAGGGCGACCTCTTGAGGGTGGATGCACTTTAGTAATGGCCGAGTATAGGATCTTACGAGCAATTCGCCTCCTTGAATGGACATACCTCGGAGCTTTCTTTTGACGGCTCGAGCCTTCTTCTCGTCCTCTGGCAGCTCGCCACTTTCTAAGTATGCTTTCATTTCCTCAATCCAACACTTCTCCCGAGTCCAATTTCTCGAGGGATCATCTATGCATCGAATTTTTATCCTCTCATGTGGATTTTCGAGGAAGGAGATGGGCTCGTCATGTGGCTCATCCGAAGTAGCAAGTTTCGAGAGGAGGTCGGCCACTCGTTATCTTCTCTTCCAATCCTTTGAATCTCCTGCAATTCTAAGTCCTTTATCGCTCTTTCACCAGTCGCGTATTTGATGAGAGTAGAACTAAGCACTTCGTACTCGCCTCTGCCCTGGTTGACTATCAATTGTGAGTCACAGAGGCCATGATCTTAGTTGCTCCGAAGCATTGGGCGTACTCAATAGCCGCAATCAAGGCCTCATATTCAGCTTGGTTGTTGGAAGCGTCAAATTTGAACCTTAGCGATTCCTCGTAGACGAGTCCCGGACTACGGCTCGGACCAGAGACAATTCCGGCTCCACCGACATTTTTGGTTGCCGACCCGTCTGAATAGACCTTCCAACAATCGACGGGTAGAGTGATGGCGACTTGTGACTCGGCTCTTTCCCTTTTCCCTTTTCTTTGGAGCTCGCCGCTCGTCATCTTCCTTGGTGAACGTAAGCTCGACCAAGAAGTCGCCCAGAGCTTGAGCTTTCAACGCCTTTCGAGGTCGATACTCAATGTCAAATTCAAGAGGGCAATTGACCACCGAGTAGTCGACCTGAACTCTCCCTTGTGCATTTTTCTTAAGGGAGCATTGGTAAGGACCACGATCGGATGAGCTAGAAAATAAGCTCGTAGCTTTCTTGAAGCTACGACTAGAGCATAAGCAACTTTCTCGAGCGTTGTAATACCTGCTTTCTACATCCGATAATGCTTTGCGATATAGTACATGTGCTTCGAAGCCCTTCATCCTCTCTAATCAATACCGCAAAGAATCGACTTGTCTCCTACAGATAGATACACAAATAAAGTCTCACCAGCCATCTAAGCACTGCGAGCAGAGGTGGAGTAGCAAGATAATCCTTCAATTGTTGGAACGACGAATGACATTCGGTCGTCCATTCAAAACTTTTCGTCCCCTCAATGCTTTGAAGAAGGGGAGAGACCTTTCGCCGACTTTGATATGAAGCGACCAAGAGCTGCTACTCGCTTCCATTAAGTCGCTGCATCTCCTTGATAGTGGTGGGAGCCTTCATGTCGACTAAAGCCTTTATCTTCTCTGGATTAGCTTCTATGCCCCTCTGAGATACCATGAATCCCAAGAACTTGCCAGCTGCCACTCCAAACACACATTTACTGGGGTTGAGCTTCATGACGTTTGCTCGTAAATTGGCGAATGTCTCCTTTAAGTCGACCACGTGACTCCCGGCCTTAGTTTTAATGACCATGTCGTCAACGTAGGCCTCCATATTTCGACCAATCTGTGAGGCAAAGACTTTGTTCACCATCCTCTGATACGTAGCTCCTGCATTCTTCAATCCGAAAGGCATCATATTGTAGCAGTAGATGCCTCCAGCAGCTTGAAATGCTGTCTTGACTATATCATCCTCGTGCATCTTAATCTGGTGGTATCCCGAGTAAGCGTCGAGAACCGAGGTGGAGTGCCGAATAGAATCCACCAGCTTGTCGATCCTTGGAAGGGATAAACGTCTTTTGGGCATGCAAGGTTCAAAGTGGTAAAGTCGACACACATCCGCCATTTGCCGTTTGATTTCTTCACCATGACCACGTTGGCCAGCCAGGTTGTATGAACGGCCTCTTTGATTATACCTGCACTCAAAAGTTTTTGTACCTCAGCTTTTATAGCTTCTTCCTTGTCGCGAGCAAAGCTTCTCAACTTTTGGGGTCTCGGCTTTATGGTCGGGTTGACTTCCAGTCTGTGAACAGCGACCTCCTCCTTGATTCCCCTCATGTCTTCTACTCTCCATGCGAAGACATCACTGCTTTCTTTGAGTAGCTTGATGATTTACTGCTCGCTCCTCAACCGATAACCGCTTTCCAATTTGAATTTTTTGGTCGGGGTAGGAAGAGTTGGTGATGATTGACTCCAGCTCATCTACAGCTTCTAACTCAGGTCCATCTCTGAACGGCAGAGTTTCTACTATGATTTCCCTGACCTTTTGTCTTTCTTCAGCTCCCAAATGCGGAGCTTCCTCTGTATCATATCATCGAGCTTGTGCCGCAACCTCGGTGGTGGCCCCCGGGTTATTGTCGATCTGGAGGCATAGGTTGCCTATGAGGACTTGATCGACCATAACTACATCTGAATCGACCTCAGTAGTGTTAGAGTGACGTGTCGACTCAAGCATGACCTCGTCATTTGAGCGATAGGTCGACTCTTCCACGACCTCGGTGATTGTTGATAATCGAGTAGTCTTGGTAGATCGGGACAACTTCAAGTAGCCATCAGAGTCTCAATTTCTAACTCCCTTTTCTTTCTTTCTCTTAGAACATGATCCAGGTATGCTCGAGCTGCGCCTCGTACGCAACCCACTCCAGCAGGTGTGGGGAACTTTACTCGCTGGTGAGGAATTGAGGCTACCATTCCAAGAGCGACCTGTCCAGGAATTCCAAGGATGGCTGCATAGTCACTATTTACATCAATCACAATAAATTGTACCTTTGAGACAACCCTGAGGGGGTGCTGGCCTAAGTCGACGTCAAGCGCTATCGGCCTTTAGCATCTACTCGATGGTTGGTGAAGCCTTCCAACCTACCATCATATCTCTCCAACTGCTCGTCATTAAGACCCATCTCCTTGAAAGTCTTGTAAAACAAAACATCCTTGCAGGCCCCCGTGTCGACTAAGAGTCTGCTCGTCGTACATCCGTCTATGAGACCTGGGATGACGAGAACTTGCTCCCTAGCCGCCATATTAGTTGCCAATTCATGGGGGTAGAAGCTGATTGCCTCATCTCTGATTTCTCTCCTTGGAGGCACGTGTGGGGCCTTATTGAGCTGGAATATCTTGTGTTTGATGGCCGTGTTGCTCGCTTGTTCAGTGATAACCCCAGGTCCGGTCTAATGTCTAGGTCCTTGTTGCCCACCTGCGGCCGCTCACCTCCTCCCAGGCAGAGGTCTCTTCACATAAGCGTCGAGTCTCCCCTGGTCGACCATTCTTTGTATAATGCGCTTCAAACCCAAACAATCCTCTGTAAGATGACCAGTGTCTTTGTGGTAGTCACAATATTTGCTGTTGTCCCTTCTGAATTTGTTGCCTGGGTTCATTGGGGCAGGTGGTGCTAGCTCGACAGCATTCATGATCTCAGTTCGACTCACCGTAAGGGGAGTGAAAGCTTCGGGCACCTTCTCTGTTGCCCTAGTTCTGTTCTTTCCGTTCTTATTGTTCCCCCCATTCTTGTTGGAGTCCTTTTATCATCGCCGACCTCCACCTTGGGGCTTCTACCATTCTTTTTCTCCTTCCTCTCCTCAAAGAAGCGACATTGTATACCTTCTCGAACAACTCTGTCGAGTTGTCATTTACTGGCTGTAAGCTCATAATCCATGTCTGCTGAGGAAATACCGTTTCGGAAGCAGTTGATGACTTCCCTATCAGTGATGTCCTCCTCTATCTTGTCCACCATTTCTTTGAACTTGGTGAAGTAGCTCATCGAGCTTTCATTCTTCGCTTGCACCAAGTTATTCAGTGCGCGACGGTCGTCTTAGAGCTCCTGCAGTCGAGAAGCGATCTAAGAACTTTGTCCTGAAGCCTGTCCAAGTGGTGATGCTATCAGCAGCCAAACCATTGAACCAAGTTAAAGCCGCCCCAGTAAGTGTGCTTAGGAGAGCTTTGCACATGTTGTCATCTTCATTGGCGACAAAGCACATAGTGGCCTCCAGATGTTGTATGTGACTCTTTGCATTGGTGGATCCTGAATATTTCTCCAGAAGAGGCAGCCTGAAGGTAGGAGGAGGTCGACTATCTCTGATTTCTTTGGAGAAGGGTCGAAGAGTAAAGTCAATTCGTTCAACCTTTCCAATCTCCTTTTTCTTCTCCTCCTCCCATTGTTCGAACTTCTTTTTCATCAACAGCCATTCCCTTGCATCGGGTCTTTCATCTCCTGGAGGGGGAACAGCATTCGATCTCTGGCCTTCACTCCTGGGAGGAGTCACCTGCCTACTCCTCCCCTGTCTATGGAGAATTGGCCCTCTCTCGATCTGGCGGGGATCTACTGCGTTACTTTCTTTGAGGCGACTGCGCTCTCGCGGCAGATGGCGACTCCGCCTGTCATATCCAAGTGGCGACCTGCGCCTCTCCTCCCTTATAGGCGACCTGCGCCCATTCCTGTCTCTTTGAGATCCTGATCTTTGCGTTCGGCCGGAGAAACATGCACATTTTACGGTGGTACATTGGCTGAGTCCTCAAATCGATTGAGCCTCACTCTCTGTTTCTATTGAGGTGGCCCTTAGGTCGTTACTCGGCACACGTACGATAGTAGGGGCTCTCGAACTATCCTGTTGTCTCCGTTCTGTCCCACACCTTCATTTGGCCTCATACTCCTAGCACTTTGTTGTCCATTAGAGACTGAGTACGATCCATTCTTTCGGAGCGTACATCGGCACCTCTGCCTCTTCCATAGCTATTAAATCGGCCAAAATCTGGGCCCTTTCTAACATCATCTCCTTCTTGCTCATAGGGTTGGTGGAGGGACACCTGCCCTGTTTCCAACGTTCGCTTTGAGCGGTGGGACGTTTAGGAGGTGGAGCTCCTTGCCCATCCACGTGCCTTTTGCCTCTCCTTGTGTCGAGCGAGCCCACTGCCATCAGCAGCACTGGTAGGCGCGTGGCTCTACCGTGAGGGACGGTTTGGTGGGGGAGGAGGCAAATTCAAGTTTTCGGCATTTGCATTTGCATTAGTGTTGTTGTTGTTGTTCACTTCTTCATGCCCAGTGAAGCCTCGGATACGTGTCCGTCGAAGTCACCATTGTTGTAGGTTGTTGAAAATTTTAAGGTCAAGTTGAAGCACGTTTCCGCGATGGAACCAAACTGATCTTTGCGGGAAATGTGCTTATCAATCTTCCTCCACGTGGCGGGGCCGATCACTTGGCTCCTTGACACACAGCAGAACCACGACTAGCCGGATGTGTCTCCGGCGAAGACGCTCGGGCGTGAGTAAGATCGCGATTGTATAAAGCTCAAAATGTATAGAATTATGAATTCTGATAACAAAATGGCAGTTACCTTTGCACCGTTGATAGTGACGAAGTATTTATAGGCATGAGTAATGTATTTTTGGTGAGGAGACATGTCCTCCGAGATTATAGCAGCGGTTATTCAGTCATGTGAACGTGTTTAGTAACTGACCCTGATTTGTAGGGATGTGGTTATGAGGATTGTTCAACCAAATACGCCGGCAAGTGTCAGGTCGTCACTTGTTGATTTTAGGTCGAGGTCGCCACTCGTGGAATGGTCGACCTGACTGTCGCAGTAGCATGGTTCGTACCCGAATTGTGATTTGGATCATGAGGTCGGACTAAGTTAGGTCGGGACCTGGTAGGTCGGACCAAGGGTTTAGTCGACTGATACAAGAGATGGGCTTTGGGCCTTGACCTGATTGGGTCAGCCTCATTGAGAATGTGATGGCCAAGGCTGCTTGTGATTGGGCTTTACTTGCTTGGCCCAATTCAACACTTTTGGTATGTTCATGTATAATGATAAAATTGCATCAATTCACTTTCCTTATTTAAAATCGTATAAGAATATATTTTGAAACGAATCAAAACGAAAGTTTTACATATTTATTATATAAATATGGGAATAAGGGAGGTAAAAATAATATCAAACTTGAATCTCTTCTTTCTCATCTCATGCATGCAATGCAATGCAACTTAAAAGATAGTCAGCACGTAAATGGCATTACTTTTGACCACAATAAAACATGTCGCCTTCTTTCTTTTAAGATTATCATTTCCACTCCACCTTTTGTTTGGTAACCATTCAACTCATTTGAACCACTTTTGGTCTCTAATACTCCCTGAGCCCCAAAATATTTGCCTTATTTGATTTTTTTTGTTGAACTTTGACCACAAATTTATGAGAGATTAATCATGTTCATGAAATTCTAAAAGTTGTTGTTGATAATATTATTAATGGTGAATCAATAGGAATTTTTAGAATTTCATAAACATAATTAAATTGTCATATATTTGTGATCAAAATTCAACAAAAAAATCAAATGGGACAAATATTTTGGGCCGGAGAGAGTATAATTTAAATTTTAATTTTATTTCTTTGGCCCACTTTTTCCATGTATCGCTCCTATTTTCTCACCAAATTATCACTCTCTCATTTCATAGTAATTATTACACTTTCTAAATTAATTCTTTCTTATATAAATATAATAATTTTAAATAAAAAAATTAACATGTGCAAATAAACAAAATCTAAATATTTAACTTCTCAAATAGTTTTAGTTTTCCGTTAGTATTAATTATCTAGTGAATGTGAAATATTATTCTTTTTTAACATGATGAGCACCAGCTTTTTTCTCCATTAATATACTTCATTTATGTATGAAACCAATAAATCAAAAAACGTCAAACTATCCGTTAAAGTAAGTTAAAGTAACTCGTATTCATGATTATTATGTTAGGTTCTAAAAGGAACTCCAAAATGAATCATAAAAATAATGCTTTCTATTAAAAAAATTTGATTATTTTACAATTCACTTACCAAATTCATGTTATTCAATTACCCCATCCTTTTTCCATAGCAGTTGATTAGACAAACATTTTTAATAAGGTGTTTACTTACATTATTTACCATGAAAAAAAATCCAATAAAGTTATTATATCAATCAGATATGAAATATTTATTTTAAGACAGGTCAAAAAAGGAAATATGACGGCGACGGAGGGAGTATAAGCGTTACTAAAATTGCATAAATCCTTTGATTTTTTCATTTTGAAAAAAAAAAAAAAAAAAAAACTAAAATGAAGACATCTGATCCAGGAGGTGTGAATATGAGATGTGTAAACAAACAAAAAAAAGTTCAAAAACTAAATAAATAAAGGCAAGAGCCAAAAACAGTAAAAAAAAAAAAAAAGGGGGGGGAGGAAATGGAGCGGTATAGATTGTAAAGGTAGAAAAAGAAACTAAATGACCAACTGACCATGACGTGTCAACAAACTGGTACACGTCATTCATCCATCTAAAACCCGTTGGATTCTTAATAAATAATACTCCCTCCGTCCCACGTCAATGTGAACCAACTTTTTGGGTATGGAAATTAAGGAAAAGTGATGTAAGAAAGAGAAAAAGTTAAATGTTGTGAGTATGAAAAATTAAATAGGAGAGAGAATGAGTGGGAGGAATAGTGAGGAGAGAGAATGTTGTGAGTGTAAAAGTGAAATATTTATTTCCATTTTGGAAAGTTTGCATTTATGTGGGACGGACCAAAATAGAAATAAGTTTGCATTCACGTGGGACGGAGGGAGTACTCCCTAGTCCAGACCATAGTCCAGACCAAGGATCTTCGAGTTGGATTTCAAGCTTCTTTCTTAAGAAAATTTTTTAAAAAATAAATAAAGAAAAATTTTTAAAAATATATAAAGAATTGTAAATAGGTAGAAAATTTGAGGAGAGAGAATGTAAAAGTTAAATGTGGAATAGGAAATACTAGTAGTTAATGATTGATTTTTTTGAAAGTTGGTAGAAAATTAGAGGAGAGAGAATATAAAAATTAAATGTGAGATAGAAAATAGTAGTTAATGATTGATTTTTTTATGAATATGTTAACTTTATTTATAAGGGTATAATGAATGATTTTTTCGTAAATATATTTAAATTATAAGGATATAAATATATTCAAAATTTGTCATTTATAAAAGGGACTCTTGAAATGAAACGGATCAAAGTAGTAACTTTTTTTTTTTTTTTTTAAGTGGGACAGTGGGATGGAGGGAGTAACACCACTAAACCTCTTTACTTTTCAGTAATCACTACAATATAGCTAACGCAAAATGAAAGGGAATATAGTCGAAATTCCTATAGAAAACTAATTACAATAAATATTGAATTGATTATTAAAAATATGATAGGTTTTTGTGTATGTTATATACAAAATAAAACTTTAAAATAAATCATAATAGATACAAAGAAATGTTCAGTCTATCACAATTAAATCACACATTTCATTTAAAAAGGGTAAACTCCAAAATGAATCATAAAAAGATAGCCCATAAACTTTCTCAATCCTAAAACCCAATTCAAATATTCCCTTTGTTCTTCGAATTTGTTTCACTTTGAATTTTATAATCGATTCAATAAAACTTAAATCACAGTTTTATAAAATCATAGCTACATTTAAGCAATATTAGTAGATTGTTATTGATTTACTATTAAAAATATTATTGATATTAATTTTTAATATTACATGGTAATAATTAGATTTTTATAAAATTATTATCAAAATTAGATTGATTTGATCATGAAAAGCAAAGTGAGACAAGTTTTTGGGGACAAATTGAGTAATACTCCCTCCGTCCCACACCTACGTGCACACTTTTCATTTTGGGCGTCCCAAACCTACGTGCACATTTCCTAAAATGGAAAGGAATCTTTACTATTCCCTCCACTCATTCTCTCTCCTACATTATTTTAATACTCACAACACCATTATAATTTACTATTCCCTCCATTCATTCTCTCTCCTATTTTATTTCACACTCACAACACTTTCAATATAATACTCTCTCCTTAATTTACGTGAAAAGTCAAACCGAGCACATAGGTCCGGGACGGAGGGAGTATTTAAAATAAAACAACCAAAGTCAAAATTATTAAAATATTATTGTACTTATTTATATATTGAATGAAATTATTATCGATATGAAGGGATGAACTCATTAAAAAAATAGTGAAAATAATAATTAATTATGTCAATTAAGCGTATAGATTAGGAAGACACCCTTAAAGCGGACCCACTGTAGTGTAATCACAAGCATAGAAAATGAATCCGACGGCGTATTATAGGACAAATGGCTCATGGTGCAAATAATATTTTTTTTCTTTTTTAATATTTGAATTAAAGCAGCGAGAAAAAGAAAACGCACCTGGCTATCGAGCCGGCGCTCAAACATCGAGCCGTGTTTATGAGACCTGATAATATCCATAACTGCAACCAACGGTTCTGATTTCACCACCACCTCCCGCTTCGCAGTAATAGCCGTGGTGGCCGTTGACACCACAATCGGTTCTTCCTTGCTACCTCCGCCACCGCCGTCGCCGCCGCGGGACATTACTCCTGGTTTACGTCTCTTCTTCTTCGTCAAGCTAGCCGAACTCTGCACGTCGCTGCTCTCTTTCGTCCCTTCCTTCGACTCGGACGCCTCCTCCGAGTCTCTCAACTCGCCCGAGTCCTTTTTCACATGCCTCGTTTTAGTCGCTAAATGCTTTGCTACCGTATCTGAACTGTCGTTGCACGAGTCTTCCCTCACTGTTTTTGATTCTGGATCGGGATTCGCGTTCCCACAGTCGCCGCCGGTGGTCTGAACCGGCTCCGACTCGGAATTCCTCTCGCCGCCGGCTATCTCCCGATTCTCCGATGAATTCGACTCGTTGAACGATCTGTTTGAATGCTCGCCGGAAGCCTCTTTCGCGACCGTATTCTCCGGCGAAACGGCAACCGGCACTCCTTCGGATTTAATTTTGTCGTTTTCTGATCTCTCCAGATCTGGTCTACCATCGTTCTTCCCTTCACTCTCATTCCGGCTATGTTCACGGTCTTGTTCCAACCTCTCAACTTTCAATTGCAATGACCTGATTCCAAAATCTCAATATATCAAAATCTCTCCAGATCCAAACTAAATTTCACGTATTTCTTCCAAGTCAAATCAATTTCGAAAAAAAATCAATAAAAAATAAAAATAGAGAATTACTGGATCGAACGATCGTAACGTTGAACATCCTTCGTCAGCTCAGCCACACGGAGTTTACGCAACTCCTCAACCCACGGGACGGTACCGTCATCATCGCCGGCGTCCGTCGTCTCTTCCCTGAACCGGCGTTTGAGTTCATGGTATTTATTCCGACAGATTACCGGTGTGTATGAACTGGCCAAGGATGGAGAAGTCCTTGTCTGGATTTCCATGGCGACGGTATCCCAGTCCTTAAGACCGTGCCGTTTAACGGCGCATGCCAACAACAGCTCTTCCCAAGTGGTCCACATCGACGCCGTCGTCTTCTTCTCCTCCTCCATTTCCGCCGTCATGATTCGTTAAGGTTGTTTCCTCTCTCTAACTTGGCGTCAAAGTCCGTTTAAGTCCCACCGGAGATTTCAAAAGCTAGGGTTTCGTTCTTAGCGACTTTCACTTTTTAAAAAAATGTTTTAATTCGTAATTGTTTTGGGGGTTAATTGAAATGATATCTGTTTTTTGAACTGGAAAGAACAGAATTCAGAATTTTCTCTACATTTATATACAGACGTTTTGACGGGGTTGATCTTTGGCACGCAACTCGTATTATTTAATCAAATGACCCTTTTACCCTTCGTTAAAATTTGAATTTCCGAATTTGTTCCTTCTTTTGTAGCGCCGCTAAGGAAATTGACGCACCCTTAAAGTTTTGTCGTTTTGATACTGTTTCTGTTAGGTGGGTGTGGATAGTTTGGGCTTTACTAGGTGTCTGTTGTTGTTAAGATGCTAAAACTTGTTGCTTTTAGTCCAATGGGCCTAGACAAGACCAAACTTTATTAATTCACAAAAACAACAATGAGTCCAAAAGATGCAACTACTAGGCTACAAACATCCATAGCATCCTCTAACGTAATCTATACTAGTACTCCTACTTGTGCCTATGGCACGGTGACAGTATAAAAAAGAAGAAAGAACTCCATTCAATTTTGTCTACCTCACGTAAAACATCCCTTAATCCCGCCTCTATCATCTTTCTCTTAACCCCCAGCTCAACCCACTATCCAATACCCTCTTTAAATAATCCCCACTGAATTTTGTAGGATTTATTTTCTTATAAATTTAATGTCAATCATTCATTTGTAAGTACTACAAAAAAAAAACTGTCTATATGTAGCAAACAAAAGAAAATATGTTGCAAAATAAGGTGGTGTTTTCAATTCCCACCAACCAAAGTCGCAATGCTTAGAATACGTAGCTCCATCTATTACATAAATTGACAATTGCGTATGCTTCCTACATCTATTGTGTAAATCAACAACAAAATTTCTCAAGTAGGAATGTAAAATTCTAGCAAATTTGCGAAACCATTTTTCACATAAGAAATACTAAAGTACCTACACATTCCTGGTTTTCTCCTCTCCACCCTTCTTCCCCTTCTGCTTCTCGTAGGCAACACCATCACACGACCACTATTGGCCTTGTCGCCACTACTAATGCTTGCACAATCTCCACCAACCTCTTCAACTTCCTCACCAATGCCTTGGTGTGAATTGCTCCTTTCAATGCCAACAGAATAAATCAAGAAACAAATAAGGGAAGTATATCAAGATTAGACAAGCATAACAATCAAATTATAAACAATGAAGGAGAAATTAATCAGGAAAATATATCCAGATTAAACAAACATAACAATCAAATCTGACGCAGCACGAAAGCAAGATAGATTCGTGATTAGCGCACTAATCACAAGAATTCACAAGCAATGAATCCTCAAGAACACAAATCTGGAATCCACCAGAAAATTAAAGAGAAAACCTCTTTGAATTGGAAATCAATAATAATTAAGTTATTCTCCAAAAATAAAAGACTAAGTATTTATACTTCTACCTAGGCAGCAAATAAAAGAGTTCCCAAAATAAATAAAATGCCAAAATTAAGAGTTTTTCCGTAATTAAAAAGGAATCAGTCTTCAATCCTCCGTCTCGAGCGCGGCCGCCCTTAGGCCCAGCGCGGTCGCGCACCTTGGCCGAGACTCACGCCAGTTCTCCCTCGTCTTCAGCGCGGTCGCTCTCCTCCCGAGCGCGGTCGCGCACCTTGGCAGAAACTGCTGCCTGGTTAACACCGTCTTGAGCGCGGTCGCGCACCCCCATGAGCGCGGTCGCTCTCGCTCCTGTATCAGTCTCCTCCACCTCCAAAGAACTCGACTCCGAGTTCTCATCAGGATAAAGAACTCCATCCGCATGATACTCATATATGTCCGCCACGTTGAAAGTATTCGAGATGTTCAAATTATCAGGAAGAGCCACCACATATGCATTGTCATTGATCTTCCGAGTCACCTTGAAAGGCCCATACTTGCGAGGTTGCAATTTCTTGTACGTGCCAACAGGAAAACGCTCTCGTCGAAGGAAAACCATAACATCATCCCCAACCTTGAAAACTTTGACCCGTTTCTTCTTGTCTGCAGCAGCTTTATTCTTCACTCCCGTTGCCTCCAATTTGGCCCGAACCTCTTCTTTGACAGCACACACTTCATTGGCCATATTTTCAGCTGCTTGGCTCACACCACGACCCCTTGGTAAAGGTACCAAATCAACAACATGCCTTGGCGTCGACGAATAGACTACAGAAAATGGTGATTTACCCGTAGCCGAATGAACTGCACTGTTGTAAGCAAACTCCACCTGCGGTAATGCCAAATCCCACTGCTTCGGCTTGTCCCCACAAACACTTCTGATCATGTTTCCCAATGTCCTGTTTGTAACCTCAGTCTGTCCGTCTGTCTGTGGATGAGCTGTAGAACTTCTATTCAACGCAGTACCAAACATACGCCATAATGTCACCCAAAAATGGCTCAAAAACTTAGTGTCCCTATCTGAAGTAATGGACTTAGGAACACCATGAAGACGTACCACCTCTCGAAAGAACAACTTTGCAATATTAGAAGCATCCGAGGTCTTCTTGCAAGCAATAAAATGAGACATTTTGGAAAATCGATCCACTACCACGAAAACAGAATCCACACCTCGTTGAGTGCGAGGTAAACCCAACACAAAATCCATAGATAAATCGAGCCATATATCATCAGGAATAGGCAAAGGCAAATAAAGACCAGTATTTTGAGATTGACCTTTAGATACCTGACAAACATAACAACGCCTGACGATAGCACCCGCATCCTTCCGCAGTTGAGGCCAGAAATAACGCTCCTCCAAGCTAGCGATTGTCTTGTCACGCCCCAAGTGTCCACTAAGGCCTCCCCCATGCAAGTCTCGGATCAGCTTCTCACGTAATGACGTCACAGGAATGCACAATCGGTCTCCTTTGAACAGAAAACCATCACGGACATGAAAATCTGCACTCGGGTGCTTGCCCACACACTTAAACCATAGTTCCTTGAAATCCGGATCTTCCCCATATAACTCCTTCAGCAACTCAAACCCGACGACTTCCTGAGACAGTGTAAGTAATAAGGAAGCCCTCCTACTCAGAGCGTCTGCCACTTTGTTCTGAACCCCGGACTTATGTTGGATAATGAAAGGAAACTTCTGCAGATAACTAACCCATCGAGCATGCATCTTGTTTATCACCTTCTGACTGTGCAAGAACTTGAGGGCAAGATGATCAGAAAATAAAATAAATTCCCTCTGAACAAGATAATGCTCCCACTGTCGCAAGGCCCGAAAAACAGCATAGAATTCCTGGTCATAAGTACTCCACTTCTGACGCGCCTCACTCAACTTCTCACTAAAGAAAGCCACAGGTCGCTTCTCTTGTGATAGGACAGCTCCAATCCCTACACCACTAGCATCACATTCCACCTGAAAGATTTTATCAAAGTCGGGTAGGGCAAGAACTGGTGCAGTACAAAGTTTTTCCTTAATGAGGGCAAAACTCTGTTCTTGCTCAAAACCCCAATGAAACTTACCCTTCTTCAAACACTCAGTAATAGGAGCAGTGATGGTACTGAAATTCCGAACAAACCTCCTATAGAAGGTAGCTAAGCCATGAAAGCTACGCACCTCAGTGACAGAAGTTGGGGCTGGCCAATCTCTAATGGCCCTCACTTTCTCCTCATCCACCTGAATACCATCCTCACCAACCACAAAACCCAGAAAAAGTAACTTGTTGGTGCAGAAAATACACTTCTTAAGATTGATGTAGAGCTGATTATCTTTTAGGACTTGCAATACTTGCCTAAGATGATCGAGATGTGCAGTTCTATCTCTACTATAAATCAGAATATCATCGAAATAAACGACAACAAAAGAACCAATAAAAGGTCGGAATACTGATTCATCAACCGCATGAAAGTGCTAGGGGCATTCGAGAGTCCGAATGGCATGACAAGCCACTCATAAAGGCCATCCTTGCTCTTGAAGGCCGTTTTCCACTCATCTCCCGGCCTAATCCGAATACGATGGTACCCGCTGCGCAAATCCAGCTTCGTGAACACTCTCGACCCGGATAACTCATCAAGCATATCTTCCAAACGGGGAATAGGAAATCGATACTTGATGGTAATTTTGTTGATGGCCCTGCCTGTCCACACACATACGCCACTGATTACCCTTCTTTGGCACAAGCAAAACCTAAGACCGCACACCGGACTCACGCTCTCCCTAATAAACCCCTTTCGCAGCAAGTCCTCAATCCGCTCTCGAAGTATCTCATTCTCCTTAGGACTCATGCGATAATGTGGAAGGTTTGGCAAGCTAGCTCCCGGAATCAAGTCAATTTGATGCTGAATGTCCCTCATAGGTGGTAGATCATTTGGCAATTCTTCGGATAGCAACCCCTGAAAATCTGCAAGTAGTTCTTCAATGTCCCTTGGCAACCCAATCTCCACACCGACGTAACCTAACAACCCCTTAATGACTATAGGGCAAAAATACTCCGACTCCTCAATAGCCGGCGGCAAGATCCTTCTCATTCTGAATAAGCATCAACACCGGCTTATCCTTCTCAACTGGCTTTTCAAACCGCGAAACAGGAGCTATAGCAATCTTGTGCTTGTTCCAGTTGAACAATACCACATTATCCTTACCCCTATAGGTAATATCATGATCGTATTGCCATGGACGACCCAATAACACATGACATACATCCATATTCAAACACATCACGCATAACTTCCTCCTTATAGTGTTTCCCGATAGAAATGGGAACCCTACAAGTACGTGACACTCTAAGTTCTGAACCCGTATTCACCCACCCCAAACCATAGGGTTTCTCATGTGGTTCAGTTTTCAATCCAAGGAAATCAACTAATTTCTGCGAAACTAAATTTTCAGTGCAACCATTATCAACAATTAAATTGCATACCTTGTTAGCAATGGAACAAAGTGCACGAAAAAGATTCTTCCTCTCGCCCTCGTCCTGGAGGATAGCAACATCCGTTGAAGAACAAAACCCACATGTTCTCCCGACTCCTCCTCTGCGAACTCGGCTCCGGCATACTCATCATCCTCCTCCTCTACTTCTTCTTCCTCTTCCAAGAATGCGGCCTCCGCCTACTGGGCAAACGTTGGACCTATGACCAAATCCCCGACAAATAAAACATTTATCTCCTCGGCTTGGCATACGGATTTGCTGTTTCTCGTACGGCCTTGTTCCCTCGCCGAGTTGCCGCCGCTACACGGTTCCTCGTCGCTGCTGTTCCCCACCGAATCAAGCTTCTCGCAGAGCTACTAGTCGCCCCCTTCTCCTTGTTACTCCCTTCATCGCCACCACCTTGCGGACTCCATTTGCGAAAAGGAGCATTAAAGACCCTTGTACTCGACTTCTCTATAAGCTCCGCCCTCAAGGCCAGAGTAAAAGCATCTGTCAAATTCCGTACTTGATGCAAACCCATCTTGTCTTGTATTGAGCCCTTCAGACCATTGATGTAGCGTGCAACCTTCTGCTCCTCAGACTCATCGATCTCCACCCTTGCAGTGTACCTCTGAAATTCAGTAGTATACTCATCAACCGTCCTCTTGCCTTGAACACAATTCAGATATAACTTATACAAAATCTGCTCGTAATCTGCAGGCAAAAACCTTCCGGAGATCAACTGCTTCATCCGCCTCCAAGTCCTAACTGGCTCCTTCCCTTGTCGTCGTCTCTGTACTACTAGTTTATCCCACCAAACTGCAGCAGTACTCTTTAAACGAATCGCTACCATCTTTACCTGTTTATTAGCAGGTACTTCCATGACCTCAAAGAAGCGATCGACATTAGTTTGCCAGTCTAGAAAATCCTCTATACCCATAGTTCCATAAAAATGAGGGATTTCAGCCTTAATTCTATAATCATGGCGATTTTGATTGTTACCTTGTTCTCCATCATCCTCCACGACTTCTTCCTCCGAACTGGATCCATCCTCTTCCCGATTTTCGCCCTTCACGAGGACGCCGAACGGGTTCTTCCTCGTCTCCTTCACCCCTACGGTCTCGATCATCATTCCGCCTCATGGGCTCCAGAACCAACGCGGCGATTCGTAGTCGTCAACGCAAGCCGATGGCGTTAGTAATCCCCTCGATATCAGCTTTGGTAGCCTGATCTCCCATAATCCCTCAGTATGGTGAAAAGACAGGATATGGCCTGCTTTGATACCAACTGACGCAGCACGAAAGCAAGATAGATTCGTGATTAGCGCACTAATCACAAGAATTCACAAGCAATGAATCCTCAAGAACACAAATCTGGAATCCACCAGAAAATTAAAGAGAAAACCTCTTTGAATTGGAAATCAATAATAATTAAGTTATTCTCCAAAAATAAAAGACTAAGTATTTATACTTCTACCTAGGCAGCAAATAAAAGAGTTCCCAAAATAAATAAAATGCCAAAATTAAGAGTTTTTCCGTAATTAAAAAGGAATCAGTCTTCAATCCTCCGTCTCGAGCGCGGCCGCCCTTAGGCCCAGCGCGGTCGCGCACTTGGCCGAGACTCACGCCAGTTCTCCTCGTCGTCTTCGGCCGGTCGCTCTCCTCCCGAGCGCGGTCGCGCACCTTGGCAGAAACTGATGCCTGGTTAACACCGTCTTGAGCGCGGTCGCGCACCCCCATGAGCGCGGTCGCTCTCGCTCCTGTATCAAAATCCAAAACAATGGAGATACTAACACACATTAATGTAGTAATAGTAGATTAAAAATCGATAAAAAATCTAACATTAAAGCATTAAAATCTGAGACATCAAACAATTAGTTGTGAAGATATCATGGTTAGTGGGGATATAATCAAATTAGTTGCAAAATTATTATCAGTTCCAAAATTTTTTAGCCCATTAATTATACCCACATTCCAAAAGCTAAAATAAATTTAGTAAAATTCAAAAACGTTGAACAATCAGAAGCAGCAAAAACCTTGATTGGTGGGAACTTAAAGAAAATTAGTAACAAAAACCAATATGAGATCCCACATTCCAAAAGCAAAAGGCTAAAGCCAAGAAACTACAAACATCGAACAATTAGCTGCAACAACACACCGCTTAGAGAAAATTGAATCAAGTTAGCTGCAATATCCAAGAATCAAGATGGGAGATAGAGACTGAATTATACTCTCCCAATTCCAAGACTCTTGCGAATTTAAGCTATCGAGTTACAACAATATTGGGCGCCTGTTTACTAAAAAGTGCTATAAGAAATATTTGTTCCCTATGGAAAATAACCAAGATGGTCCATATTTTAGGTAAGGCTCAGCTCATTGACAACTCAACTTGTGATGTATCACACAAAGTATAAAACCTCAAGCAAGTAGGTGCCTTCGGTTTTACTGAAAGTGGTTCTTGGCATATTTCTTTTCTTTGCAATTTGACACTTGGGAGGTTTCAAGCAACAAACCTTTTCTCAGCTAAGTCCTTGTCACTCGACGCACTCGTTCCAAAATAACTGATTGCCAATTTCAAAAAATGCATGTTGTAGGGAAAAATATCTTGCATCTGTCTCAAAATACTTATTTCAAATATATACTCGAATAAAGAATCCTATTATGTTTTCTTCGAGATTCATGTTGTGACTAAAGGCAGAGCACCGAGGCTGCAGTTTGGACATCATAAATAACAGATGGGCATCATAAATAACAGAAAGGATGAAGAAGTAAATATTGTTGCAACATAATGGCTTTTCCTTAAAATCAGAATTACTGAAAAAAATTATCAGAAGAAAACACTTAAAATGAAAGAGACGAAATAAGTATGAAAAAAAGAGAAGTACTCCCTCTGCCCCAAAATGAAGTCTAAGAAAAGCAAATTTGAAATATTTTTGAACATTCATTTTGGACGAAGGGAGTAATAGGTTTAATACTTGTGACTTATTCTTTTTCAATGTTGCAATAGCAATATAGGAAAATACATTGTTGTAAACTATTTCTTGGGGTAAAAAAACTTCAGCATCTCTAATTTCATTCCAATAATGAACAACCAGCCATTAATGTGCAAAGCATAGCAATTAGTAATAGGTATAAATTAGTGTTGTAGTTTACCGAATCAACATATATATAAATTGAACATGAGAACCTACAGCCACCAACGACCATAATTTTTAAGAAAAGGTTTGTTTAATGTGATCATGCCATAAACTACACAAAGATTAACGAATATTCAATGGAAACCCTTAAACTGAGCAAAAGAGATATTAGATCCTCTCATCTTGGATTATGATGTTTGGCAATGATCGTTCTATCGCCGTCCTTGCTTGTTTGTTTTGTATTCTCACAGCACCTGACCACCTCCCTCGCCTTTTTTAGAAAGTTTATCTATTTTCTTAGTTACCCTTTCAATTCCTTCCTTTTTCGGCACAATTTCTGCCTACTCTCGCCTTTCTTAGAATGATTATCTATTTTCTTACTAACCCTTTCAAGTCCTTCCATTTTCAGCACTCTTTCTGCAGATTTCACTCGACTATCCATTTTCTTACTAACTCTTATAATTTCTCTCATTTTAGGCACATTTTTCGCAAACTTAACGGGACTAATTTCAGCTTTCATAGGAATTCTATCAACTTTCTTACTAACCCCTTTAATTCCTTCAGTTCCCTTTACATTATTCATAAAATTCTTGTCTTTAGAAAATGATAAAACCCCAGAATCATCTTCTATTCTTGAACGTCTATTCTCCTAAACAACTGAACTCACATTATTTTCTACAACTTCCCTATCAACCCTTTTATCTTTAGACCCAACAGAAGAAACCACATGAATTATATCCACTTTCTTACTAACCCATTTAATTCCTCCCCTTTACATTCTTCATAAAATTCTTGTCTTTAGAAACTGATAAAACCCTAGAATCAATTTCTCTCCTTGAATGCCTATTCTCCTGAACACACATTATTTTCTACAATTTCCGTATCAACCCTTTTATCTTTAGACCCAACTGAAGAAACCACATAATCAATTTTATCAACAACTCCCCCATTTCTGATTTTTTTTTCCGGGTGTTCTTGCTCTGTAATTCCCTATTTGTATCCTCTGAAATCTATAATTTCCTATGATGAAGGAAATCTTATACTGGTAATTATTTCCACACAAGTATTGTTAACATTATAAAATTTATAATAAATATGACAAATGTGGGGGAGAAAAAAAGAGAGGATAAAGAGTGTAGTATATGTTAGGATCGCTCACCCATACAAGAAATCCGCAACAAGAGAAAAACAAACAACACACAATACGAAATAAAGACAAAACACACAATATTTCGTGGTTCGGCTAAAAGCCTATTCCACCCAAAATATAAATTCTATATATTTCTTGATATTACAAGAATGGAGACGCCCTCTCTCTCAACACTCTTGAATATCCTCACCAATCGCATACAAGCGTACAATTTCTCTCTCTAAATTGTAAACCTATGCTAACTCTCTCAAGTTCTCTCCAATTCTGTCAAAAACCTAACTAGTGAAGCCTATTTATATAGGGGAGACACACCCACTTTTCCCCTTTCCTAACCGATATGGGATTACTATTCCTTCTCCTAACCAATATGGGATAAGTAATATTTTCCTACTCATAATAGGATTTAGGCAATATTGGTCAAATTCCTAACAAATCTCCCCTTGACCAAAATTCCCTAAAATCTCATCAACACCTAAGAAGCGAACTCTTTTCCCAATCTTCTTCTCCTTTTTGTCATCACAAAAGGATCTTCCACGCAAGGATTGCCCTCCAAATAGCAAATATTCCTCGCACATTTTCTCCCTTGAAGAATCAAGCGCTTTCCTTTGTACACTTTGCACGTCTGTCTTCTTCCAACATATCGATACCCACGAGATGTCAAAACTCCTAGTGAAAGCAAATTCGCAGTCGCACCAGGAACATACTTCACATTCAAAGCGGTTTTCACAGTCCCATCATGAAGCTTGATACGTACACTCCCAACACCTTCAATCTTCAATTTCTGCTCATTACCAACTTTGATTTCTCCGAAATTTCCCTCTGATCGCAAAGTGTCAAACATAGCTCGATCCTTACAAATATGCACCGAAGCAGCTGAATCTAGCACCCATTCAGACTTCTTCTCCTCAATCACATCAGCAGCAGCTATAGTTTCTGTCAAAAGAAAATCTCCATTATCACTACCACTATCAATCGTGTTAACGTTCTCTTCGTCAACCTTTTTCTTTCCTTTCACACCACGTAAACTTTTCAAATCATCACGAAATTGTGGGCAACGCATCTGCATATGACCAGTCTCTCCACAGTAGAAGCACTCAATCTTACTCATATCTCTATCTCCCCTAGATTGAGACCTTCCTCTTCCTTTTGAGCCACCACGATTATAATTTCTCCCTCTTTCAGAACCCTCCGCAACTAGTACTCTGTCACCATTGGAGAAGCTATCACTCCTCGTCATTCTTTCATTATCCCTCAACGCCTTAACCACATCATCAAGTGTTAAAGTAGTCCTACCTGTCAACATCGTCTGCACAAAAGGCTTGTAGGACTTAGGTAATGAAGCCAACAATAACAAAGCTTGCTCCTCATCTTTAATTGTCTCATCAACGTTAGACAATCGACATACTAGTTGACTGAAAGAATTAATATGGTCATGCAAATTACCCCCTTCATCAAACTTCAAACAATATAAATCCATCTTTAAGAACAAGCGATTAGTCAATGATTTAGACGCATAAATACTAGCAAGTTTCTCCCAAATATCCCTCGGTGTTTTCTCCTTCAAAACACTATATTTAATTTCAGGAGCAAGTGCTAACCTTATCGTACTCGAAGCCCTCTTCTGAATTTTAGCCCAATCCACGTCTTTCATCTCATCCGGCTTGTTCTCTTCCAAAGCTTCATCAAGTCCTTGTTGAACCAACACATCTTGGATTGTCATCTGCCACACCGTGAAATCCATCTTCCCATCGATGGTCGGGACTTGATACTTCGATATCCCAATATCCATATTCCTCACAATATGAATTTCTTCAAACTGCTGCTGCTGTCCGGATACAATTCCCGATGCCTGAAACCTTCAAATCCAATCTCCACCGTTCAGATTTAAGATTTATTAGTCCCGAAGATAATCACCAAAAATCAGCCCGATCCAACGGTAAACGACCGCTCTACATCAATTTTCCTATCGCTGAGCTGAAAAAAACGAACCAGAAACTGCAATTTTTTTCTTCAATTTTTTGCTCTTTTTTCTTGATGCGAATTATTCTCTTCAACCAAAGCTCTGATACCACTTGTTAGGATCGCTCACCCATACAAGAAATCCGCAACAAGAGAAAAACAAACAACACACAATACGAAATAAAGACAAAACACACAATATTTCGTGGTTCGGCTAAAAGCCTATTCCACCCAAAATATAAATTCTATATATTTCTTGATATTACAAGAATGGAGACGCCCTCTCTCTCAACACTCTTGAATATCCTCATCAATCGCATACAAGCGTACAATTTCTCTCTCTAAATTGTAAACCCATGCTAACTCTCTCAAGTTCTCTCCAATTCTATCAAAAACCTAACTAGTGAAGCCTATTTATATAGGGGAGGCACACCCACTTTTCCCCTTTCCTAACCGATATGGGATTACTATTCCTTATCCTAACCAATATGGAATAAGTAATATTTTCCTACTCATAATAGGATTTAGGCAATATTGGTCAAATTCCTAACAGTATACACTTACAACCGAAGAGTGATTATAACTCTGTTTCCTTCCTCAAATGGCTGTGCCTGAGCTAATAAAAAAGGATATACAAATATTAGACCAAATCAATTAACCCTATTATGAAGCTTGATAGAACACTTTTGGATCATTAAAACCTAACCTGACTTCGAAAAAATTGAGTGGGCAACGTCCAAGACTGATCGGATGATTTGGAGGAGAGAATTAAGAGATTAAAATTTGAAGTAAAGGAGTAACAATACCCGGCATGGTGAATCGATGAATAAATTCCTACCATTCTCGTCGCCGGCCTCACTTCTCTTGGTATCATTATTGGTCGTCTTTGTGATTCGGGGATAACGGAATGAGCTTGACGTTGGAAGAGGAAACTGCGAGAGGTAACCGTCCGGAGGATAACCGCCGGTTGAATATTTTTAATTCAATCTCAACCACTCTTTATCTTTTTTAAGAATGAATCCCAGCCTTTCATTGTGTGACAGTTATTTATGAGCTCTATTGTAATATACTAGTATTTTCTTACCCGTGCCACTGGCACGGTGACAGTACACAAATTAAAGAAATGATGAAATCGTCTTTCTCTCATCGCAAAAATAAAATAAAAATCTACTCAATACCCTGATGATTACTTTGTTCCATAATTATATAGAGGGTGGTTTGTTTGTGTAACTGTCGAAGAAAATATGAAGAAGTTGATTATTCGGAACCGTTATCCACTTAGGATTAGTAAAAAAACATTTTCTTAATCCTCATTTTACTATTATTCTTTTTTCGTAACCCCAACCCAACCCATTAATCATATAATTAATTAATAATAATAATAATTTTAATCCATAACCTATCCCCTATCCTATTTTTACCCAAGGTTCGAAATAAAAAACTTAAGTAATCATGACAGACGATTTTTTAATTGATTTAGGTACAAACATTTTTCTAAAATCAATTTTTTTAAAAAAAAAAAATTAAAATCGTTCAAAATTTTAATTAAATATAATAGTAATTATTATGTTAAAATACACTCCTTAAATAAATTATCCTAATAAAATAAAAGAGAAAAATAATTAAATCAAATTGAAATACACATAAAATAAAAAAATACTCAATTCAATTTTTTTTAAAAGAAAGAGTATATATAAACTCTAAACCTTATTTTAAGGAGTATACCAAATAATTAAAAAAATAATCATTTATTTATAATCGTTTATCAACAAAATACAAATCACCCCTAAACAACACAAAATAATATACTCACATATTTCCCAAAATAAATGTCTATTTTTAAAAAAAAAAAATATCACAAATTGAATGTCTCTTTCTTACAAATTTTGATTCTAAATGATTTTCTATCAATTATCACTCATTATAAATATTTATAAAAAAAGCTATTTTAAAAAATAACTTAAATGAAAATTATTCATTACCATTATTCTTTTTTCGTAATCCCAACCCAACCCATTAATCATATAAATAATTATAAATAATTATAATCCTTAACCCATCTCCTATCCTAATTTTACCCAAGGTTCGAAACAAAAACTTAAGTAATCATGACGAATGATTTTTTTAATTGATTTAGGTACAAACATTTTTCTAAAATCATTTTTTTAAAAGATTCTAAAATCGTTCAAAAACTTAAATAAATTATGCTAATAAAATAAAAGAAAAAAATAAATAAATCAAATTGAAATACACATAAATAAAAAACAAAAAAAATACCCAATTCAATTTTTTTTTTTTTTTGAAAGAAAGAGTATATATAAATTCTAAACCTTTTTTAAGGAGTATAATAAATAATTAAAAAAAACAAAAAAATGACCATTGATTTATAATCGATTTTTCTGTAAAATAAAAAAAGAATCTTAAAAAAACTTAAGTCATCTGGAAAAAAAATAGTTAATAAGGAAAATGGGAAGGAGAAAATGGAAAAGGAAGGTTAAAAAAAAATAGGAGAGTATTTAATTTCAGTCGTTGAATCACTTTTGTAACTTTAAATCTAAACCACCACTTATGTGATAGATTTAGAAACCGCCTAATATTAGCCTAGGATCTTAACAGTGAAAACAAATCTAACGGTTAAAAATAAAGAGGAAAATAAATCATTTAATGAAGATCGTTGGATCAGGTAGTTATGGGCAAATTCTGACCGCTCTTTATCCCTAGATAAGAGGCGGTTATTCTCTTCATGTATTGTATAATAGATACTAGTATTCTCTTACCCGTGCCACTGGCACGGTGACAGTATACAAATTAAAGAAATGATGAAATCGCCTTCCTTCCATCCCAAAAATAAAATAAAAATCTACCCAATATCCTGATGATTACTTTATTTCATAATCAACATTTGATGGAGGGTGATTTGTTTGTGTAACTGCCGAAGAAAATATGAAGAAGTCGATTATCCGGGACCGTTATCCATTTAGGATTAGAAAAAAAAAAAAATTCTTAATCCCCATTTTACTATTATTCTTTTTTCGTAACCCCAACCCAACCCATTAATCATATAAATAATTAATAATAATTATAATCCATAACCCATCCCCTATCTTATTTTTATCCCAGGTTCGAAACAAAAAACTTAAGTAATCATGACGAACGATTTTTTAATTGATTTAGGTACAAACATTTTTCTAAAATCAGTTTTTTTTTTTTTGAAAGATTCTAAAATCGTTCAAAAATTTAATTATATATAATAGTAATTATTATATTAAGATACACTCCTTAAATAAATGATCCTAATAAAATAAAAGAGAAAAATAAATAAATCAAATTGATATACACATAAAAAAAATGCCCAATTTAATTTTTTTTAAAGAAAAAGTATATATAAACCCAAAATCTTATTTTAAGGAGTATACTAAATAATAAAAAAACAAAAGAAATCATTTATTTATAATCGTTTATCAACAAAATACAAATCACCCCTAAACAACACAAAATAATGTCCCAAAATAAATGTCTATTTTAAAAAAAAAAATATATCACAAATTGTATGTCTCTTTCTTACAAATTTTGGTTCTAAATGATTTTTTATCAATTACCACTCATTATATATTGCAAAACAAAAAATTTTAAAAGTGAATAGAAAGATTATTTATGAATCTTTGCTATAAATATTTATAAAAAAAGCTATTTTAAAATATAACTTAAATGAAAATTATTCATTACCATTATTCTTTTTTCGTAACCCCAACCCAACCCATTAATCATATAAATAATTAATAATAATTATAATTCATAACCCATCCCCTATCATAATTTTACCCAATGTTCGAAATAAAAAACTTAAGTAATCATGATGAATTATTTTTTAATTGAGTTAGGTACAAACATTTTTCTAAAATTATTTTTTTTTAAAGATTTTAAAATCGTTCAAAAACTTAATAAATGATCCTAATTAAATAAAAGAGAAAAATAAATAAATCAAATTGGAATACACATAAATAAAAAACAAAAAAAAAAACCAATTTAATTTTTTTTTAAGAAAGAGTATATATAAACCCTAAACCTTTTTTTAAGGAGTATACAAAATAATTTTTAAAAAAAAAGATCATTTATTTATAATCGATTTTTCTGGTAAAAAAATCTTAAAAAAATACTTAAGTCATCTGCAAAAAGAAATAATAGTTAAAAAGAAAAATAGGAAGGAGAAAATGGAAAAGGAAGGTTAAAAAAAATAGGAGAGTGTTTAATTTCAGCCGTTGGATCACTTTTGTAACTTTAAATCTGAACCACCACTTATGTGATAGATTTAGAAACCGCCTAATATTAGTCGTAGGATCTTTAAAAACGAATCTAATGGTTAAAAACAAAGAGGAAATGAAATCATTCAATAAAGACCGTTGGATCAGGTATTCATGGGCAAATCCTGACCGCTCTTTATCCTTAGATAAGAGGCGGTTATTCTCTCCATGTATTGTATAATAGACTAGTATTCTGAGCCCGTGCGGACCGCACGGGTCAGTACCCCCACTTACATCCTCACCCGCATCAATACTCTCTTTCTCATTATTCCAAGTCACTCCATTACTCCCCATCAACTACCTTTTACCATCTTTCCAAGACATTTATTTGCCAAAACAGTGAGCGAGTGAGTAACTGATTCATTTACATAAGATTAAAATAATACCCCTAATAGTCAGATTGAAGTAAATAAATATAAAGATACCAAAAAAGTTTGAGAATGAAATGCTAGTTAGTACTCCCTCCATCCGGTAAGATAGTAATCATAATAAGTCAAAATTGAAATACACAGAGAAAATGTATATCTATGTCATTCATAAGTAACAAATGATTCTCATTCATTATCACCCAATACCACCTTGGAAGTGTCAAGTGAATAATCAATATCAACACCAAAATAACATATCAAAAACACAAAAATTAAAAGTTCACGAATTTCAGATATTTTGACCAAAGTAAAGCCAAGTTTAAAAAGGATAAAAAAAAAATCTTAACTATCTCATTTTTACTCAAGTAAACCCATATATTAAGTTCATTGAGAAAATGTTAATAATATTATAAAATTACAAGATATTATTTCGAATTTTAAATTATTTTTTCGATAAAAAAATATATGTCGATACAAATTATATAATAACCCTAATTCAAAAAAATTGATGTAGTAATATTATTTTAAAATGGTTAATATATATATATATTTTAATAAGCTGCTAAAATGCTTTAATTTTTTTATTAATAAGATGCTCTCTCTATCTCTCTCTCACACTCACACTCACACAAACACAAACACAAACACAAAAACAAAGATTGACACCGCCTCCCCTTTCCTTCATCCCGTCCAGACCACCTCCGACAATCAGCTCCTCCCTCACCAACAATCAGCTCCGACAATCAGACCACCTCCTCCCCTTCCCTTCCCTTCCCTCCCCTCCCCTCCCCATTCGATCGGTGTTACAACGGGCGTCCATCTTTTCAGTCCAATCGGCTCACACCGAGAGATTGATTAAGAGGGGTGTTGGGTTTGGTCGTCGACGAAGAAATCATCGGCTCTAATCAATGGAGGAAGGCAACCACCCATCAAAAATGCCATCTGGAGCATCAATTTGGTATTTCTGGACACGAAGCCATGAGTTATGCGAACCGTCCGCAATTCGCCCTTAATCCGCCCGTAAACCGTCCGCAATTCGCCCTCAATCCGGCTGAGAAATTGATTCTATTTTCTCTTTTATTCATGGATTCAAGGTTGGTTAATCGTATTTTCTCTTTCATTCATGGATTCAAGGGTGGTTTTATGAGAGCTTGGCAACGGTGATGTTGGATGAACAACTGGGTTATCACTTCGTATTTTCAATATGTTTTTTGGATGATTGGTTTTCGTATTTTCAATATGTTTTTCGGTTGATTGGTCTTCGTATTTTCAATATCTTTACAACTGGGTTATCACTTCGTATTTTCAATATGAATAGCAAGAGGATGTACAACTGGTTATCATTTAACTAAATGAATAGCAACTGGGTTATCACTTCTTTCCCTCATCCATTCTACAGAGAAATTAAATAGAGAAATTAAACAGAGAAGCAATTGACATAAACTTACAGTTTGAGAGAAAGAAAATGGCCGACGGATGGAAAACCTGAAAATCTTCAAGCGTCACACACAGGCAAAACGGGGAAAAAAAGCAAGAGAGGCTGGATAATTAAATATTACAATTGTGCAAATGTGATGACTGTGGGGTGGTTTAACGCAAGTTTAGTAACTGGCCGTCAGTCAGAGTGGGGAGAGATTGTGGGAGAAGCTGAGGGAGAAGCTGAGAGATAGTTGGAGACTGGATTTTTTATGGCCGTTGGATCAGATTTCCTAGATTCGATCTCAGCCACCACTTATGGGTAGGCTAAGAGGCGGTTACCCCTCCCTGTATTGTATATTAGATTATAAATGGAACCCCCCTTTTGAACAGTTCTATGAACAGTTCCAAGGGGGGAAATTTTCATTTTGCCCTCATACATTTGTCCCTTTTTCATTTTGCCCTTAAAAAAAATTACGTGGCCTTGGACATGGACATGTGCTAGTATTGTATAAAGAGGGAGGGAGGGGGGGGTCAACAAAAGCTATGTCTAAGAGCCCGTTTGGGAGTGATTGTTTGGGGCCTTTTGACGCGCATTCAACCAGGAAATCACGGCAACTCAACGAAATCTAAGGTTTGGACGACGAAATAGCTTATGCGGTTGGAGGCCTCGAGCGTCGAGACGCGGAAAGGTGCGTTCCTCTGAATCAGCTCTACGCCTGCTTTTCTGATAAATCAACTTCGAAAAATCAATTTCAACCCGCAAAATCCTAAATTTGTCCTTATCACTCTCGTTTTATGCTCTCACTCTCGTTTTATGCTTTGTTATATAACGCATATTTCCGTGTGTCAACATATATTTCATTGAGATTATGGATTCTCGCGAGTTGTAATCCGTCCCTAGTAGCTCCTATTTATGCTTTAGCGTTAGTAATTACTCCAATACTTTTTGCTAACCAACTAATTCAGATGCCTTAACTGTTACTACGTACAATAAACTAGCAGTGCGATAAGTTTCTTCACATATTCCATGTGTTTCAGATTAATTAAGGTTATTATTTTTCTTTTTAATACTCCCTCCGTCCCATTAAGTGCTTCACCCTTTTGGGTGGGCACGCAAATTATGAAAATGAGAGGGAAAAAAAAATATTGTGAGAGTAATTTGAAAATAGGAGAGAGAATTAGTGGAGGAAATAGTAAATTATAATGGTGTTGTGAGTATTAAAATAATGTAGGAGAGAGAATGAGTGAAGGAAATAGTAAAGTAAAGATTCTTTGTCAAAAAAAGGAAAGGTGAAGTTTCTAACGGGACGCCCTTTTGAGTAATTAGTAAAGTTTTTATTGGGAGGAGGGAGTATGTCTGATTGATAAAATATGGTACATAGACCCTTATTTCTTACCAACAGTGTTATTTTCTAGGGCAAAATTGCAAATTTGTCATGACACAACTGGCAAATAAATCATTGCAAAATTAGTGACTTATTGTAAAAGATTTGCACAAACAATGAGGTTAAGATTTAAAATCAATAAATTTAAATATATATATATATAATTTACAGAAAAAAATATACTCTATATCATATTATTTCTTTAGCCATATATTTCCATTATAAAATATAAATATTGTAAAGCATAAAATATCGTAAATATCAAGTAAAATATTTCCATTATTTCATATTATTTATATATACATATATTTTCGGTCTAAAATATAAATATTATAGGATCAAAAAATTCTAAATATCAAGTGAATGATTTTGAACAAAGATTTCTCTATTTTTTTAAATCTGATAGATTATTAACTTTTAATGCAAAAAAACTACTCCTTCCGTCCCACTTCAAGGATCCTAGAGTAGTATTTCACGTTTCTTAAGAAATTTTTTAAAAAATGAATAAATAACTGCAAGTGGATAGAAGATTAGAGGAGAGAGAATGTAAAAGTCAAAACATTTATGATAAAACCTCTTTTTGATTGGTTTTTTTTTGTAAATATGTTAACATTATAAGGGTATAATGAATGGTTTTTTTGTATATATATTTACATTATAAGGGTATAAATGTCTGAAACACTGTTCAAAATTTATCATTTATGAAATTAGACTCTTAGTCTGGACAGATCAAAAGGAAAAATAGGACTCTTGAAGTGGGACGGATGAAGTATTTCTTTTGTCATCTTTCAAAAAAAAAAGTCTACTTTTTCATAAATATTTAAATATATATTTGAAAAATATTGACCTAAGGGAAAGCCTTTTAAAGAATCATTAACTTCAATTTTTGGGAAGGGATAAAAAAAATAAAGGTTACATTTTTTCAATGAAAAAGATGATATTTTTAGATTAAAAGCCGTTAGTTAGGGTAGTAAATGGGTGGAGATGTGATATAGGCTTAGGAGTTAGGGCTTGTTTGTTAACTGTTTCATTTCCTAATTTTCTGTTTCTATTTCTAGTTTTGAGTGAAAAATATGAAAAAGTGGTTTGTTCGGTACCATTTATATTTTTGACAACTCTCAGAAACATTCCTAAGTTTTAGACTAAATTCTCGAAAAAAAAAAACAAAATGCTTCTCACCTGTGGCAAGGCTAGGTAGAGTCGAATGGGGTTGGCTGATGAAGGCCAAAATGGGTAATTGTCCATGGGCTTTTTTTTGGTCCGTGACCCGTTAAACCCTTAGCCTGTGATCCGTGGTCCGGCCCGTTAGTTACACGGTACATGCCCGATTTGGATTTGTTGGTGACGGGGGGGCCAAGCCTGCGGGCTTTCAAAGCCCGTTTGCCTATTGTCCGTTTGGCCCCTTTTTTTTTTTATAATTTATATTCAACATTTGGATAAATAATATCAATAATCTTGTGTCCAAGTGGTAAGTAACTCCCAATTATTCCATCTCACCAGAGTTCAAATCCCCCCAACCCCATTTCATCTTTTGTTAAAAAAAAAAAAAAGGATAAAATCCGTTTGATCAGTGGATCCTTGGTTCCGGGCCAAACGGGCGGGCCTCACCTTGGATTTCTGCACTGCACGGGCCGGGCTTTAGCCCGTTAACACTCACGGACGGGCCGGGCTAAGCCCGTTTAACCGTTAGCCCTTGATCAGACGGGCCGGGCCGGGTAGCCCCTTTGGCCTTCATCAGGGTTGGCCGACCCCCCCCCCCATGTTTTAAAAAATAAAAATTACTAGTATTATTATTGTAAATATATTAGTACTCTTTAGTTCGTGCGGTGACAGAATGAAAACGATTGGTCCTATAAAAATATACAACATAATAATATAATATGCAATTGAAAAATTAGTATATAAATCGATTGCCTCAACAAATGGTTAAAGTTTTACACCACTACCACAAAATCGGATAGAGTACACAGGAACATGAGTGGTTTAGAATAAAAAAACCCCATGTCCAATTCTAAAATAAATTATTACCAAGTGTAGTTGTATTAGTTCTATTCTGTGTCCCAAAATCTCAAAAATGAATAATCAAATTTTACTTTCAATATAAGAGCAATTTTGGACAAATTTTGATCATTCATTTTTGAGGCGGATAGAATAAAGAGGAACATGAGTGATTTAGCATACAAAATCACAATCAAATAGAAAAACCATCACATGTACAACAAAAGCAGACCGCATAACTCTTACTTCATCCCACTTTTCTAAAGACAGGTTCTTACCAAAGCTAGTTTTGCGTTATGGCTCTAATCTCCTTAGGTGGTTGGGAACCATATAATCCATAATTAATTAAACTAAAAAACTGATATAAATGGAACAAAAGCATCAAGATATAAATTAAAATCTAGATGACATGATTTTATTGAAGTGCGAAGAAAACATGTTATAGGTATCAAAATTATGATGTCAGTCAATTTAAAGTTGTTGTAACTAAGATAATTTGTTTGACATACGTCTAATAATTTAACTATTCACCGAAATCATTGACGCATACTCCCTCCGTCCCAATAAAAGCTTCACCAATTTTCTAAAAGGGCGTCCCGTTAGAAGCTTCATCTTATCTAAAATGGCAAAGAATCTTTACTATTCCACCCCCTCATTCTCTCTCCTATTTCACTTTTATACTCACAACACTTTTCAAATTTACTATTTTCTTCACTCATTCTATCTCCTATTTTACTATTACACTCACAATATTTTTTCCACTTTCCAATTTTTTTAATTTACGTGCCCATAAAAAAGGATGAAGCTATTATTGGGACGGAGGGAGTATATCATTCAAATTTTGTGGGCTGTGAAATTGCCGACCAACTGCAATGTTAGACCAACTGCAATCTTAGAGCATGTGCAGCCATGACGTTAAGTCATGGCATGCTCCTCTGTGGCATTGTGCCACTCCCCAACCATGACAAAATGAAAAGTCAAATGACTTTTAATTTTTTGGAGTTGACAGAAGCCGAGCTTCACGGCACCCTGGGAAAAAAAATCAAGCCTTTGATCGACACGTGTCATATTTTTTGATTTTTTTTTCTTTTTCTTTTTTACAAAAATTACAATTAACATATAAAAAATAATAAAAATACAAGAATATTGAAAAAAACTACCATTATTAATAAAAAGTAGGAGAGAAAAAATGATGACTTTTGTCATGAATAAAGATAAAATTGTTTGGAGTTGTGTTTTTAATGATTGATGACGTGAAGCTGATGTGGAAAATAGAGAGATGAAAATAAAGTTTCATTGTTAAAGATGCTCTTATGCTTATGCTTATGCTTGTTGAATCTTGTTGAATTCAAAAGCTAGAAGCATACTAAAAAGCAAAAACATAGTTGACTTTGGAAAGTGCTCCTTTGCACATGGCCTTCATTTTGGAAGGGCCTCAAAATAAAAAGTTTAAGTAGGTTTGTTTACTGTTTTTGTGTTTTATTTAAATATGAAATTTCAATTTAATAATTTTTGTGCAATTAGATAATAAATAAATTATATTTCCTCTGGATCAAAATATATATTTATTTAAAAAAAAAATTATTGTTGATCAAGAGCAAATTAAAAAAAAAAATCAGATATTCATTTTGGAATGGAGAGTAATATCCTATTTGAAATCTACTATTATAATTATTCAACAATCTTAACTACTCATTTTATTAAAAAAACAATCTTAACCATTCAATACGAAGACTTCATTATTTATAATATACTATCCCTTTTGTCTCATAATAAATATCCATTAAAAAATTGTACCAAAATGATTGACTTTATTTTGGAGAAGTTAGTAATTAATCCATCATCAAATAATTTCAAATACACAGTAACACTAATTATGCAAAATATGGTGAGATTATTAAGGATTTTTATTTATTTACACTAGCACTAATTTTAAAAAAAAAATTCTAAAATTTAAAATAGAATTTTCATTTTGAAACGGAAGAAGTAATTTAATTATTTGAAATCTACTACGTTCGACAATGGCATAAAAAGACTCGATGTATTAGCTTTAATAGCAATTGAGCATGATATTCTGAATAAAAGTGATTATAAAGACACGATAGAAGATTTTGCTTCATATAATATTAAACGGACAATAATTTCCAAATAAAAAGTTTGATAATTATTTAGAAATTTAGAAATTTTCCTACTACATTTGTCTGAAATAAATGTAATTATGTTATTAAAATAAGAAATAAGTTGTACTCCTTCCGTCTCAAAATGTTTGTCACATTTGATTTTTTTGTTAAACTTTGACCACAAATTTATGAGAGATTAATCATGTTCATGAAATTTTAAAAGTTGTTGTTGATAATATTTTTAATGGTGAATCAATAGGAATTTTTAGAATTTCATGAACATAATTAAATTGTCTTATATATTTGTGGTCAAAGTTCAACTAAAAAGTTAAATGGGACAAACATTTTGAAACGGAGGGAGTATATTTTATTTTTATAATTACTCTTAGGGCCTACTTTTAAATTCTGAACAGGCCTGCAAAATATTTGGATCGACCCTAAATCAAATATATACTCCCTCCGTCCTAAAATAAATACACCGTCCATCCCATAGTGATATTCAAAAAAAGACATACTCCCTCCGTCCAGTTACATACTTCACACTTTCTATTTTGGGCGTCCAATTACATACTTCACACTTTGTTTCTTTCCCAAAATGGAAATGAATCTTTACTATTCCCTCCACTCATTCTCTCTCCTACATTATTTTAATACTCACAACACCATTATAATTTACTATTTCCTCCACTCATTCTCTCTCCTATTTTAATTTCACACTCACAACACTTTCAATATAATACTCACTCCTTAATTTACGTGAGTACAGTAACTGTGAAGTAACTACTTGGACGGAGGGAGTATTTTGGTTGTCCTATATTAATCAGTAGTAAAGTCCAATTTACTATTTACAATCTCACTTTATCTTTCCTATCCAACAGATCTACACTTATAATACATCACATTTTACACTTTTCTCTTTAATTAGTGTGTCAGAGCAATTTGTGCATAATATTATATGACAAAGGGAGTATCTAATTTGAGTGCGTCTGCTGAGAAACGCGTTTCTCCATAACTATGGAGAAACGTGTTTTTCATAGCCAGAAGCTTTACATTTGATAACCAGAAAAAAAAAACCCAAGGCCAAGACCAAAAGCTTTTGGATATCCAGAAGCTTTGCATTTGATAGCCAGAAGCTTTGCAGTTGATATCCAGAAGCTTTGTATTTGATAGCCAGAAGAATGTGAAATGTATATCCAGAAACTGTTAGGTGCATATCCAGAAAACTGTTAGGTGCATATCCGTAAATGTGTTAGGGCATATCCGAAATTGCTATTGAAGGTTTTGGATATCAGAACCTTCAATGTATATCCAGAAACATTTTGAAGGTTTCTGGATATTCATTTGAAGGTTTCTGGATATCACTTTCATAGGTTTCTGGCTATCTAGCTCATTGTCGCGCGACATGTCGGGACCCGTTTCTCCATAACTTATGGAGAAACGCGTTTCTCCCTAGATTTTGTGATCTAATTTAGACATTTATTTTGAAATGGGGGTAATACAATATTTAACTACCTATTTCAACCACTAGGTTGGTATTCATCTCCTCCTAATATTCTATGTTATAGAGACAATCAACACAATCAAACGAAACTGCTGAAATTAAGAAACTGAAATAATCTCAGTCAGCATATTTATGCTTATACATCGCCATTTCAATTCTGGTATGAAGAAATATTGGAGTGAATTATCTGTTATCTTATTACTCAACTGAGGAATATGCATATATATACAATGGAGAGCCCTTATACGAAGAGACTAAAAACTAATATACATTAACCTAAAATAAATGAACAAGCTTAATGTACATGAACTGAAGAGGAAGCATCACGGAGAGCACCAGTCGCATGAGGCGGGCGCCTGGGACACTTTGAGGCGGCAGCCTCAAAGGCAGAAGATCAGCGTTGGTGAAAATTTAATGTACATGAACTGAAGAGGAAGCATCACGGAGAGCACCAGTCGCATGAGGCGGGCGCCTGGGACACTTTGAGGCGGCAGCCTCAAAGGCAGAAGATCAGCGTTGGTGAAAATGGGTTGAGGCGGGCGCCTGGCACCTGGTGGTGCGGCCGCCTGGAATGCCGCAGTGGAAGCCGTAGAGAGGAGTAGTGAGGCGGACGCCTGGCTTCAAGTGGGGCGGACGCCTCACTTGATTGATAATACTCCCCCTCAAGTTGGAGCGTGAAGATCTCGAACGCCCAAATTGGAGAGGAAGAACTGCAAGCGGAGGACACCGAGACTCTTGGTGAGAGCATCGGCCAATTGCTGAGACGTATGAACATATGAAGTAGCAATGTTTTTATTGCGTATCTCGTCACGAACAAAGTGACAGTCGATCTCAATGTGCTTCGTACGTTCATGGAGCACGGGATTGGCTGCGATATGCATGGCAGATAAACTGTCAGACCGAATTAGCATAGGACCATGTTGAATAACACCAAGTGACAAAAGAAGACCCTTAAGCCACTTCAATTCGCAAGTGGCAGCTGCAAGTGCCCTATATTCGGCTTCAGCAGAGGACCGAGAAACAGTTTGTTGTTTCTTGGTTTTCCACGCAATAGGCGAAGAACCCAAAAGAATTAAGTAACCAGTAATAGATCTCCGTGTAAGCGGACAGCTAGCCCAATCGGAGTCACAATAAGCCGTCAACTGCAAGCTAGAATCAGACCGAAGCATGAGTCCTTGACCCGGACTCGATTTTAAGTACCGAACAACCCGTAACGCCGCCTCCCAATGAGCCACACGAGGTGACTGCATAAACTGCGCAAGAATATGAACAGAGTAACTAAGCTCCGGTCGAGTAATAGTCAAGTAAATCAAACGCCCAATCAACCGACGATACTTGTCGGGTGCATGTAGAAGAGGACCATTATCTAGAGCAAGGCGATGATTTTGTTCAAGTGGCATCCCTGTCGGCTTGGCACCAAGCATACCCAACTCCGAAATAATATCAAGCGCATACTTGCGCTGACACAAAAACAGCCCATCTTTATTTCGTGCAACCTCGATACCCAGAAAATACTTTAAGAAACCCAAATCCTTCATACGAAAACATTTTCCAAGATATGCCTTGAACTTACTAATTAATTCCGAGTCATTCCCACCAACAATTAAATCATCAACATAAACTAAAACAGTTAATATTGACCCATTCTTCCGGTAAGTGAAAAGAGAATGATCCGAACTCGACTGTTGAAAACCATAACCCTTAAGAGATGACATCAACTTAAAGAACCAACATCGTGGTGCTTGTTTTAAACCATAAAGAGACTTACGAAGTCTACATACCTTACCCGAATCATCACGAAATCCTGGTGGCAATCTCATATAAACTTCATCCTGCAGCTCACCGTGGAGGAATGCATTGTGCACATCCATCTGATGAAGTTCCCAGTTGGAGGCAACTGCAACTGTCAGAAAAGTGCGGACTGTCACCATCTTGGCTACCGGGGCGAATGTCTCATTATAATCGATCCCCTCAACTTGTCTATTTCCAAGAACCACGAGTCGAGCTTTATACCTTTCTACTGTCCCGTCGGAGTTGTATTTGATTTTATAGACCCATTTGCATCCTATTGCCTGTTTGCCTTGTGGTAAGTGTTGCAAGGTCCACGTATTATTAGACTCTAAGGCCGCAATCTCATCATGCATGGCTTTCCGCCATTTGGGATCCTTTACCGCCTCATGATATGAGGTAGGTTCAACACCCGTACTAACTGCTGCCAAGAAAGCACGGTGATGCACAGAAAATCTATCACAGTTCATATATTTGTGTATAGGATAGCGAGTACCTTTAGACTTTGAAGGAGATGAAGCACACGCAGGAGGGTATATTTGAGCTGTGTGCACAACGTAGTCTTTTAAGTAAGCAGGTGCCTGTTTTGCCCGATGACCCCTACCCAACTGTTCAATCCCCGGAGTGTCAGTTAAATCCGGAGGACTACTCCCCCTCAACTCCGAACCATCACCCAAAGTCGAAGGACCTGGTGTCTCAGCCAAAGCAGTAGCAGGTTGCGGCATCACACTTTCTCCCTCACTCGGCATGGTAGCTTCACCCTCAGCTGCAACTGGCACCTCCACATTCGGTCGAGATACAGAGGTAATATCAAGTTGCTGAACCTCATAAGAAGAAGACGGAACTGGTGCCAAATTATTCGGCACATCTTGCACTGTTGTGAATGTGTGCCCAAATTTTGTTTTTGTTGGATTCACGCGAGTTTGAAGACATCCGGTTTAATTTGAAAAAATGGAGTCGCCACGCCATTTTGATTACCTCAAAACTTTGAAAAAAAGGTTTTATGGGTTCGGAGGTTAAGTTACCCCTTGGGAAGAACGTTTGGCGTTCACCCAAGGTGCCTTGTCGGAGCAAGTCTCCCATGATTTCATTAATCGTGCTTGCTTGCGTGCTTTCTTGTGTGCATGTGTTTGAAAATAAGGAGGGAATGTCCCAAGTCGTCTTCCGGACGTACAAACCATTTGTTGGTTGTCGCTCGGGATTTCTTGGAATTTATGTATTCGGGATTATGATCCCGTCCTCATCTTGTGACTTGTGATCATCGCATTTTAACCTCGGGACTTGCGTGATCGAGAGAATGACTCTCGTTGTAGTCAAAGATGAGGTTCTTTAGAAAAGGAGGGTCCTTAGCCCATCAATCCTACACTTTAAGATGGTCGAGCTTGTATAGATGCTTCATACTCATCTTAAGTGATAATCGGAGATATAGGGTTCGAAGGTGTCCTTTTTCTAAAGAGATTATGAAACCTTTATGGAAGGAACGATGTAAAGATAGGATCTTTTACACCGGTCCGTTCCTAGGTTGCTAATGGGGGAATGGGGGAAATGTATGTAAAAATGACACTTTAATGAAAAGATGACATTTTTGGGTTGCAAATGATGCACTTAATTTAAAGAAATGATCTTTATTGCAAATGATGCATAAAGATTTGATTTTTATGCAAATGATGCATTTTGTTGAAGAAATTGGCATTCATTATGCAAATGATGCATAAAGATTGCATTTTGAAAAGCATATGATGCTAGTTTATGGTAAAGACGTGGTCTTTAAAGCAAATGATGCTTGGAAAAGGGATTTTGAATGCAAAGGATGCATTTTGATTGAAAAGATTTGATTTTTATATGCAAAGGATGCATAAAGATGACATTTTTATTTGAAAATGGGGATTTTAGGTGCAAAGGATGCACCTTTATGGGAAAAGACTACATTTTTATGACAAATGATGTCTAATGCATGCAAAAGGGGAAGGGGGAATATGAAGATATGATCTTTAATCTACCAAGTCCCAAGCAATATAAAGGTAATGCAATGAGTAATTTATAAAGCAATTAGGATGCGAGGTTAGGGCGTGCGAGGTTACCAATGGCTTCCTTCTTCTTCGGGCGGAGCTAGGAGGAGAGGTTGGTCTTGGATCTTCAAGGAGGAGGGAGGGAGCTTCTTGGCCTTCTTCTTCACCTTCTTGAGCTTCCAGCAGCATTCTTCACGTATTTGGAATGTTTGTGGGTGATTTGTTGTGTTAATTGTTGTTTTAAAATGGGTAGAGGAGGGCTCTATTTATAGGCACTGGATAAGGCTAATGAAGCCGTGCGGCTAAGGGACAGAAGCTAATGCAGCCGTGCGGCATTATCCACAATGACTCAAAGATTCTAGAACCATGCAAGGTGGCAAATTCTAGAACCTTTCCTCCTAATTAAAAACGTGTTTCTTAATTAGGAAGGATCCCCTTCAGCCCTAAATTAATTAAAAACAGTTCCGAAATGTTTCCGGAACACTAGGAAGGTCTGGGGAATTACCGAAAAACTTACCGAAATTGCCGGAAAATTTAACCGGAAGGCATGAGCCAGATTTGGGTACTTACAGAAGCCCCTCGGCAACGTCACTTGCAAGGCGAGTGGGGTTGTCGATAGAAAAGGATCCGATCTGGCGAATGCCGAGACGGATTGGGTGACCAAGGTGGTCGAGTGGCTGAACCTCTTATGAAAGGCTACCTACGTATCCCGGAGGAATCAAGCCAGGCCGTAGTTCGGAATTAGGATCCGCTGGGGAATGGAGAAGAGAAACTGGTCTCTTGCTGGGGAAATAGAAGAGAGAATGACCTAGGAGGTCAAGCAATTGATCCTACTGGGGATATGCTAGGAGTGACCAAGGTGGTCAGATAACAAAGTCTCTTATGAGAGACTACTTCATCACTGAGGAGTGACGGAGGAAAAGGGTGACCAAAGTGGTCGGATGGCTGGACCTTTTATAAAAGGCTACCTACGTATCCCGGAGGAATCAAGCCTTGATCGTAGTTCGAGCATCACTAGATAGGTAGGAACGATGTCTAGGATCCTCGAGGGTTTGACAATTAATGGAGGATGTCACCTGATTGACAATTAATGGAGGTTGTCACCCGATTGACAATTAATGGAGGTTGTCACTCGAGAAAACTGAGCTTACGCACTATCGAGAAGATAGAGGTAGCTAAAGTTGAGAGAAACCTTGAGCGTATGTCACTATCGAGAAGATAGAGGTAGCTAAAGTTGGATGAACGTTACTATTCTTTATGAGGTAGCTTAAGTTGAGAGAAACTTGAGCTTACGTCACTATCTCGGAGATAGAGGTAGCTAAAGCTAGAAGAACTTAAGTATACTTCACTATTCGTGAGAGAGGTATCTTAAGTTAAAAGGAACTCAAGCATACGTCACTATTCGGGATAGAGGTAGCTTAAGTTGAGAGAAACTTGAGCGTACGTCACTATTCGGGATAGAGGTAGCTTAAGTTGAGAGAAACTTGAGCGTACGTCACTATTCGGGATAGAGGTAGCTTAAGTTGAGAGAAACTTGAGCGTACGTCACTATTCGGGATAGAGGTAGCTTAAATTAAGAGAACTTAGCATACGTCACTATTCGGGATAGAGGTAAGCTAAGTTTAGAGTTTTGACAATTCGGAGGTTGTCACCTAGCATTATCCCGTTATAACGGAATTAACGGAGGCGACTGGGAAGAAAGCTTAATTGCTTAAGAGATAAGGGATATCTTCCAAAAGATGTTATCTTGGTTAAAAGATAACGGAAATTGCATGCCCAAGTGGAAGGTCCAGGCAGGATTGTAATTTTCTCGCTCGTGAGCGAATGAGGCCGCCCGGCATGAGATGGAGAAAAAGGAGCCGTACGGCTAGAGACCTGTTTTTTCCAGATTATTTAAAATCAGATTTGAACGGGCCATTGGCATTGTATTGCCGTCCAAGAACGCAGAGAGAGAGAAGAGAGGAAGAGAATTTCGAAATTCTTTCAATCCCCTTGCTTCCTTTTGATTTGAGATGGATCCGGAGGGCAATCCCATACCGAGGCAATCAAGAAGAAACATCTCGGCGGCCGCTCGGAGGAGGAGAAAGGAGCTCGTGCGAACGGAAATAAAGTATGACTTTCTTACGCCTCCGTCGGAGCTTTACCCGGGGAGAAGAGAGCACAAATCTATGAACCCGCGATCGGTTGGGGTAAGCATTCTTAATTTGCTCAATTCTGTCGATTTTGATTGAATTTTGAATGACTTAGGGCTTGACCCGAATTTAGAAATTTTCTAGGATTTTCCTAGGATTTTTGAATGATTTTGAGACATTGATGAATAACCTATGAGGCTAAGAACATGCAATGTGCAATTTGTTTGACAAAAATAATGGGAATGACCCATTTTTTTCTCGCAAATAAAGTAAGAATGAAAAAATTGTCTAAAGTGAGACGGAGTTCTTGCATGAGCTAGAACTAGGTCAAAATTTTGAGAAAACATGATTTTGGAAGATGAAAAGGATTCATGCATGCCATTTTTGAAAGAATAATGCTTATGTGCAAGGAATTGTGAAAATTGTGATTTTGTGCTTTAGGAAAGCAATGGGACTTGACATGACACGTTTCAAGTGATGAAAGACGCTTTTTTTTTATGCAAATGATGCTAAAAAAAAAACTTTTGTGAATGATTTTCTTTTGAAAAACATGTGCACTTTTTGAATATATGCATGCTTTTGAAAATGATGAATGATTGACACGCTTCTTTTTGTTGTGCTTGTCTACAGGAGAACAAGTCTAGAGGACCATCAGAGATTGCAGTCAAGCTTTGGCAGAGGATGCCGGATTTCGAGAAGAATGGGGTGAACCTCAAGGATTTGGTGAGGGCTACCGGCCTGGATTCATTCGTCGAGGCTATCGGCAGGGGTGTTCACATCACCTCGAAGAGCAAGGGCTTGATCCAGGCCCTTTCGAGTTCCTGTGGGACAAGACACATAGCTTTCACCCGAGCCGGGAGAGCTTACAAGGACTCCCGCCGATTTCACGGCCTATCACCGGCCTACAGCTCACCGGGAGGCCCGTGACTTGAGAGACCACATTACGCCCGAGGAGTTCCAGTGCTTTGGTTGGGTTTGAGCCGATTCCCAAGGGGCCGGGGATGGAGACACGGAATGTCGAGGTGGCGCTCGTACTTGCATGCGTAACTTTGCCGTTAACGATGTGATCGCCAAAGCCACTGCTAGAGCCTTTGTGTGGTTGATGCCGCGCCACTATTTTTGCTAATTCTCGGGACGCTAGCTATGACTTGCCTCCTCGACTCTCTGGAGGATGTGGATGGGATAGGGACGGCCTCTGGGGAGAGGCCGGATTGGCTGAGTTGTATTTCTCCTTGGACATGTACAAATGAACAAAGCCGCATCCATGGACTCGCTTCTCATTTGCCCTCGAGGTAGTCTCCTTTCTTTCTCTTTTCTTTTCTCGTCTTGAGACTTTTATGAGAGAGAGAATGACCTTTTGATGTTTTGGACATGCAGCTCCGGTTTTGCGAGGTGATCGGGTTCTTCCCTTGGAACCAACAGAGTGATATCACCATCTTCCCCGCTATGGTTCGCCGGGAGGGGAGATGCGAGAGATAAATTCACTGGGGAAGACCCGGATCACCTTCGACTACAAACTGGTGAGGCCGCTCATCAACAAGGACGGGCCTGATGGAGCGGACTTCTACCCTTGGGGCCGGTATCCGGAGATCTTGCTGGGAGATGCCATTGAGGCGCCGAGGCAGAGGCGGTGGCTCACTGGGCCGACATGTGATGTCATTTACTTGGGACCGTTTCTCGAGGCAAAGATGGCCATGTCCCTCCATTCGACGCCATTACTCCTCAGATCCTCCAAAGACGGATGCTACAGCCTGTGGATTGGCCGCAGGATGAGATTGAGAGATACCTGTGGAGGTATAGCTGCAGAGGAGTACTTCGACATGGACACCCCCTACGCCGTGTTTGTGGAGCGCCCGAGGACGCCACGTAAGCTAGCGAAGCCGGCGGTCACTCGTGGATATGGGGAGGATGAGCCTATCGATCCGTCGATCCCTCCCCGCGCATCCTGTCCTACGTGGTCCATGGAGTACCGAGGAGGATGAGGATACCGTCCCCGATGCTAGGGAGCCCCAAGACACCTTGCCGCCCGACAAAGACTGTAGTATACTTTTAGGGTCTTTCCTTTTCGCCTTTCAGATTTTTCTCGCTTTTGCAATTTTCTCGAGATTTTTTGAGATTTTTCTCTTCTTTTTCTCAGTTCCACTCGCACCTACGATGATTGGTCGTGCGTACAGGGCCGGAAGGACATGTGCCGGTCCCTTCGAGGAAGCCGGCTCGCGCTTCAAGGCGGCAGCTGGATGCACAGGAGCCCGGGCGCAAGAGACGGCATGTCGGGGCACAGCCTACCTCATCGGCCTCGGAGTACTCTTCCAAAGCTGCCATGCCTCTGGGCGGGGACCCAACGCCGACATTCCTCGGGAGCAAACTGGATGAGTACGGGCACGATAATGTCCATCTATCTGATGTGAGCGACTGTGAGGATTTGGTGAGGGAGGCTAGCATTTATGAGCTGAGTAGCGATGAGGAGGAGGAAGAATCGGAGGCCTAGGAGGTCTCTAGAGTAGATTTGGAACAAAAACAAACAATGAACAATTTTTATGCACACTTTATTTATTTTTTGCTTTATTCTGGCGCCGATGGGGCGAAGACATTGTATTTATGTTTTATTTGCTTTTCTAATTCATGCTTTTTCAATTTGCATATTATCTGAGCCTTGGGGCAACTTTTTTGCTTGGAATCGGGTCAAACCGGGCCAAAATGATTTATAATGGTATATAAATGCTTGAATGGCTTCGGATATATTTTTGTACATGTGTTTTGGTTGAAAAAGTGGGGTGAAAACTCCCTTGGGCAGCAACTTTGGTTGCTGCAGAATTTTATCTCGCAGAGGGCTAATGTAGCCGCGCTGGATAGGTCCCGAGGGTAAATAGGTCGTGCGGCTCACAGCTCGTCTCGAACCGGTTATTTTCTCGAATAAAAGCAAGGCTTGGCCATTTCATTTCATTTTCAACTTAGACTTGTCCCAATTGTTCCTGCAGCACATTTTGGACCTAAAAGCACCACCTTTGATCATTTTGCGATGGAGAAGCCCGTCGATTGCAAAGGGGGAAACGAGACCGTTTTCTCGTCCGATCTTCAATCTTGGGTGAGACACAACTTCCAATCTCATAGGGACTCTTGATTCTTCCTTCAAGATCAAGTCTTTATGGCATTTGAGGGATCTCCCGCCCGATTGGGACCTTTGAGAGCCGTAGCAAAGTTCGGGACGTCCGGAGACATGTTTACTGCTTTTCTTACAACGAGATTGTCCCGACGCATGAAGACTTCCGAGCCTTGATTGGGGGTCCCGAGATTGAGGCTATATCTATTCCACCTGATCTGAGACGTGCCAGCCGCTGCAGAAAGCTTGCATCTTTTCCCGCAGCATTCCTTTCTGGGAGAGGCCGAGAGGATGATGGTAGCCCCGGATAGGATTGACCTTTCGATATCCCGGCAGGTTTGGGTCTCCAGATATGGCTGCGACCACGGTGGCTATGGACGCATTTATCCTTTGCGTATTCTCTCGCTCCGTTCACCGCCGAGTCCGTGGGGATCTGTCATAGTGGCCTCTTGGACATGGTTAGAGACTGCAAGGCTGGGAAGGATATTGTCCCGCTGGTTTTGGGAGAGACACTCCATGGGATTGACAGGATGGCTCAGGGAGACCATTTCATGAGATCCGGGAGTCCGGCTGTGTTGACCTTACGGCTGCAGGAGAGGCTCGGGGCTTTGCCGGGGGCTTTGCCGACTCGCCCTTGGGTGATTTCTCGGAGGGGTGCACCGAGGCAACAGACCGCAGTAGCCGGGAGCCGACGATGGCTAGGCTATCCACTTCGGACATCCGTTGGTGGATTCCTCATCGGAGGTTGCGCATCAGAGGATATTTCAGAGTCCTATGCCGTGAGGGTTCCGTGATTCTCGCCGGTCATCCTTCTACATACCCCGCTTAGTATCCAGGCAGCTTTGGGGCTTTACAGAGCCATTGAGTGATTGGGAGGACATCCGGACCATGGAGTTGGTGTCATTGGACATGAGGGATCCAACCACCTTCTCTTTCTTCTCGAGGGCTTGGACATATGCCGCTTCCCACCCAGGGCTATCTTCGTGAGCAGGAAGAGCACCATCTTGACCACCGTCTACTTGGACTCGGTACGAGAGGGAGATGGGAGCGACTCAGTCATCTTGGAGGAGAGACGCCGAGCTTTATTGGGAGCCGATCGCGACTCGAGCAGACTTTGAGGGAGACCGAGGCTAAGGCGAGTCGCCATAACCGCCGTGACTTGGTCGTGGATATGGAGGCTCGGTACAAGAGGTTGTCCGAGGTCGCTCCTTCGACCGAGGCTCAGAGGGAGGAGGTGCGGACTCGTGCTCTGGATAGAGAGAGCACTTATTGACACTGGGCTGGTGGAGGCTCCACGAGGATACCTGAGGTCGGGATGAGGGATACCGACATCATAGATAAAAAGGGGAAGAAGACTCGACGGGGCCGAGGAAAAGGGAAGAAGACCAAAGAAGACTCAGCGAATGACGACTGACAGATCTTTTCTTAGGATCCTCTTATTGCCATTTTGCAAACACATTAGTTTATTTAGGCATTTTATTGTATTTTAGATCTTTGTAGCAGGTTAGCAGAGTTAAGAGGTAGACCGTTCTTGAACTCATCAAGAAGTTTTTAACTTGTAATGAACAAGAAATATTATCTTAGAAATTAATCAAGACACATTTCATGGAAATTCAAATGTCTTATTTATTGGGACCCGTTTTATGAAAACTGAAATACCCTTTACTTATTTAGGACGCACTTCATGATTGTCCTTTTTATTGTTTAGGACACATTTCATGGAAACTTAATCGTCCTTTTTATTGTTTAGACTGAACCATATATGGCTGCCTACGTTCCCCTTTTACAAGAAAGACTAAGGGGCTCAGGTCTTCGTAGTTCATTCTGGTGAACTATAAAAAATTTATGTGCAGCCCTGTTTTTTGCCTAGACCGCCCTTTTTGGGGTTTTCAGCCTAGCTGGGCATTACTCTTTTTGCACTAAGAGTTTTTTTCTTTTTTTTATGTGCAACCCTGTCTTTTGCCTAGACCGCCCTTTTTGGGGTTTTCAACCTAGTTGGTATTACTCTTTTTGCACCCTTTTTTTTTATTATATTTTTATTTTTTTTTTCTTTTAGACATAGTATCTTTTGAGCTTATCACCGTTGGTGGGTGGACAAAGGGATTGCCGTCCAGTGTGCAAGCTTCATGGCTCCTCCCGATAGTATCTTCGCACCACATAAGGGCCGATCCAAACGGGTTCCCATTTTCCCCAGGGGGTTGTCTCTGGTAGGGGGCTTCACTTTCAACACTAAGTCACTCCTCTTTGATGTCTCGGCCTTGACCTTTTTATCAAACGCCCGCCATCCGCCTCTGGTAGGCCTCGGGTGTGTCTCCATGGCTTTTAGCCTTCTCTCGTCAGCAGGGCTAACTTCCATCATGCCGGCCGCGCAACCATTCCACTTCATTGACACTGTTTTCCGGGAGGACCCTTAATGACGGGATTTCCACCTCCACTGTAACACCGCTTCCATCCCGTAGGTTAAGGCAAAAAGGAGTTTCTCCTGTAGCCATTACGACAGACGTTACGTAGCCCCGCAGTGCCAAGTGCGGCTTTTCGGGCCAATCACGACCACGGGTGGCCATCTTCCGATGATCCGTTCGAGCGTCTTATTAGCAGCTTCCACGGCTCCATTAGTCTGAGGTCTATACGGAGATGACTTGTGGCGAGTGATTCTCAATTCCCGACGGCAACCTATCGCAGTCCCCTTCAAAGTGCGACCCATTATCGAAAATGATCTCGTTGGGCACCCCATATCTGCACATTATGTTTTCTTTGATGAATTGGGCCACTTTTCTCAAGTGAGGACCTTGTAAGACTTGGCCTCTACCCACTTGGTGAAGTAGTCAATGGCTACTAGCACAAATTCATGCCCATTGCTTCCTGCCGGGGCTAGTTGCCCTATCACATCAATACCCCAAGTTGCAAACGGCCAAGGAGTCGTCATGCAAGATGTGTCATGAGGCTGAGATGGTTGAGGTTGGCAAACCGCTGGCACTTGTCGCATGCTCTGGACGTCTTGGACACACGTCTGCATTTCCATGGAAATCCGGTAGTAACCCATTCCGAGGATCACTTGCATCGTGGCTCGGCATTCATATGAGGACCGCAGGGACCATTGTGGACTTCAGTCATCAATTCTTTGGCCTTTTCTTGAGTGACGCACAAGAGGAGTGGTCCTTGGTACCGCTTCTTGTATAGGTTGCCTCCTAGAATGACATAATGGGAGGCCAACCTTTTTAGGGCTTGCAAGCTCTTGGCTCTGACACCTTCTTTTGGTCTACCCTTTTCGTCTCTGAAAGCTGACTCTCCGTCTTTAAGGAACTGGTAAATTTGATTGTACCAGGGTTCCTTCATAGGCTCGGGTCCCAGGTCTACTTCACAATGTAAGGTGGGGCTTCTCTTCTACCCACTTCGGAAGGGTTTTATGGCTTTTCCTCGGGGATCTCTACCAACGAGGCTAAGAGTAGCTAATGCATCTGCGAATCTGTTCTTTTCCCTTGTGCAAGTAGTGGAAGGTCACTTCTCTGAACTGTCCAGTCAACTCCTCCATATGGGCATGATACCGCTGCAGTTAGGGTCCACAGCCTTCCACTTGTTGAAAACTCGATTGATGATCGGGTGAGTCTCCGTAAACATCTAGCTCCTCGACATTTCTTTCTAAGGCGGCTTTCCAAACCAAAGAATGCGGGCTTCATACTTGCAACATTGTTCGTGGCGGGAAGTTCAACTTGAGGGCTATGGGCGTATGCTCATCTTTCGGATCGACTCGGTAGTATCCCTACGCCGTTTCCTCTTTTTGTTAGCGGTCTGGCCAAAGAACAACCGCCATCGGTTTTCGTGTTCGACCGCAAAGATCCCTTCATCCGGGAATTGGGGTTCGTGCCCTCTCGTCCTCATTATCGGGAAAGTTTCACAGTGGTCCGACAACGCTTGACCTCGATAGCCTTTCTCGGTCACATAGTTGATGTCGTACTCGCTAAGAAGAAGGACCACTTTGCTAGACGCATCGAGAGGGAAGGCTTATCAAAGATGTATTTGATGGGGTCCATTTTGAGACCAAATTCACAGGCGGGCTTGCATATAATGCTTCAACTTGCCGACTCACCTGCACTAGCCCCGCACAGTGCCTTTTTCACATGCCGAGTAATTGAGCTCACTTCCTCGCAGCCTTCCGGCCGACAAAGTAAATGGCGTTTCTACCCGAGAGTCTTTCTTTTCCCGAGCAAGCATAGCCCCAACCGCCGTATCGACATGTGAGATAGAGCGTAAGAGGTTTCGTCTATGTGGGGGCATAGCACCGAGGGTGTACCAAGTATGCCTTGATCCGGTCAAAAGCATCCCGGCATTCTTCGGTCCATTCTGTCTACGTTCTTCTTCATGAGCTTGAAGATGGGCTCGCACATAGTGGTCAACTCGGTTGACGAAACGGCTAATGTACCGCAGCTTCCCATAAAGCTCTTGACTTCGTCTCGGGTCCGAGGTGGCCTCATATCCATAATGGCTTTGATCTGGGGGTCAACTTCGATACCTCGCTCCGTGACCATATACCCAAGCACTTTTCCCCTTGTCACTCCGAAGGTGCATTTAGCGTGGTTTAGTCTCATGGAATGTTGTCTCAGCCTCTCAAAAGAATTTCCGCAGTCAACAAAGTGCCGCCCGTCCTCGCCTTTGGAGCGGATTATCATGTCGTCTACGTAGACCTCAATCTCCTTGTGGATCATGTCATGAAAAAGCGCGGCCGCCGCCCTTGGGTAAGTAGCCCCGGCGTTCTTAAGCCCAAATGGCATCACCGTATAAATGTAAGTCTCCCACGGCGTGGTGAAGGCCGTCTTTTCTTGGTCTTCCTCGGCCATCTTGATCTGGTTGTATCCTCGCAAAGCCGTCAACGAAGGATTTGACTTCGTAGTTGGCAGTGGAGTCCACCAGATGTCTATGTTTGGCAAAGGGTAATCGTCCTTGGGGCCGGCCTTGCTCGTATCTCGGAAATCCACACAAGCAGCCGCACCTTCCCATCACCTTGGTGACTGGCCACAATATTGGACAACCATGCTCTGATATTCGATGACTCCGATGAATCCTACCCGCAGTAGCTTCTCAATTTCTTCTTTGACCTCGTAGAGACCATTCTCGCTTGATCTTCCTCGCTCGCTTTATCGGTTTAGCATCCGGTGCTAGAGGGATTCTCAGGCTCTACTATCGAACCGTCTAGCCCCGGCATATCCTCGTATGACCATGCAAACACGTCGACGTATTCCCCGAGCAGATCGATCGCTCCGTCCCGTTCAACCCCGGGAAGAAGTTTCCGATCTCGTGTCTCTTTAGGTTCCTCGACAGCATCTCCAAGTTCACACTTGTCAAAACCTCCTCGGCAAACTGGGCCCGGTTTTCCTCTTTTCGAAACCTCGCTAAAGATTTCTTTAATGTATTGTTCATTTAGTGTGTTTGCATCTTGTTCAAATGATTCATTATTAACTCGTTGTTAAGTTTTGAGTTAATTTATCATTTGTTAAGTTGGCAATAAGAGGATACTCGTAAAGATCTCGTCATTTCATTCAAAATAAGGGGAAAGATGACATCGATTACATTTTGATAGTCCTCAGCGTGAGGCCTTCGGATGACTCGCAGGACTCGGAATTCAAAGATTCCCGACTCAACCGAACGTACGCTACCGACTCGGACCCTACACTACTTATTGACTCGAGGGTGGCTTGACAAGGGTTGGACCGATCTCACTCCTTCTGCCGCTGCCCCGGGAGTAGCAAGTGTGCCTTGCCGGGCGTTCTCATCCCGCTGGATCATAATTGCCTTTGTTGACACCATTTCCATGGGGAATACCTCGACTGTTTCCGCGGAATCTCCTTTCGAACTTAACTTTATCCGTCAAGCATCTCTGGGCAAGAGACCTGGCCAGGCTTTCTGCATCTCGAGATACAGCCTTTCTTCATCCCAAAAGTCTTCTCGTCGGCTTCACTCTTCTTTCCACCTTTTCCCAAACAGGGCCGGGACTCGATCCTCGGGAGTGGTAAGAGCCATTACAAATACATTATGCTCATCATGGGTGATGAAGGGTTCTCAAGAAACTTTCATTAACATGGCTTGTTTCACTTCAAACTCGCAGCCTCTCATAAGTGAGCCTTTCTTCGTAATCTTGACCATGGTTACCGGGTTCGATGTCATAGAAAAGAGGCCGAGCTCGACAACATTAACAAAATCAGCCCGACTACGGGCCCAAACCGTCCTTCCACGGCGGCGGCGTTAATCAAATCTTTCCACTTTCCTTGCAATTCAAAGATAAGGAACATTGAACTTCGTAATGCTCTATGATCTCTGATTTCCAAAGTTGACCGCATTTGTCTCCCGAACTCAATCATGTTGACTCGATTGTTAGCCGGAAGAGGGTTCTTGACCACATTAGGACCCCGAGGTGGTTCCAACTTGCCTTCTTCAATTAGGCGCGAGATCAGGAATTTCAAGTAGGTGCAGTCATTGGTGTTATGCCCATGATATTTGTGGAAGCAGCAATGTTTGGTTTCGTCCATTCTCGACATTAGGTTTCGGGGTTTCCAGCTTCCAAAGGTCTCGATGAGTCCTTCGCTACCAAACCGTCAAAGACCTTCTCCAGCCGCATTCCAAAATCTTCTCGCGGTATAGAAACGAGGTCTCGGTTTCGCAACTACTTGGCTTGAATTCTCGCCCCACTTTCTCATTCTCGATGTAATTGACGCGCCGACCGTTTCTTTTCCCTTTATAGTGACAAACTGGGCGTTTGACACCGGCGCCAGAGCGATAAGAGCCGGGCCGATCCCGCGGCCGGGCCACGCCAAGGCATTTTCAAACTTGGTACCGCATTTACCATTGCTCGAAGGTCGATAATAGTAATTGCCAATTTGGACCCTTAGTTGAGGCTTTAGGCAGATTGGAAGATCTCCATCTGCTCCTCTTCATTCAAATGGGTCATCATTTCACTAAGCTTCCAGCCCATCTCTTGTAAAATTCACTCACCGGCTCGTCCGGGCGCCGTAGAGTGCCTTGTAGGTCATTCCCGCCGGTTTCCCAATTCAAATTGGCCTTATACTTCTCCGTAAAGGCTTCCTTAATTTGGTCCTGTGTGGCTCTAAGCTTCTGTTTTACGTGCAGAACCATCTAAGAGCCGAACCCTTTAATGACAACCGAAAATGGTCGGCCATTTGCTGATGTGTACAGCCCTTGGCTCTCATGGCAAGAAGGTAACTTTCAATATGAGTCCGGGGACAACCGCGCCGTTGAACTTTTCAATCTCTCGGCATCCGGAATTTTGGAGGAAGAGGGACAATCTTGCTAGGATCGCAATCCGATATGCCGCCTTTGTGTTCGCCTCCGAACTTCTCCCGCATTGACTTAACTTGTTCCATCAACCAAGTCATGTCAGATCGGGGATCGCTTCGACTCCGGCTGTGCTTGTCGATTTGAGTGGCAGGACTGTGGGTGGCACAGAGGTAGCCGGTACCATGGCTCGGGAGTCTTTAGAAGTGGAAATAGGTGTAAACTTCGCCTCGGTCCTGTTTCCCGAGGCCGACTGTAGGCATAGGAATTAGGCTCATAGTTGCGTATAGGAAAAAGGAGCCTCGTGGGATCCTATTGGCAAGGTTGGGGGTGGAAGATCTCGCCGTGGCGTGTGAGCCGAAAAGGTCACTTGATTGATTCTCGAGGCCTCGGAAGTTGTTCTGGGACGGCCCATACCGGGGAGAGGGAGCGAATCCCATGTGGTAATGCAGAGGCTCGCAAGCACAGAATAGCCGTGGCGTTTGTTCTCTCGTTGGTAGGGAACAAAGCCGGGTCTTATCTCGAGGAGGAGAGGGTGTCGGGACCCTAATGGCTTGGGATACCGGAAAAGGCCGAAAAGGGACGCCTTTGGCAAAGGCTCATATGTGGGTGGAGGAGGGCACCGGTTATAGGCTGTAGGGGCCGAGATGGTTACTTCTCCGGAGTTTCATCTTCTACCATAACCAAGGAACCATTGGGCTCTACCACTATCTCGGACTCCCATGACGGCGTAGCGCATCAATGAGCATGGCCTCGCTGTTCCTCATGGGCCTTACGACTATTTTCCAAGGCTAAGGCTAGCTCTTCTTCCCTAGTCATCTCGTTACCCAAACCAAGGTCGTTCTCTCGTCGAATCGGACATTCTCGACTCTCCGGATCGACCAAACCGAGGATTCTCGCGAACTGCTCCGAGAATTCTCGCGCTAACAAGTCGCCGACCCGGTGTTCTCACCCACTTCTTTCTCGCGGGAAAGGGATAGGAAAGGTTTAGACTCTGGGTAGGTGTTTAGCCGAAGGCCTGTGCAATATGCAAATTAGAATCTTCCATTTACTTAAAACAGTTGTCTTTTATTAATATCTATTTGGTTGGAAAAGGGGTTTGCCCTTCTTTTTCGTAACTACACTAGATCCCGGATCGCCGGGTTCCGTCACTACGTCTATAAGCCCCTCGTATTCCACCCGTATTTCGACCTCCCAGGTGGACACTGGCGAGGGTCCTATAGGCACGCGGATCCCACCGACCGAGAGTAAAGAACGCTCCTAACGGGTCTAGCGGGTCATAGGAACTTTCAACGCACGAGCGATGCGGATTATAGTCAAGGCACACGGAAAGTCTCGCTCTTTCGCCTTGATAGGATTTTTGCGTAATTTCGCTGAGCGAATGACGTTTGACTTTCGGTAATGTCCGAGAAGATAATAGGCATGGGTCGGGCGGCAAAAGCCGGATGACACAAAGGTCACATTGAACTTCGTTGCATACGCCGGCGCGAGTTAGAATCGAAGTCAATGCCGGTCAAGATCTTGCCAATTTTTCCTTGTCGGAATTTTAGCGTAGCTTCGCTTGAGCGAAAGATCTTTTGATTTGTTGGCAAAGACTCGGTCTTGACTCTTACGCATTCCGTGCAAAAATGTGTCAAGGTCAATAGTCAATGCTCGGAGTTGAGATCTCGCCAATTTTTCCTTGTCGGAATTTTCGCGTAGTTCTTCTTCCGTTATGAACTAAGGCTCGACCTTTACGAGGGTATGCAATCGGGCTATATGACACTGACTAGACCAAAAACCAACCAAAAGTCACGGTTTTTTGAAACGTGTGACACCTGGGACCGTGCATTGGTCGACACCGGCCGCCATGGGGAGGTTTGGGATGATTCCGTGCGCGCCCGGAGCATCGTAAGGCCGTCCGTGGATCGCACTGGAACCACCCTCTGCTCAAGGACGTGCGTGCAAAAGTGTACAGATATATCAAAGCGCGTAGTGTGCGGTCTCCTAAAAATGTTCCTTTTTGAGTTAAAACAGAGATTTTCGTAAATGTGTTTTAAAGGAATGATTTTCGGGACGGGGAGAATGCAACACATAAGCACGTAAATTTTCTCGGGAGCCCTGGCCACATGGAGCCGAGTAGCCCCAAGCCGCTAGGACTCGCGTATTAACCATGATTTTTCCCGGTGGAATTGCCACCGAGGTCGCCCTGGCCGAATCCAATGAGGATTGAGCCGTACGACCGCATGGATCAATTTTCCGTGTTCCACTCCTTTTGCTATTTTTTCGGGTTGTTTCCTCGTTCAAAGTATGCACGTATTCCAAGATGCAAATGATGCAATGCATGGTAAAGAAAGCAAGCATGATTAATGAAATCGGCGACGGAGTCTAACCCGCTCAAAGGGAAAAGCTTTCTTATTTTTTTTCAAATTTTTTTCGAAAAGTGATACCGGTACGTGGATTGTTAAACCACCTATATCCCAACTCCCACGTCGTGGAGTGTACAGAAGCGGTAAGTGGTTTCCACCTATATACCGAGTATCGATTTTTTTGTTTTGAAAATAAAAGCTTTTCTCCTTTGGGATATTCCTCGCCGAGTCGCCAAACCGTGAATGTGTGCCCAAATTTTGTTTTTGTTGGATTCACGCGAGTTTGAAGACATCCGGTTTAATTTGAAAACGGAGTCGCCACGCCATTTTGATTACCTCAAAACTTTGAAAAAGGTTTTATGGGTTCGGAGGTTAAGTTACCCCTCGGGAAGAACGTTTGGCGTTCACCCAAGGTGCCTCACGAGCAAGTCTCCCATGATTTCATTAATCGTGCTTGCTTGCGTGCTTTCTCTGTGTGCATGTGTTTGAAAATAAGGAGGGAATGTCCCAAGTCGTCTTCCGGACGTACAAACCATTTGTTGGTTGTCGCCAGATTTCTTGGAATTTATGTATTCGGATTATGATCCCGTCCTCATCTTCGTGACTCGTGATCATCGCATTTTAACCTCGGGACTCTGCGTGATCGAGAGAATGACTCTCGTTGTAGTCAAAGATGAGGTTCTTTAGAAAAGGAGGGTCCTTAGCCCATCAATCCTACACTTTAAGATGGTCGAGCTTGTATAGATGCTTCATACTCATCTTAAGTGATAATCGGAGATATAGGGTTCGAAGGTGTCCCTTTTCTAAAGAGATTATGGAACCTTTATGGAAGGAATGATGTAAAGATAGGATCTTTTACACCGGTCCGTTCCTAGGTTGCTAATGGGGGAATGGGGAAATGTATGTAAAAATGACACTTTAATGAAAAGATGACATTTTGGGTTGCAAATGATGCACTTAATTTAAAGAAATGATCTTTATTGCAAATGATGCATAAAGATTTGATTTTTATGCAAATGATGCATTTTGTTGAAGAAATTGGCATTCATTATGCAAATGATGCATAAAGATTGCATTTTGAAAAGCATATGATGCTAGTTTATGGTAAAGACATGGTCTTTAAAGCAAATGATGCTTGGAAAAGGGATTTTGAATGCAAATGATGCATTTTGATTGAAAAGATTTGATTTTTATATGCAAAGGATGCATAAAGATGACATTTTTATTTGAAAATGGGGGGTTTTAGGTGCAAAGGATGCACCTTTATGGGAAAAGACTACATTTTTATGACAAATGATGTCTAATGCATGCAAAAGGGGAAGGGGGAATATGAAGATATGATCTTTAATCTACCAAGTCCCAAGCAATATAAAGGTAATGCAATGAGCAATTTATAAAGCAATTAGGATGCGAGGTTAGTGGCGTGCGAGGTTACCACGGCTTCCTTCTTCTTCGGGCGGAGCTAGGAGGAAAGGTTGGTCTTGGATCTTCAAGGAGGAGGGAGGGAGCTTCTTGGCCTTCTTCTTCACCTTCTTGAGCTTCCAGAGATTCTTCACGTATTTGGAGTGTTTGTGGGTGATTTGTTGTGTTAATTGTTGTTTTGAAATGGGTAGAGGAGGGCCTCTATTTATAGGCCCCTGGATATAGGCTAATGAAGCCGTGCGGCTAAGGACAAAGAGCTAATGCAGCCGTGCGGCATTATCCACAATGACTCAAACATTCTAGAACCATGCAAGGTGGCAAATTTAGAACCTTTCCTCCTAATTAAGAAAAACGTGTTTCTTAATTAGGAAGAATCCCTTCACTCTAAATTAATTAAAAACAGTTCCGGAATGTTTCCGAAACACTAGAAGGTCCTGGGAATTACCGAAAACTTACCGAAATTGCCGAGAAATTTAACCTAAGGCAATGAGCCGATTTGGGTACTTACAATCAGATTCATAAACGAGAATATTTGTTCAAAGAACACAACATCTCTAGAAACAAAAAATTTTCTTTTTATCTAAATCATACACTTTCCACCCTTTTTGTCCAAAAGAATAACCAACTAATATGCAACGGCGTCCTCTTTCACCAAACTTGTCATGATCTCTCCGTTGATCATGAACATAACAAAGGCACCCAAAGATTTTTAAAAGACTATAAAGAGGGGGTTTGCCATGTAGAACTTGATATGGGGTCTGTCCGTCAAGTAGACGAGTAGGGTACGATTAATTAAGTGACAGCAAGAAGAACACACTCACCCCAAAACCGAATAGGTAAGTTGGCCCGAAACGAAGAGCTCGAGCAACATTCAATATATGGCGATGTTTCCTTTCAACTCGTCCATTTACCGAGGAGTACCGTACACGATGATTCAAACAAAATCCCATTGTCACGAAAATAAGGCCGTAAAGGACGTAGTTCGCATCATTATCACTACGAATGGTTTTAACCTCGTTTGCCAAACCGCCTTCGTCATAGAGCAAAAATTTTTAACAATACCGGCACTTCACTTTTCTCAGCTAATAAATAAACCCACACCGCACGAGAATAATCATCGACAATAGTCAAAAAATAAGATGCACCACAAGAAGATTTAACGCGGTAATCACCCCATAAATCAATATGAATCAAAACAAAAGAGTCTCCCGCTCTATTATTACTTAAAGGAAAACTATCCCGAGTTTGTTTTGCTCTAAGACAAATGTCACAAGGAGATTTCAAACAATCCTTCTCCTTGCTGCTCCCTACACCAGGAATATTACTTAAAACAGTTCGAGGCGACCCATCCGCATGTGCCAAAGGTGACGAGTCGACAGAAACATTATTTGCTTGTGCACTACCAATAGCTCGAAACAAATATACCCTATCAAGCGTTGCTCACTCCGCTCCAATCAAAGTCCTCGTGACTCGGTCCGTATAATACACAAATTAGAAGAAAATGTGATAGTGCAATGTAATTGCATAACAAGTCATGCAAATGTAAATAAGAGTGCAATGTATGGAAGGAACAAATAGGACATCTTCCAAATAAAGATTTCGCCAAGGGAGTAGAACCCCTTTTGTTTTGCCAAAGCTATTTCTCCGTTCGGCATCCCAATCTCACAAGCTGGGAATAGAAGATAAATTAGTCGAAATTCAAGATTACCCGTCATATGTTGCAAGCTCCCGTATCTAACAACCATTCATAATTCTTACTAGAAAGTTTGTCTGAGGAGGTCTCGGAGTACAAGCATTGAGAAGATTCACCAAAGTAGATACTTGATCGTTGCTCAGCCAAAATTATTACGAACGTTCTCTCGTAGCTACACGGTTACTATTCGAAGCGCGAGGATCCACCCTCGATGTCAACCGCATTAGCCCTACTACGATTACCCCGTCCACGCCTCGAGACCCACCGCTACGACCAACTCCAGCCACCCTATTCCTCTCTTCCCACCATTCGGATACCAAAGAAGTTGAAAACAATCTTTCACAACATGTCCAAATTTTCCCACAATGAGAGCACGTACTGCTCTTGTCTCTAAAACCTTGATCGGTGGCGAAGGTTTTGGTCCAGAGTAGCGACATCGCCAGCACCCGGAATATCCCTCAGCCGAAGGCAACAGCCTTCGCCCTATCTTCGTTTCCTTTAGCTACGCTACGCCCGCTTTCTTCTTGGGTTATCAAGGAATAGGCGCGATTTCAATGGGTGGAAGAGGATCGGTACTCAAGATGTTGGAGATTACCGTCCCAAATATGGCCGGTAATCTGTGCCCATCAAAATGATTTAAGCTTCGCTTCCCGTTTCTTCGTCAAAGTAGTCGCTATATCGCAAGTGCACCCTCGACAAGAACTCATTTAATCGGAGGATCATAATTAACAAGTTCATCCCACATCAATTTGAGTTTACCGTATTCCACCACCGCAACCCTCCCCGCTTGCAATTAGCAATCTCGCTTTAAGTTGGTGAATGCGAGGTGCATTGCCAACCGAAAATCTCTCTCGAGATCATCCTACGTAGTCTTGACCAAGCGGCATAAGTCGCCGCACAGCGTAGGTCGATTCAACCAGACAGGGACCCATGCTACCACCATGGAATTGACCATAAGCTTCATTCTTCCTCAGACACTTGCAGACGGCCGGCAAGCCATCGCACCTGATGAAGCCAAGCTTTCTTTAGCTCCCAGAGCATTCCTCATAGTATCGGAGCCCATTCTGTCGTAGTTTGAACCCTTTAGAATCACCTAAGTGAAAATTATCAAAACCAGGATTGCCTGAGGGATGTAGTCATAAAACTGAGTAGCTGAGTCGGATCATCCTTCTTGGAGGAGGAGACCTTCAGTTGATCAACTTCATTAAACCATAAGCAAAGAACCCTCGGCAGCCTATATTAGGTTTTTAGGTGAGGACTCAGCTTGACTGCTCCGATACCATGAAGAAATATTGGAGTGAATTATCCGTTATCTTATTACTCCGCTAACCGAGGAATATGCATATATATACAATGGAGAGCCCTTATACGAAGAGACTAAAAACTAATGATACATTAACCTAAAATAAATGAAACAAGCTTAATGTAACAATTGAACCTGAAGAGGAAGCTATCATTTTGAGAGGTACCAATTAATGCATGAGGCGGGGCGCCAATGCATGAGGCGGGCGTTTCCGGGACGAAAGAAGGTCAATGACTTCTCGGGAGGCTAGCTCTCAAAGGCGTAAGATCAGTCAGCTATTGTGAAAATTTAATGCTACATGAATCCGAAGAGGAAGCATCACTCTGAGAGCACTGGGTCAGCCGTGATGAGGCGGGCGTCTGGGACACTCCTTGAGGCGGCGGCACCAAAGGCAAAAGATCGGGCTGGTGAAAATGGGTTGAGGCGGGCGCCTCGGCACTGCAGCGGCCGCCTGGACTGCCGTAGCGGAAGCCGTAGAGAGGAGCAGTTGAGGCGGACGCCTGGCTTTAAGTGGGGCGGACGCCTCACTTGGTTGATAATATGGCATATAATTCCAAGTCATGGTTCATAAAAAAGTTAAACAATAGAATTAATCGCATTCCCTATTTGTTTAAAGGTCAAGAATTAAAAAAAAAAATTAGCAAACTGTAAATTACCCGAAGATTACTCCCAGAAGGTGTGTTCTAACAATTGATTTTAGAGAAAAGACCCATGTGAAAAATGCCAATGAAATAAAAAAGTCATCAACAATAAAAACATTTATAGAAAAATAATCAATTAAATTGAATTAAAGCCAAATGTGCATAAACCACAAAAGTGAGAAATAAGAGAAATTCGATTTCCAAAGTTTCTTTAGCGAGAGACGAAGATAGTGGCGAAAAGAGACTCGGGAAGGGGGAGGGAGTGGGAGCCGGGAGTGGAACGTAGAGTTAGGAACAAAGAAGTGGTGAAAGTGTAGCCACCCACTGCCTTCGAGGAAAATTGGCTCGAGGCTCAAGATGAAAAAGAAGGAGGAGGAGAGAGAATCTGCTCTAAAGGGGCGCGGATGAGGAAAAAAACCGGGCCGTCGGAGGGCCTGGGAGAGAACCGAGAAAATGGCAAGCTAGAAGACCTCACGGGAGAAAATAGAGAAACCCCTTTTTCAGTTCAAGGGAAGAGAGAGAGAGAGAGAGAGAGAGAGAGAGAGAGAGTTTCACCTGGATGTGGGTGGGCCGGTGGGGCCGGTGGGTGGCTCAAGTGGATGTAAATCAAGGTATCACTGGAGTGGGTACTTCTCGGGAGTTAGAGAAGTGACAACCGAGAGAGGGAGAATCTCAGATTCAATCCCGATCGCTTCTTTGTCTTTTTCAGTCAGAAATTTAATCTCATCCTGATTTTTGTGTGGATGTTAAAACCCTGGCAAGTATTGTAATATAGATTTTCAAAAATTTTAGATTTTTTCTACTTATTTTTTTCACTTAAAAAAATAAAGCTTTATTTTTTGAAGTTTAAATCGACTAAATTATAAGCATTACATTTGGGATATTATTAAGCCAAAATCTAGGGAGAAACGCGTTTCTCCATAAGTTATGTGAGAAAAGGGTTACTGTATCCTTAACCTTTTGAAAGGATATCCGTAAATTTTTGTATTGGCGCATGACCTTAATTGGCCCATGATTACTTCGATATCGGTTTCAAAGTGGTTGCCTGGATATCCAGAACCCTTGCTCACGATATTCGTAATCTTTTGAAAGGATATCCAGAAATTTTTGTATTCGCTACACCTCGCCCACAGTGCCACTTCTCAGATATCGCGCCTTTCAAAGGTTCTCCGGATATCCAGAATCCTTTGCTCATGATATCCTTAACCTTTTGAAAGGATATCCGTGGTTATGTTAGAATGGGGACCAATACATACCCCAAATTCATAATTCGTGAAACCAATGAAAAGTATATCCAAGAAACATGCTTAAAAGTATATCCGTAAATGGAAGTGAAGCGCCATGACCAGAAAGTTGGTATGTGTCGTCCCCATTCTAACATAACTTCTCGGATACCATGATCAAAGGGTTCGGATATCCGTAACCTTTCTAGACCGATATCCGTAAGTTTTGGAAAACGCGTTTCTCAGAATCTCCTATGGAGAGAACGCGTTTCTCAGAGACCTACTTTATTATTAATGCCTTACTATTGTTATTGTCTCATCATTAGTGAAAATATTTGAATTGTATGATATATATTCTTACATTTCCTCGCAAAAAATTTTTATATTTTATTTATCATTCATCCCAAAAATATGAAAATATTGTCCAAGCTTCGAGTTTTTTCACTATCTTGGATCAATTATTCAAAAGGATGGAGAATTAGATGGTGATGTGGCTCATAGGATTAAAGCAGTTGGTTGAAGTGGGAAGAGTGTCACAGTGGTTTCTATGTGGATCGCGACATGCCCAATAGATTAAAGGGGAAATTCTACCGCACGGTAATTAGGCTCGCTACATTGTTTTACCAAGCATTCAATGTCAATGCATGAAATGTTGTCACGTGCATAAGATGAATGTGGCTGAGATGCGTATGCTTCGATGGATGTATGTCATACAAGGAAAGGATCGATTTGGGAATGAGGTGATCGGGAGGTAAAGTAGGAGTTGCACTTACTGAGAATAAAATGAGGGAAAATTCACTCGAGGCGGTTTCAACATGTGAGAAGGAGACCTGAGTGATACACCTGCTAGGAGGCCTGAATAAATGAGGAATGATAAAATGGCGAGAGGTAGGGAAAGACTCAAACAAACTTGGATTAGAGTGATTGAAAAATGATATGAGTTTACTCCTAGAGTGGATGAAAGTACGGTGGTCAAGAGGCCTGAGTTGAGGGCAAAAATCCATGTGGCTAACATTGTTTTTTTTATTATTATTATTATTATTATTATTATTATTATTATTATCACTTTTTTATTTTTTTATTTTTTATTTTTATTTTTTATTTATTTATTTATTTATTTTTATTTTTTTCAACAACCTTTTCACACGATGACATACGAGATGAAACCACAAGTATTTCCGATCCCAAATTATTTTGGGACTAAGGCATTATTTGTTGTTGTCATGGCTGTATTCATCCCAAAAGTAATATCCTAATATTTTTAAAGAACAAATTTGATAATTTTCAAACATTCATTATAAAAGGGATGTGGGTACTTAACCAATGAGTTTAATTATTATTGATGCCAGCAGAAATGTGCTTATCAATCTTCCTCCACGTGGCAGATCGATCACTTGGCTTCCTCGACCTGAAAATCCGTAACCCACGATCAGCCTGATGTGTTCTCCGCTTAGACCCTCTGGCGTGGAGAGTAAGTATTTGAAGATTGGAGAGCAAAAAGTATTGAATAAAGATGATATCTCGTATAACAAAATTGCGGCTACCTCATGTACCATTGTAATGGAAATGTATTTATAGACGATGAGCGTGATATATCAAGTGTATTGCATGAGTCTCCGCATTTTTGTGGACAAATATGCGTTATGGGTACGTGTCTTGAAATGGGCCCCGATTTATAGGGAGGCGATTATGGTAAGAGTACTCGCACGTGCGCTCTGTAACCGTCTGGTACTGAATACGCTTGTCAGCTTGGGCCGGTCGAGGTCGACACTTGGAGCCAGGTCGGCACTCGACCGGGACGGGCAGAGCCGATCGCACTCAAAATAGAGCTTGGGTCATGAAGCCTGACTTAGTTAGGCTCAGACCTGGTAGGTCGAACAATGAACTTAAGTCGACGTATCAAGTGATACGGGCTTTGGGCCACGCGATCATTCAGCCTAGCCCACCGAGAACATAGTGGCCACACTACTCGAGGACTGGGCTTTACTTGCTTGGCCTACCAGCATACTCTTTGGTATGTTCAAGTGGCCCCCAACTTTCGAGTTGAGTCTCGTCGACTAGGAAGTTAAGGAAATTTTGATGAGGATTGCCGCACTCGCAGGTCGCCGCTCGCACCGTAGTTTAGTCGACTAGGCTGACGTGGCACAATCCCCGACGTTCACTGACGAATGGCTGGGATCCGGGAAGAGCGCCGTATTTTTCCAATCATTGCTATTTTTGACGTTCGATGTATCGCCTTGAGAAATGTTTCCACATTCAATTAGGAAAATAAGACTTTTAAATTTTCTTTTTTCCTCCTCCATTATCGAAAGTATAAAAGCTAGAATCCTTTTTGTTCTGTGGGAACTTTTACTCTCTTCGAACTCTTTCATAACTCCTGTGGTGGCAAAGAACGGAAACAACAATTGCCTTAAATTGAGCTTTCGTCTCCTCCATTTGCACCTCTCTTCTGCTCAACTCATACAGTATTCCTCTTACCCCTCAGCATAGGGTTTGACTCATGTGATTTCTTCAATTTCGCTTGGCGGCTAGAACTTTTAGCACCGAACCTCGGAGCTTGCAGCGGCTACTGTAGCGTCAACCGTAGGGCTTACAAACATTTGAATTGGTATGGGAGAGAGATATCAAATGAGGAATGCTCCTCGATTTTGACCCGTCGTCTGGGCTTTACCGAGTTAACTCACTGTTAGGAGAGTAACTTAGGCGCGTTAGAGACTAGCGACCCAAGTGGTTATCTCTTTTAACCTTTTCCATGAACTTCTTGACCACATTTCGTCAGACATTTTACGTCCGTGTGGTCCCAACACAACCTTCCTTTCTTAAGAACACTGGATTTTGGGGAACCCAGGTCACCCCTAAAGGTGTCAACTAGGTCCCCCGAGACTTACTGTGTAGTAATCATCTCCCCTGTTTTCCCTTCTTCAGGTACCAGATATGGATACCCAAGGAGGTGCCACGCTCTCCACTTCATCAAGTCCACTTATAGTCGATGCCTTTTAGACCCTTCCGCTGCGGTGCGGGGCGGGAATGGAAGGGGCGTGCTCAAAGGGCCACTCACGGAGCAAAACTTTCCCTCCCTGGGCTATCTATGATCCACGACTCTCGCGAGGCAGTATATGAGGAATTTGATGTCACTATTTACAAGAAAAGGATTTCTTCGACCAGCTTGGTGGCACCTACAAGACAGACTCCACTAGAGTCGCCTTCTATTATGGTCAAGCCGTGGTCGGGCCTCGAGATCGTTTCTGGACTCCTCTCATAAACGAGTTCTAGAGTGTGCCAATGCCTTACCTCTCCGCTTGGGTGCCACACGTGTAGAGTCTTGGTCTGCTTTGTAATGGTGTGCCGCTTTCTAGGGTACGAGCC
>JAFEMH010004622.1:0-195000 GCA_022495995.1 Adenophora triphylla var. japonica
TTGTTTCAAAATCTTCAACTTGATGGCTATGGGAGTGTGCCTCGTCCTGGGATCGAAGCAAGGAGCATTCCAATACCATTCCCCTTCTTGTTGGCTGGGCCCCATCAAAGAAGAGTTGCCGCCGGTTTGCGCCTGCCGAGTGAAAAGATTCCATCGTCCTGAAATTGCGGATCGTGACCCTTAGGTTCATCGGCTTGGGAAGTCAGCTACCTTGGATCCGCCATTACTTCCGCCCTTTGTTGATTTTCTCGACCATGTACTTGATGTCGAACTCAAATTTCCAGAAGAATGACCACTTGGCTAGTCGCATTGACAGGATGGCTTGTCAAAGAGATATCTGACGGGTCCATTTTGGAGACCAGGAGCACCGAATGTGACCGCATGTAGTGTTTCGCTTTCCCGACTACCCATACCAAGGCGGTACAAGTTTTCTCTAATGCCGAGTAGCCGAGTTCACTTCCTTGAAGCTTCCGGCTTACGAAGTAGATTGCATGCTCAACCTTGGAATCTTTCTCTCTCTTGTGCCAAAGATTGCTCCAATTGACGTGTCTCATATCGTCGATATAGGAGTAGTGGCTTGTCTTCATGTGGCGGGCACAGATTGGGGGATTCACCAAGTAGGTCTTGATTTTCTCGAAAGCCGCCTGGCACTCGGAGTCCCATTTGATGTCGGCATTCTTCTTCATCGCTTGAACATGGGCTCGCAGAGAGATGTCAACTCGGTTGATGAAGCGACTCGATGTAATCAAGTCTTCCCATGAAACTCTTCACTTCGTCGTGGCTCGAGGCGGCTTCATGTCGATGATGGCCTTGATTTTCTTGGGATCGGCTTCGATACCCCTTTCTCGTAACCATGTACCCCAAGCACCTTGCCGCGCTTGACGCCGAAGGTGCACTTCGCAGGTTCAATCTCATGGAGTGTTTTCTCGAGTCCGTTGAAGAACTTTCTCGTATCTGTCATGTGCCGCATGTCTCGATCCTCCGGAGCGGATGATCATGTCGTCGACATATACTTCGATTTCCTTGTGAATCATGTCATGGAAGAGGGTCGTTGCAGCCCGCCGGTAAGTAGCCCCAGCTCTTCGCACCGAACGGCATGACCGTGTAGCGCATGTCCCCCACTGAGTGGTGAAGGCGCCTTGGCTTGATCCTCCTCGGACATTTTGATCTGGTTGTATCCAGCGAACCCGTCCACGAAGGACTTTACTTCGAAATTTGCCGTGGTGTCGACTCAAAGATGTCGATGTTAGGCAGCGGAAATCATCTTTAGGGCCGGCCTTGTTGAGATCCCGAAATCCACACAAAGATCTCGACCTTTCCATTGGCCTTGGTGACCGTCACGATGTTCGAGAGCCAAGTCGGGTACTCAATCACTCGATGAAACCAACTCTGAGCATTTTCTCAATCTCTTCTTTAACTTGCAAGGACCACTCGCTTGATCTTGCGCAGCCTTCGTTTGACAGTGCTTGGATTCGGGATCCAGGGGAATTCGTGCTCCACGATCGAGGGATCGAGTCCTCGGCATGTCCCGGTATGACCAGCGAACACGTCAACATACTCCCGAAGGAGGTCTATCAGTGGCTTCTTTTCGCATCGGCGAAGAAACCGCCCACTTGTGTCTCTTTAGGCTCTTGCACCGACCCTGTGTTCACTTTGGTCATAACCTCTTCGGCCTTGGGCCCGGTTGTCCTCTTGGTCAACTACACGCTCGAGAACTTCTCTAATGTATTGTTCGTTTAATGTGTCTCGCTTCTTTATCAATTGAGTTATTAACGTCTTTTAAGTTGTTTGTTAACTTATCGCTTGTTAAAGTGGCAATGAGAGGATACTCCGAAAGGTCGACTTTTCATTGAACAAGAACGGAAATACATGGTTGGCTACATTATCATAGTCCTTCCGGCGTAAGGCCATTGGATGACTCGAGGACCGGACTTTTACAAGGACCGACTCGCAGGGTTTGAGACCGGGCTTAGGGAGATGTGGGTGCGGGCCCGCCTTGTCTTCCGCTTCGCCCGGCTTGCCCTCGTCCGGTGAAAGTTACCCAATTCTTCAAAGGGCATTGCTGATGCTTGATGAGGGTGCGGGATCGAGAGGCTTGGCTTCGCTGTCCCAATCATGGCGATCATGCCGTGTTCTGAGCCTGTGTCAATCGTGTTCGGCACCTCCATGACTTCTTCAAAAGACTCGTAGAGCCGGTCCACCGAGAGCGTCTTCTATGAATTCCCGGTTCCTTCGCTTTGGAGTTACTGTCTCGAATGTGGCCTCTGCGGCCGATCCGAACAATCTGCTTCCCATGGAGAGTACCCCGAGCCGCTCCTCCAAGTCTCGGGATTCCCTTGAATGTGTACTCGTGCCGGACCGTGGTGGCAGCTGGTCCAGGTAGAGCCGTGATGTCGAGGAACGCTCCCCTTATCGGATTAGCTTTGAGTCCTCTAAAGCGCTGAGGTCCCGTGCTAGCTGTTCCATCCTTTCGTAGTCTCGGTGCCGACTATCCCCGCTTCTTTCTCATCTTCATCGGGCTCCACCGTCGGTCCCTCGCCCTCGTTCTGCCGTCCGCCGCTGTCCCGCTCGCCGGCTCGGTTCCGCCGCCTGGCCCCTCGCCGCCTGCTGTTCCTCGCGAAGTAATGAGCGAGGTTGAAACCGTAAGGCCTGAGGTTGGGTGTGCCGTCTGAGGTTCCCTTGCGGGCCGCCGCCTTGGTGCGGGCGAGCCTTTGTTTTCCTTGATGTCACCGGTGTTGGCACATAGCCAAGCCCCCGGACCGTGGTGTGGTCCTCGACTTCGATGACTTGGTGTTGGCCTTGTAACCTTTGCCGAGCCCCAGCCCCGGGATGAAGTTCATGAGTTTCATCATCTTCATGGCAGGAGGGATCTTGTCGTGAGACAAAGGGAAGGTCCACGTTGCATATTTGGATCTTGGAGGTCTCCAGAGTGAATCCAGCTAATGCCATGTCGTCATTATGCTTGATTTCTAACACCGGAATGTCGTTGGTGCCGGTCCCCTGTGGTGACGCCGTCGCCGTAGACCGTGGTTAGCTCGTTGCCTTGCATGAACTTGAGGCACCGATGAAGGGTGGATGCCACGCCATTGATTTGATGCAGCTGTGGACGCCCCAGATGGCCGTGAAAGTGATTGGAATGTCCAACACTTGGAATTCGGTGGGGAATCATCCGCTTGCCGAACCAAATATTAAGAGTAGCAACCCCGAGAACCGTACGGAAGTAGAGTCATAGGCCTCGACAAAGGTGGATCAAGGCTTCAGATCTGTGGGCTTGATGTCAAGCAGTCCATCATCTTGGCGGGCAAGACATTCATTCCGTAACCTCCGTCTACCAACACGCGGGAAGGCGACGCTCGTCCACTGGATCGGATGTAGAGTGGCTCATTGTGATCAGCCCCAAATTTTGGAAGGTCCAAATCTCGTGAAGGTGATAATGTTGCCATAGTGGATGTTGCCGATCATCCGAATGACTTCGTCCGGGGTTGCGCCCACGGGGACCATGGTACGGGCCAGGCTTTCCTCTAGCTTGAGCTTGTGAGGATAAGAGGATGTGAGCAGGGACCAAAGGGAAATGTTCGCCCGGGTCCGCTTGAGCCGAGCGAGGATCGGGTCCTCTTTCACGGAACTTGTGTCTTCTGCGGCATCAAGTTGCGGTTCCGCTCCGCAGCTTTTTAGTGGCCTTAGGTGGTAATGCATGGATTTGACCCGATCGGGTTAGAACGCCGACATCAGTTTGGTTCCTTCGAACAGCCGCTCCGAAGTTGAGCCATAGTTAGAGGAGGATTCCTCGTAGCATAGGGCCATATGTCTTCCTCAACTCATTGACCGTAGACGTATTCCCGGGAGCTTCGGCAGCCTTGACGGATTCTCGTCCCGTGATACCGGCTTCGGGTGCCTCCGCGGGAGGTAGTTTACGGATTGCCGCAGCTGCTCGAACGTCGCTGCACAAATGCTGGTTGCCTCGAATCAACCGTGCGTTGCCGACTCCTCCGGGAGTTTGGAGAGTTCCCGGCTCAAGCGAACGGTCTCCTTGATCTCTTCACGGTATATCGCGTTCCTTTCCTTCTTGCCGAGCATACTCAGGCATTCTCGAGTTGGGTCCGCGATATTCATGGTTTGCTAATTTTCCTCCGCTCTTGGCCTGCATCAACTTTCTTGCAGCAGAGCTCGCGCCGAGAGTTAGTGCCCGCGTTTCTTCCCATGTGAGAATAGCCGTTGCTTCTTTGAATCAAGCGTGCGGCGCCTAGGTAAACCTCCATCGGGAGAGTTTTCCTTCGTTTTATCTCGAGTGGCGGGTATGTCGGAAGGTGAGTACACGGCTTCCCGAACATCTCGCCCATGTGACCGGTTGCCGTCCCAGCTGATCGTTTCGTAAACGAATGCCGCAGCCTCGTGGAATTTCCCGAGTAGTTGCTCGAGACGAATTTCCATCTTCCTCTTGTTTTTAAATAGACCTTCCTCCCTAAGTTGGCCTTTAAGTTTGAGTGCGGAAATGATCCGTCCTCCATCCTCCCAGACCCTCGGGATTCCGGTTTTGTTGACCTCATGCCCGGCTTGGAAGAGAATGGTTTCATCGTCTTCGCTGCCGCTTTCACGAGAACTTGCTTTCCTCGGGAGGTAAGCGCCGAGATTTGTTCTCGCCGTGCCATTCCATCTCCTAGGTCATCGGGACCGTTGACCACCCTCGCCCGGCGTAGGGGGTTGGATGAGAACAGACGGTAGTCGATGAAGTTGCCGTGAGCAAAACCCCGAGGTCGAACCGGCTCTAGAGTGGCCTCTAGCTTTCTCGTCCGAAGCCGCTTGTGACACTTTAAGGGCTCGGTCCCCGTCGGTCTTTGAGCTTGGTTTTCGTCCCGTAGACGGTTTTCTTGAGCGGCTAGTTCCATGAGGGCCTTCCTTTCGAGAGCTAAACAGCTTCCGTAGGTACGCACCGTCCGGCTAGTGTCCAGAATCGTGATCACATCCAAATCTCCGAATGGCAGAAACACTTGGATGATGTTGACGAAGGAAGTCGGACTGGGACATTCCATGCGGCCTTCCTTGATCTCTAACCAAGAAATTTGCCCATATCTCGCTTGATTGAACACACGGGAGTGTTGAATTCTCGCAATGTTGACAGCCTCGTGATCTCGCTCGATCGCCAAGTCTATCGTAGCTAGCAGCCGGGCGGGATGTCTCGAATCCGTGACCGTGACGACCGGGAGCAGACCGAACCGGAGCATGTTGATGCCGAGGTGGTCATTTCCCGCGGGAAGCCGACTGCCTTGCGGGGAAGACCTTCACGTATGTTTTCGGTGGCCGCCTAAGCGTTCCCGAGGTTGATCTCGACTTGTGACAGGTGAGGAGCTTGGTCTCCTTCGCCGTTGCCCTCGCCTCGACGGCGCTTGTGGCTTTAAGCTTGACCGACGGCACGGCCGGTTGCCACCGGGCCGGTACTGAAGTGATGGTGAGCTCGAGCTCTGCTAGCCAGTGGCCTCGTTTACCATGAGCAAAGCAATGCCGAGGGTAACTTTGGCGTTGCGTAATCCGACGATAAGGACCGGATCCTTGGTATCATCAGATATCTGAATAGATGATGTTGACGAAGTCGTCGTCGCCACTTGATCGAGGGATTCTTCGTCGTGTCAACCAAGAGCTTCCAATTGCCTGATAGCCGCCCGTACCGGACGTTGAGCTTGACAATTTCCATAGTATTGGAGCCTTGGTCATAGGTGACCCGATCGGAACGGGTGCCGTCCTCGAAACCGAGCATGTGAATGCAGAGGTCCGCCCGCGGTCCGCCGCGTCCTCGACTCCGAGAGTCCCGATTCGTCGTCGTCCGATGGCTCAACCCAAACGTAGGGACGTATTGCGTCCGGGTGCGTTGCTGGAGCTACTAGAAAAACATCATGCCCTTCACTGGAGAAGAGGGGTGCAACGGGTAGTTCCTCATGGAGGACATTCCATACGACTTCCATGCATTCATCACGAGTGTGACGATGCTTGTGGACTTTTATCACGAAAATCTCTTCACTGCGGGGCCGTAGAGTTGGTTTGAAGAATGCCGACGAATCTCCGATTGGAGACAGGGGTTTACGTGCCCGCATCATGGCGATGCTCGTGGTTTCTTTCCACCCGCTCCAAATGTTGGAAACGACAGCTGAACTTGATGTATCGGATCGTCTGTGGTCTCGCCCGCTCGAGTACGTTTACATAGTTAGCATCTCCTGACTCGAGGGATTCGATGAGATTTGCCCCGATAGTCCCTCGGTCGATTTGAAGGAGGTAGCCCCGTGCCTCGATCGCGGCACGCTTGGCTACTGTCTCGCTTCGTTTCCTATGAGGAAACCGTCCTCTCGATGACTTCAAGATCTCCCGCCGGTTAATGAACTTAACGCACCGATGGAGAGTGGAAGCTCTGGCTTTCATGTGATGCAGCCAAGGGCGTCCCAACAGAGCCGTGAATTCGGATGGAATGTCCATCACGTGGAATTTTGCCGGCACCATTTGGGTTTCGAACCGTAGTTCCGCAGTCACCGTCCCCGTGATGGGACGAGACGTGCCGTCGTAGGCCTTGATAGTCCGAGTAGACGGAATCGATGGCTTTCGTTGATGCGCAGGCTCGCATCATGCCGAGAGGGAGAACGTTAACGGCTGACCCGTTGTCTACCAATACTCCGGGAGTGTTATGGTGTTGAGCTTGAGAGTGATGTACAAGCTTCATTGTGCCCCGAGGCATCTCTCGGTAGGTCTTCGTCACGTAACGTGATCATACCGCCATACAACCGGGAATCGTAGATCCGATCTCTATCCGAGAAGGAGAGTCATCAAGCCATCCGTTTCCTGTCTTCCTCTTGCGAGGTAAAGCCTTTGGCTGGAGCCTCGGGATTGTGTTGAGGCCGCTTTGTGGCGGTTGCCGCCCTTGGTTAGCACGTTGATCGAGTGCGAGTGCCAAGCCGACTTTGATCTTCCTTGCCGGTCCGTGCTCTAAGCCGGACAAGTTGAATCTTAGCCGATCCCGCGGGGTTAGGCCTCGACCGGGTAGTGAGATTACCAAGATCCGAGGTATTCCGGTGTCCCAAGGTCCGAACTCGGTGTCGCAGGACTTTTCGGCTTTCCCACCCCCGTCTCGCTTCTAAAGCCGCATGGCCCGGGAGGAAGGGAGGACTGGCTGGAGTAGAGTACGTAGTATTCGAACTTCCCGGCTGGCTCTCCGAGTGTACCCACACCGGTGTCTCCAGCTTCATATCTTTCTCTCAAGATTCGTCGAGAGGACTTCTTCTTCTCGTTTCTGAGGATTGCTCCGGACCATGTCTTGGGACTCGTACTGTGCAAAGTGAGTGGGCCACAAACATCGTAGCCGATGTGGACATTTGATGAGGACCCTACCGGAAGAGGCGGAGGAACCGGCTCGCGACAATCTTCTTGGGCACCCACTCGATGGAATTCACACTGTTGTTGTTGTTCGGGAAAGGGTTTCCGATTGTATTGGGTCCATGGGGGCGCTCCAACTTTCCTTCCTCTATCAAGTTCTGAATTTCGTATCGTAACCCCACGCAGTTGTCGGTGGTATGGCCGTGATATCGATGGAAGGCGCAGACTTGCTCTTGTCAGCTGACTACGGGATTCTTGGGTTTGTAATTTGCAACGGGTTTAAGGAGACCTTCCTTGATTAACCCTTCCAAAGATCTTGCTCAATGGCATGTCCAACTTGTCGAAGTGTACGGCAGCCGCTTCGAGTAGAATTGTTGCTTTGTGGGACCGGGTTTCGTTGCCCGACCGCTGTCCCCGATGGATGTAGTTGACAGACGTATCTTTCCCTTTGCCGGGGCCGGTGCGGGATTGAATGCAACCGCCGAGCGGTATCTCGTATGGCCGTGCAAGAGCCAACTTTTCCTTGAGATCCTTCTCGAACCGTGAGCCGGCATTGACCATGGCCCGAGATCCGGGAAGAAATGATGACCGATGAGAGTTCTCGATGGACGGTCTTAAGCAGACTTGAAGATCCGCATCTGCTCATCCTCGAGAGTGGCTCCATGATCTCGAAGAGTTTCCAACTCCACCTCTTGTAGAATTCTCCGACGCTTTCATCCGCTTTCGCTCGGTGGTGATTAAGTCCTCGCGACTCGTTTCCCACTCTAAGTTGGATCGGTACCGTTCCAGAAGATGTTACCGATCTCGATCCCAGTGTGGCGATCCGCAGCTTGACCCTCGAAACCATCGTAACGCCGAACTTTTGAGCGTATGCCGGAAGTGGTCGGCCATTTGCCGGAGGGTTGCTCCTTTCGCTCTCATGCCGAGAACGTAGGTGTCGACGTGCGTTTGAGGACATTCGGTTCCGTCGAATCGGTCCATCTCCGGCATTCGAACTTGGCAGGAGAGGCGTGACCATTCCCGGATCTCGTGGATTTGAGCGTTTCCCGCTTTGAGCCGCTCATGGTGGCTTTCGTGTCTTTCATCCGTTCGACCATCCAGCTAAGGTTGGGTCCAAAGGTGGACTGTGAGGCTCGGCTACGGTGCTACCACGTGAGCGGTAGTGATTGGAGGTGGAAGGCTTGATATATGAGAATATATGGGGGCCTTTTCTCGAATCAGATCGGGGTTTGTCCCCGGTGTTTTGGGATTCGTGTATAGGCAATGGGATGAACCCGGAGGGTATCAAGAATATTGGCATCTCGTTCGAGATGGTCCAGCCGGTGCGCCGGTGGTATTGAGTGATGGGAGTAGCACCGGCCCGGCCAAATATGACAGGTTGCCCCGGGAGGTGGCAACGTGAAGCCTAGGTCGGCCGTTTCCTTGGTTCGAAGGAATCCCGTAAGTTGGCGGGAGAGGAACCCGGTTGAAGGTTTGAGGAACCGGTTTCGGGAATCGTCATCCTCGACTGTGACAAAAGTACCGTCCGACCGGGGATAGCCGCTATACCTCGCTCATTCAGAAGCTGTACCACGAAATTCTGCTGATCTTCTTTCTCCCTCTTGTGAACCTCACAAGCCCGGATGGCTTCTTCCAATGTCATATCTGCTACCGGTGGCGGGGGTCCATCCCCGTAACGATTTCTCGGTGAGCTAGACATGTCGGAAATTCTGGCTAAGGGAACTGAGGGAACCAAAGAACTGTCTGACGCTGCCGTAACGGTGATTCTGGCGAAGGGCTGACCCGGAAATCTGAACCACTTTCTGCTCGCTACAGGGAACGAAAGGCAGGGTTTAGGCTTCGGAAAAAGGGATTTGGATCAAGGTTTCGGGCTTGTGCAATGTGCTGTTACCAATTAATGTTTACTTAAAGCGCGTTTTCTTAGAGTCCTAATTGGTTGGAAAAGAGCAAGTCTTCTTTTTCGCAACTAATCCTAGAGCTCTAATTAGTGGATCTCGTCACTACGCTTATAAGCCCCTCGTTTCCATTTGTAGATCATCTTTCTCGGGATGGACTATCCCGAGCGAGGTCCTATAAGGCAAGCGAGTTCCACCGACAAAGGAAAAAGTGAACTTAAGGCTAGCTGATCACGCAAACTTCCAACGTATGTGACGCACGGGCCACAGTCGAAGTCAACGTCCTTAAGTTAAGGCGGGGATCGTGCCAAAATTTCGGCATGACCTCTCCTGACTCGCTTGTGCGAGGGACCTTAGCTTTTGGCGTTGGCCAAGTTGTGGCTGGCACGGTACATACGGTGAGGTTTGGTGACACGGCGTCACATTGAACCTTCGGGTATATTTTTCGGCAGAGCTCCGCGTCAAAGTCAAGGCTGAAAAGCTCAAGACTTCGGGTCGGGAACGACCTTCGGTCTCAACTTCTCGAGCTTGACTCGGGGCGGAACCCGGCGTAAAAAACATACACTTAGGCTTTATGACACGAACTAAGCCAAAAACCAACCGGGGTCTTGGACAAAGTGTGACACAAAGAGTGCATGGCTTACACGGGCTAGGATGGGCTGTTTGGGACGACCCCGTGCGCCCTCGAAAGGTGTCTGGCACCAACCGAGGTGCAACTGATAAGGCCATCCCGGGTTACGGGTCGTAGTGTGCAGTGTACCGAGGCAGCAAGTGCACGTGAAGTGCGGTGTACCGAGGCAGCAAGTGCGAGTAGTGTGCGGTCACTAAAATTCTTTTTCTGAGTAAAACAGAGATTTTTCAGAATGTGTCTTAAAGCATTATGATGCGCAGTTCAAAAGACAGCAATGAAAATCAAACATGAATGGGGATGCACAAACATGGTATGATTTTGAAAAGATGACAAAGTAATGCCCTTGAAAAAACCGTTCGAGGTTTAAAGTAACACACGTTCCCGAAAAACGAGGAAGGGTAAACGAAAGTTTAACCCACGGAAGGCTTTTTAGAAAACAACAACAGTTTTGAAAAAAGTATCTACCTCCCCAGCGGAGTCGCCAACTGAAATTACCCGGGATTTCGCGCGGACGCGAAACGCGGTTGTCTTTCGCGGAGGGTTGGTGTCTGAGACCTCGCTTCATGGGAAGGAAATGAGGAGTCGCCACGCGGTTTTGTATTTTGAGCCCAAACGTTGAGAAACGGCTTTGGTGAAAATGGTGTCATTTTTATTGGTAGAAAAAACATAGGAAAAGGCTTTGAAAACAGGGGATCATTTTTGTTGGTAGCAAAAACGAGTAAAAAGCTTTTTTGAGTAACAGAGATTGTTAGGTTCGAAGGTCACGTTACGTTTCGGGAAGAGTATTACGAGATCACCCGAAATGCCTCGTATGATGAGTCTTTCTACCTTTCTCGAAATCATGTGTGTGTGTTTGTTTTGAAATGGGGGCTTGAATGACAAGCTTAATCTTCGTTTGAATGTCAAACGTTGATTAGGTGACTTTGTTTGAAAAGATGAGCGTTTGAATGACAAACGTCGATTGTGAGTTTGAAATGAGCATTTGCGTGGCAAATGTCGATTTTGAGCTTTTGAAAAGGAGTTCGAAGGTCGAACTCTGGTTTTTGAACCGGGCGAGTCATTGTTAATGATTTTTACGGGAAAAAGCGTATTAAATGATTTTGAATGTCAAAAGTCGGCTTTTAGTTTGAAGATGAGCGTTTGGATGCCAAACGTCATTTCGCGCATTTTGAAAGAGAGTTCGAAGGACGAACTCCGGTTTTGAACCGGGCGAGTCATTGTTAACGATTTTTACGGGAAAAAGCGTATTAAATGACATGCAATCGACGAATCGGGTTGCGACTTGGACTTTGAAAAGTAAATACTATCACGATCCAAACGGGTCGGACTTGTAAATGACAGTATTTAAATGCGGTATCAACGGAATCGAACGATCCGGAATCATAAATGACGATCGACGAGCGAAACGACTCGAAATTGTAAATGACGATCGACGAGCCAAAACGGCTCGGAGTGGTAAAGTTGCATGAAATTTAAAGGACGTTCAACGGATCAAACGGTCCGGAATGGTAAATGACAGAAAAGGAAACGGAACGGGGTCAGAACGCCGTATTAACCCGTGATTACTTCTCTTACGGGAAGAGAAGAGGATCGAGGGGCTTAAACGTATCGGACCCCGTTAGACGGAGGCGTCAACATTTCAATAACGTTGTTCGGAACGGTTGTAGCGACTGGCACGTAAACCGAGACGAAACAAGAGATTTAGAGAGAGGGAGTTATACCTATGGCTAGGGTCGACTCCTTTGGCTTGAGGGGTGTATACAGGATATGGAAAGTAGTTTGGAACGGTGTTTCAGAGTGGAGAGGGGCGTATTTGATCGAAATACAGAGTTTTCATGCAAAACGAGGTAAAACTGAGGCTCGGGAGGGGTGAGGATCAGTTTAGGCCGTGAGGTTTTCGTGGAGGGGAGTTATTTTTTGTTGTTACAAATGGCTTTGACAGCCTCTCTATTTATAGGTGAAATTTCAGTAGGAGTTCGGCCGGACTTAGACTGAAATCCAGGGGGTTTTGTGGTACTTTGGAAATTCGAGGGACTTGCTGGCAATTTCTGAAGTCTGCAAAGGAAGTCCGGCCGGACTGAGACTGTATACCAGGGGTATTTTAGTCTTTTAGCCTTGATTTTTGATTGAAAGGTGACTAGAGGGAGGTGGCATGCTTGCCACACGTCCCATGAGTCACTAAATGTGTGGGAGTTCGTTCCCGGGTCCCGGTTTTGTCAGTTTTTTAAATAACAGTCCGGAAAATGTCCGAAACGCCCCCAGAAAGTGCCGGAAAGTGCGTTTTTTAGGGAAAGCCATACTTTTACGTGCGATAATGTGTGTCAAGTACGCTTCGACGTTGGGATGCTCAGGGCAGTCCCGGGACGTCTCGTTGGCTTGGCAACGGGGAGTTAACGAGTTCTGGTTAACCTGGAGCGGGTCAGTTAGCGGATTTCGGTTAACTTTCTAACGGATTTTGACGATCCGGATTTGGGTACTTACACAAACGAAGGTGAATTAAGTATCGAATCCCTTGAAGTGATTCGGGATTTCAAAGATGTGTTTCCTGAGGAATTGTCGGGAATACCACCGGGGAGAGAAGTCGAGTTTTCAATAGATTTGGTGCTAGAGACGATGCCAATATCTAAAGCTACATATCGGATGGCTCCGACAGAACTCAAGGAATTGAAAGAACAGCTACAAGAACTGTTGGACAAGGGTTTGATTAGGCTGAGTGTTTCACCATGGGGTGCACCGGTATTATTCGTGAAGAAGTAAGATGGTTCGATGAGGTTGTGCATCTACTATCGTGAGTTGAACAAAGTGACGGTAAGGAATCAATATCCGTTACCAAGAATTGACGATTTGTTTGATCAACTGAAAGGGGCACGCTATTTTTCGAAAATAGATCTTCGGTCTGGGTATCATCAGTTGAGGGAGAAGAACGAAGATGTTGCCAAAACTGCTTTCATAACGAGATATGTGCACTATGAATTTGTAGTAATGCCGTTCGGATTGACAAACGACCGGCAGCATTTATGGAGTTGATGAACAAAATATTCCAAGAATTTCTTGACAAGTGTGTCATAGTATTCATTGACGACATTTTGGTATATTCAAAGACGAAGGAAGATCATGCAGAACATCTGAAATTAGTTCTGGAAATCCTGCGAAAGCAGAAGTTGTATGCCAAATTCAAGAAATGCGAATTTTGGTTGGAGGAAGTAGAATTCTTAGGACACGTGGTGTCTAAGGATGGTATTGCAGTGGATCCAGCGAAAATAGAGGCAATCGTGAATTGGGAAAGGCCAACTACAGTAACAGAGATAAGAAGTTTCTTAGGTTTCGCTGGGTACTATAGGAGATTCGTAGAAGGATTCTCGAAGTGGTCAGGACCATTGACAAAGTTAACACAGAAAAATGCTAAGTTTATTTGGTCAGAAGATTGTGAGAAGAGCTTTCAAGAACTAAAGAAGAGATTGGTGACCGCACTAGTATTAGCACTGCCGACGGGGTCCGAAGGGTTTGTGATTTACAGTGATGCTTCACAAAAAGGACTAGGCTGTGTGTTAATGCAAAATGAGAAGGTGATAGCGTATGCTTCTAGACAATTAAAGACTCACGAGAAGAACTACCCTACTCACGACTTAGAGTTAGTGGCGGTGGTGTTTGCACTAAAGATTTGGAGACACTATTTGTATGGTGTGACGTGTCAGATATACACTGATCACAAGAGTTTGAAGTATATCTTCACTCAAAGGAATTAAACATGAGACAGAGAAGGTGGTTAGAGTTACTGAAGGATTACGATTGTACGATATTGTATCATCCTGGAAAAGCCAATAAGGTGGCAGATGCATTGAGTAGGAAGAACTATGGAACCTTGGCAATGTTGATTTCTAAGGGGGTAAGTGTATGGAACAAGATTGGAATTACAGGTCTAGAAGTACGAGTTAGTGGATATTTAGCGCGATTGAGCGTGCAACCTGTGCTTTTGGTAAGGATTAAAGAAGCACAAGGATTGGACGAGGAAAGGGATGACCTCATGGGCAAAGGACAAGGCAAATATCTTCGTATGGGCGAAGATGGGATCTTAAGGTATCAGTCAAGGATATGGGTACCAAGCAGTGATGAGCTTAAAAGGGAAATCTTAAGGGAAGCTCATTGTTCAAAATTCTCCGTACATTCGGGGAGTACGAAGATGTATCGAGATCTGAAGGAATCATTTTGGTGGAACGGTATGAAAAGCAACGTGGCAGAATTCATGGCAAAATGCTTGGTGTGTCAACAAGTGAAGAGTGAACATCAGAAGCCTGTGGGACTGCTATAGTCGTTACCCATCCCATAATGGAAGTGGGAACATATTGCAATAGATTTGAAAGTTGGACTGCCAAAGACACAAAGAGGAATGAATGCTATATGGGTCATAGTGGATCGATTGACCAAGTTAGCTCACTTCATAGCAATCAAGGTGACAGACTCGCTAGAGAAGTTGGTTAAGTTATATGTTGATGAAATTGTGAGACTACATGGAATTCCAGTTTCGATAGTGTCGGATCGAGATGCTAGGTTTACGCCAAAGTTCTGGAAAAGTTTGCAACAGGCATTGGGGACGGAGTTGACAATGAGTACAGCTTTTCATCCACAAACGGATGGACAGTCAAAAAGGACGATTCAGACCTTGGAAGACATGCTGAGGGCTACATCATTAGATTGGCAAGGCACATGGGACGAACATTTACCACTAGTGGAGTTTGCGTATAATAATAGCTTTTACGCTAGTATTGGTATGGCTCCGTATGAGGCACTATATGGACGCAAATGTAGATCGCCTACCTGTTGCGATGAAGTAGGTGAAAGGAAGTTAATTGGACCAAAAATTGTTCAAGTGACTGCGGAAAGGTACAACAAATTCGCAAATGGTTATTGACTGCACAAAGTAGGCAGAAGTCGTACGCAGATAATCGACGGCGTGATCTAGAATTCCAAGTCGGAGATCGCGTATTCTTGAAAATCTCACCGACAAAAGGTGTTATGAGGTTCGGTATTAAAGGGAAGCTAAGACCTAGGTACGTGGGACCTTTTGAAATTTTAGACCGAATTGGTAATGTGGCCTATAGATTGGCACTACCACCTGTACTATCTAGAGTGCACAACGTATTTCACATCTCAATGTTGAGGAAGTATATGGCAGATCCGAGCCACGTAATCGAATACAAGCAGTTGAGATTTCGTGTTGATTTAAGTTATGACGAAAAGCCCATAAAGATCGTAGATCGGAAAGATCAGAATCTACGGAGATGAGTGATTCCTTATGTGAAGGTGCAATGGAGCAACCACACCGAACGAGAGGCAACATGGGAACTCGAAAGCGAGATGCGCGAAATGTATCCCGATCTCTTCAAAAATTGAGGTATGTTTAGTTTGGAGGACCAAACTCTTTTAAGGGGGTAAGAATGTAAAGGCCCGAAATTTTTAAAATTTTTTTAGTATTATTTTAATTAGAAAATAAAATAATACTTGTTTATTAGTTTTGGACTTGGACTTAATTAAGTGGGCCAAGTTGATGGATGGTCAAGTGGGCTTTGTAGGGAATCCAAAACCCAATAGGATTATGAAAGCCTTTTCCTAAATGGGTTATTAAAAGATAAACCCACCCTATTTAAACACAAAACCCTTCCTAATTTTCCCATAATCCCCATAATTCACAAAAGAGAAAAAGAAAACAAAACCCTAATCATCTAGGGCGGCGGCCGAGTGAGGGGGGAGGGGAAAACTAGGGTTTTCCAATTTCTTTGGTGAAGATCATCTTTGAAACAAGGTATTAATCCAATTCCCTTGTATTTAAAATTGTTTAATCTTAGTTTTAATGTTAGATTATTAACCTATGATCAAACTAGGGTTTAAATGTCTATTAAGAGCATGAATGTATTATATGATGAAAAATATAAATCCTACCAATGATTATTGAAATAGAATTTGATTATGGGTTAATGATATTGATCTAGGGTTGTCCATACCAAGAAAAATTAAAACAAAATAAATATTTTGTGTGTTTTGTGTGTTCAAACTTTCTCCGCCTATTCTTTCTAATCTAGCCTCTCGGTCTGTCACTATCCCTCGAGAAGTACAAAGAATTACAATTCCCATCCCGCCTAAAATTTTAGGAATTCGTTGATAGTTAGAATAGATTCGTAGACTAGGTCGACTGATCCATTTTAAATTGAACGTTTTTCTATAAGGCCGATTCCTTTTTAGGGTTAAAACCAAAAAAGATTTGTTGTTTTCGCAATGTTTAAGGTACCCTTCGGGGCTCTTCCCACTCTACGAACCGCATCCCCTTCGGGGATTCCTCGCTCTAGGAACCGTACATGCACGCATTTCAAGGGGGTGCAACACTTCTCAGTTTGGGACTGATCTTAATACTATATACCATGTTCGTATGGTGGCGCGATGTTCTACGTGAATCCACGTTGGAAGGACATCATACCAAAGTCGTACAATTAGGACCTCGATACGGTTTTCTTCTCTTTATCGTTTCGGAGGTTATGTTCTTTTTTGCTCTTTTTCGGGCTATGGGAAAGGCGAGGGCGTGGATGTCATACTTGAAGGAAATCACGAATGATTTATAGACTTTCAATTAGGAGGTCTAAAGTCGCATTCTAAAGTACATCACTCTGGCGATCCAACAAAAAAAAGAAAGTTGTGGTAAAAAAGATTGGAATTGAGATTTTCTTTCGGGACAAAAGTTGCTGCTAGCGGCTGAAGTCGCGCTAGGAACCGCATCCCCTTCTCGGGGCTGCTCATCACAATTCTAAAGAAAGTGATTCCGTTCTCTCTCTGTTTTATTGTCAGATTCCGAGGAAGGGCCGGCCGCGCATACGTACTTATATCGCGCGCGCGCGACTAGGCCTTACGTTAATGCTTCACATTAACGAGGGCCGCCTCTCTCTCCAGTTCACCTCTGGTATATCGTATTGAGCTGAAACTTAGCATTTGTTCAAACGTGAAATAAAAGTATAGGGAAGGGAGCCCCGGTCCGGCTCCTTTTCCTAATACGGCGATCTAACCCCGTCCCCCCCCCCCCCGATAGCCCAAAAAGCGATAGGGGGGAGGATGGGGTATACATACACCTTAAATTTCATAGAACGAAAAGATCTTCGGATACAATTCGATCCTTCTACGGCCACATCTCAATTTGTGGAAAGCCTTCGATGGCTTCCTTATGAAAACATCCATTTTTATTTGGGCATAGACGGTCTCTCTTTATTCTTCGTGACTTTCTTTACTATAGTGGTACACTTTGCCACCTAGGATTCCTTTTCGAGTCGAGACTACCGAAGAATCATGATAGAGATCAAAATCTACAACTTAGCCGATACAAAGCGATATGATTGCACCTAATTTTTCCGATTCGGCGGTTCGATCTATGATTTCTCTGTGTGTGTTGTGCCGTGTGTGTGTGTGTGATTGTGCCGTATATGTGTGTGTGTGTTGTGTAAATATTTTTGGTGTAAAACTTGTTTACAAATTGTTTTGGGTAAAATATTTTGGTATAAAAAAGGTTTGATTGTGAATAAAAGTGTTTTTGGTTAGAAATCTAACAAGGTTAAAAAGCTGAAAATCAACATTCAAAAACCCTAGTGACCAAATTGAAAAATCTGGAAATTAGGGACTATTCTGTAATTTTTGAAATTCAAGGGACTGTTCTGTAATTTTTAAAAGTCAAAGGACTGTTCTATAATTTTTGAAAGTCAAGGGACTGTTCTGTAAATTTTGAAAGTCGAGGGACTATTCTGTAAATTTTTAAAGTTGAAAACCCAAAAGTTGAGGGACTGTTTTGTAAAATCTGAAAGTTGAAGGACTATTTTGCAAAATTCTAAAAATCAAAAGACTTCTTTGTAAATTCTAAAAAGTTAAAGAACCTTTTTGTAAATACTCAAAGTATAGGCTTTTCAAAGTAACTTCTAAGGAAAGAAAGACTTTTAAAAGATAAAGAAGAAGAATCAAAGTAAAAATAAGGCAACTTCTAAGAATAGGAAATGTAAGCCCAAGAATAATGGAAAGATCCAAATAGAGGAAAAAAGTTTCCAAATATAGAAATGCACTATTTTAGGAAGGTTACCTAAAATAGAAGGATACCATTTAAGGATGGCATCTTAAATGGAAGGTAAATATTTTTGGAAGGTTACCTAAAATAAGAAGGATACTATTTAAGAAAAATACCTTAAATAGAAGGTAAATATTTTAGGAAGGTTACCTAAAATAGAAAGATACTATTTAAGAAAGACACTTTAAATAGAAGGGTACTATTTTAGGAAGGTCACCTAAAATAGAAGGATATTATTTAAGAAATATATCTAAATAGAAGTACTATTTTAGGAAAGAGACCTAAAATAGAAAGTTACCATTTTAGGAAAGCTACCTAAAATAGAAAGATAGTTAACTAGTAAGATGAGTCCAAAAGTAACTCATAAGTTAACTAAAAATAAATCAACCTGAAAGTACATAAGAAGTAATAAACAATTACTTGTACTTAAAATGATGTCCTTACATGACTGTAGGTTCATACAAGGAGTGCTAAGGAGGCAAGCTAAGGTAAGGAATTACGTTCCTAAACACTCTTGTATATCGATTTCTTTGGAAACTCTATCGAGTCTTTTCAAAAGTTATACTATCATGTGGCGATAGTCTTTTATAAAATATTTCCTGGACATGAAGCGTCTTTTGGAGAATCTTATCTATGATATGTGTATTGTTCATGGATATCTAAAGTATTTACTTTGCTTATGTGTATTCTTGCTTTAATATGAATGCACTATATGTTAGACTTGTATGAATGTTACATGCATGTCAAGATTATATGGAATATTATTGGGCTTGTATGATTTGTCACGTACTTGTCTATACCTTTTTATGCGCACGCGGCATCAAAGTAGATGATCGGATGGGATTTACTCAAGGTAGGGTATATCCTGAACAAAAACTTTGATAAGGAATTGTAATGCCACACTTCCTTGAATGAATTTTATTGTGTTAACCTTTCGTTGAAATGCTTCGATTGATCCGTCATTTAGGTCATCTCCTCATAAACTCAAGGAGACACGTAATGACTTACTGGGCATCTTTCGCTCATTTCTTCATTCTTATTTTTCCTCCAGGTATGGGAATAAAAAGGAAAGATCGCTGTAGGAAGGAAGGCGACAATTGAGGAGTCATAAGAAATTTATCGACGAATCCCGAATTTTAGTTTTACTTTAATAAAGCTAGTAGGTTATACTAGTCGTTACATTTGATACTTCCGCACTAATGTAACGTTGAATATTTAGGTTACCGTTAGATTTGAATATTTGAATTTTAAGTATCCGTTGGGACCCTATTTTGGGTATTTATTCATATTATTTATTTAAAGGAAATTCAGGGTTGTTACACATGCACTGGCATTGAGTTTCTTGATAAAGAGAGCTTTTAACTGGCACTTTTTTAGACGTGCACTGGTACATTTTTACCATAACCCTGGCAATTATTTTGACAACTACTGGCACTCTTAAATCTCAATCAAAAAGGGCTTTTGTTGACTGGTTCAGGCCAAAAACCCTCGACTAGGTGATCGTTCACGAAGGCGTCGCCCAAAATCTCAAGAAATTGGTAAACCCCATTCGTTAAATTGAGTACTGAATGCCATTATTTTTACTATCCCAGTTGTAGAGTTTTGATTTTGCTTCAAACTTACGCCAAAATCGGTTGAGGACTCTTAGAAAGCATATGACCAATCAATATTTAGGGCAGGTTTCCACACAGGATTCAATAATGGTAAACCCTATAATGTTGGCTACTGTTAGTATTCATGGTTTAGTCAAGTCTCCGTTTGGAATTTGGGGATGAATGGGAGTTGGGCGCCGCGAGCGATGCGGGATGCTGAAGATTTGACGACGTGTTCTAAAAACACGTTTTTTGTTAAGCTTAACAAAAAACGCATTTTTTACAAGATTTTCGCACTTTACAATACTTTCAAAATTTTGACCTAATTAAATATTAATTATTTAATTAAACATCTTATACCAATTATACATTACAAAAAAAATTGATTTTTTAATTGATGATTAAAAAAGTTAATTAAATTATAAATATTGATAAGAGATTAAATTTAAAAATAAAATTAATTATTATAAATTAAACTTAAAACTATAATTAAAATTCTAAATTATTTTGTAACTCATACTTATAAGTTATATTAAATTTAATTATTTAATTATTTAATTATTTTGTAAAATATATAATAATATCGTACTAGTAGCAGCTTTATGATTATTTTGTTAATTTAGTAGGCATTTTTCTAAAGATACCTGAAAAATAATAACTCATTATTAAAAAATTATGCATTTTACGAGATAATGCATTAGAAGTCATTTTACGACTTAACATTGTCAACCAATTATGTGGTATTTGTACGCAATACAAAATCTTATAAACTTGTTCAAAAATCTTTAGTACATGTTGAGGTCAACATATGGTTATTCATTTTCGAATTGTTTGTTGAACATTCATAAAATGCATAGTTATATGTTATTCTAAATATCATCTTTGTCTGTAATAATTGCTTAAATAGTTGATGATAACATAAATATTTTGGCCGCATTTGGTTGATTAGAAACTAAACCCTCCATTTCGAAATAGGAGTTTTATCAAGTGTTTGCACGCTTATTAATATAATACTAAAAATGAGTAAACAATGATAAGTGTATTAAGAATGTAATTGTCTAAAAAACTATTGATGATTTAAGTGGGTAAAAGTAGACTAATAGATATTGGTTTTGGTGTAGTTCTATAAAAATAAAAGGGGCAAATTGCATTTTAGTTAACTGAGTTTGTCAATATGTTTCTATTGGTTATCAAATTTCCATTTGTTAGAAGTTGGTTATTGAGTTTGTTTTTTTGTTACAATTAGGTATAATTTTGGATGCCTAGTTAAAAAACTATTGAAGACTGTAACATATGCGTCTCACGTGTGTTATTTAAGGGGTATTTTTGTCCATAAATTGTAATGGAAACATGTGCAAATTTGAAGGGCATTTGAGTCATTTTATAAATAATATCTCCCTAATCCATTTTCAATTTGGGATTTCGACATCATAAAGTAAACACAATCAAAAGAGGGGAAATTAGGGTTCCAACAAGTTGCTACAATGACGACTGAAGAAGGGGTGAACTGGTTCAAAATAGTAGATGCGTACTTAGAAGATGGCACGCCCACGTATGGTAAGTGAACAATTTTTTTTAGCTTTATTGTAATAAAAGTGATGAAGATTATTCACTTTTTGGCTGTATGTACTGTTCTGTGTTGGGAAGATGTGAAAAAATACTTTATTTCTTCGCTTTATAGAAATGGGTCACTGTGTTGTTGTTTAAATAAGTGAAATGTATACTTTTATTTTTTTTAAGAAATTGGTATGTATGAGGGTGGTCCCATGGTTGATGTCTTGGTTTGATTTTTTTTAAAGAAATGGGTCATGTATGCTATATAAATGTATGTGTGTGTTGTACTATGTTATGTTGTATTTTTATTGATTGTGGTTGTACTTTTGTTTGGTTGTGTTAATGAGGCAGGCTTATATATCCGTATAATTGTTCCATATATTATTTTTTAGGCATTTTGAGTAATTACTACACTATAAGAATGATTTATGGCGGTCAATTTGAGAATGATGTTTACACAGGCAGTGAAGTGTGTTGGTTTGAATTTGTAGTTGATGATAAGATTAAAATAATTGATCTTAAAGATATGGTCAACAAATTGGGGTGTGATTACAATGTTGAAGGCATATTGTTTCATCAAAGAGTGTATGTGATGGATGTACATAATGGGTATAGAGTACTAATTAATAAACAAGATGTTTTAGATATACCTAAGTTTATATGTGCGGATTTGACCTGCTGGCTTGAGCTCATGGCTTCCAACCTGGAGGTCATGGGTTCGATCCCCCCAGAAGTTAGAGGGAAGGCTTTTTCTCCCTAGGATTTATCTCCTAGGCGCTTCTGTGCGTGCATGTGTGTGTGTGTGTGTGAGTAGTGGAAAAAAAAAGAGAGGAGAGAGAGGCTGAGATTTATGTTGAAAAGATTGCATAGTCATCAGTGCTAAGGGAGGAGAGAGTGGGTGATAGTTTAGTGGATAAGGGCAAAAGAAAAGTGTATTGTGAGGATACCATAAATGAGTCATCATCTGAAGGTGAATCATTTTATGACAATCATTATGATAGTGCAGAAGATGACTTGTAATATTAAGTCAATGTTGACTATGATGTTGAGTATTGTGGGGTGTCACATGATGATAAGCGCAACGGTAAATAAAAAAATTAGTGCAAACACAGATGTTCAATGGTTAGTTGGAGTTGGAAAAAATGTGCCAATGGATGAGATAGATTATGAAAGTGATGAGGAGATTGATGGTTATGATAGTGATACTGAAAATAAAAGACCAAGTGGCAAGGTATTTGATCTAAGAATTGATATGCCATCACCAAAATTTGAATTGTTGATGAAGTTTAGGGACACAAGAATGTTTCAAGAGGCAGTTAAGAGACATGCAATTTTAGCATGTATGGTGCACAATACTCAGTGAATTTGACAAACATGGCTTGTACTTGCAGAAGATGGGAATTAACAGGTATCCCTTGCAGCCATGCCATCTCATGTATTGTGTTGAGAGAGGAAGATCCAAAAATCTATGTTGATGAGTGCTATTCAACTGAAACCTACAAGAAAGTGTATAGTTTAAAGATGAGAAGGCCCAGGAAAATGAGAAGGAGATCAATGTTTGATAAGGACAAAGAGAAGAAGAAAACTGAGGGTCTGGTCATGGAAATGGCATATTTACTTGAAGATGGAATAAACCAGTTGAAGAGGAGAGTGTACACAAGGCCTAATAAATGTAGTGTGTGTAAGGGAGATGGACAAAACAAGACAGGATGCCCATTGGGTAAAGAACAAGATGGTATTGAGGTTGCAAATGATGTTTTCAATGAGGTAAACAATTTTAATTGATGTTATAATGTATTAGTATCTTAACTGCTTTGTTATTTATTATTTTATTTATTTGTAGTTACAGGTTAAAGGGGAAGGATCGCATGGGACAAGGCCATTAAATGTAGTTTGTGCAAGACAACTGGACATAACAAGAGAGAATGTCCTTTGGTTAAAACAATGTTGTTCCAGTGATTCCTGAAAATGAGGTTTTAACTACCGAGTATGATATGTTATTGGAGGATTTGTCTCATGCTTTAAATGATAAAGAGGGAAATACAAGTGTGGCTGCAAATGAGATTTTAAAGAGACTGCTCCTGTATTATATTTTATTTTATATTTTATTTTTTATACACTAATGTCTTGTCTTCATTAGGTTCTTAATGAAATTGTTGTTGAAGGTGAAGCACAAGGCAGTCCACCACCTGTTACACAACCCACTCCAGTTACACCACCACATGTGACAAGCCCTGACAACCACAACATAAATGTAAGCTTGTTTAACTTGAACACAATGAATGGATAATTATTATGACTTAGGTAGTTTCTTACTGAATTCACCAACTGTTGTTATAGGTGGTGAACTCACAACCACTTCTTGGGGTAATGCAAATGGTTGTACCAGCTGGTAGAGACTATTTTATCCCTAATATAGCCTTTGCAGAGATTGGGTCATCCTCAGCACCATAGCAAGCAAAGACAACTCAACCAAATCAAGGTTACATTTAGAAGGGGGGGGGGAATTTTTATAACATTGTCCTAGTTGAAGGCTTTACATTAGAGAAAGAATACACATGAAAGAAATCAACAACAACCACTTCATGGTGTAATTAAACTCAGAATGTCTGCAATTCAATGGAAAAGTCCCAAGAAGATTGACGCAAGCATGATAGATTTAACAAAAGACTAATTTAATTTGTATTGTCTTTTGGTTGTAAAAAACTTTGGGTTTTTTGTGTATTGGTGATGCCATATTATGACATCTTAAGTGGCACGGATACCATTTGGGATGTCTTTTGGTAGTTTGGTCATATGTATACACATTTCAGATTATGGTACTCACTTTTGGTAGTTTGGATCAATGCTTATGAAAATTGATTGACCAATGATTTACTATTCTATTATATAGCCATAGTAGAGTACAATTTTTTTCAATTTCATTTCATTCATAGCAAAATTACAGGTTACAATCAAATACTCAAAGTACTCTGTTGAACCTATACTACCATTCATATCTAACATCTAAAACACTCATTTCATTCACTACTTTGTTATAGCCATTGTTGCATATATATTTAGACTCCAAAACATCATCTTCAATAAAAACCATTCACAAACTCACTGCTACCCTTTAATCCAAAAATAGATTCATGACAGACCAAGCAGGCAATCCAAAGCAATTATCTTCATACTCTGTTGTTCAACCATTCTCTCGAACCGATTCTTTTTGTGCAATAAACCTGGTATGATGATAGTGACTGAAAGCCCATAGGTGGATCAACCCAATGAAAATATCTACAATCATTCTGGGACTGCAATTCAAAATATAAGCCATTGTTAACAGATAAAAAGACAAATAAATTTGTAATTAAAAACAAACTATATAAAACTGAAAATTATATACTTACACCATTGTTGGCACAAATAGCAAACCTCCTTCCTGGGTTCAAATCCGTCCAAGAAGTTTGTTACCTCGCGGTTAATCCACAACGACAATTCATCATAGAAATCGGATTGTAGGCAATTGGACTGTTGGAAATTGAAGTGCAAGCAAATTAAGCTTTAGGTTTAATTCAAATTGGGAATAAAAACGATAAATGAGAAGAAGGGAAGATGAACTAAGCTTTAGGTTTAATTCAAATTGGGGATAAAAAGAATAAAATGGGAAGAAGGGAAGATGAATTTGGTGTATTTAATAGAGATTTATATCCTCCAATTTCATTGCATTCATGGCTGCCATTAATTTGGTATTTGGGGTTTATAGTGAAGAAGGACTAACTTCACGTGAAAAACTCGTGCAAGTCTCGCTCTATGGAAAAGACGAAAATACCCTTAAGTAACACACGTGAGACACACATGTTATAGCCTTTGTTAGTTTTTTAACTGGGAATCCAAAATTATTCCTAATTGCAACAAAAAGACAAACTCAATAACCATCTTGTAACAAATGCAAATTCGATAACCAATTGAAACATCTTGACAAACTCAGGTAACTAAAATGCAACTTGCCCAAAATAAAAGGGTAAAAATCTTCAAAACAATATTCATTATTTGATATTTTGGAAATAAAGCAAAGACTCTTAGTCTGGGATGGAGGGAGTATCATTTTTAAGTAAGCAACAATGTTCGATAGACCTTGTTTACATTGTGCAATTGGAGAGCTATAAGGTTATGCTGTCAAAATTTCTTATTTTTGATTATGAAGCATGTAGATAAAACAAGTAAATAAAATTTAAGTAGTGGTACTATTAATGATAATTAAAAAATTTAATGCCGCAAAAGAAAACATTGATTATGTATGGGAAAGATCGTCATAGGACACCTAGTAGAAGGGGTATCAGAGAGGAATTTATAAGATGTTTTGAACATTTTGTGAAGTTTTCTAGATTGCCTGCCCAATGTGTAAGAATAGAAAATTGATGGATTTGTAAAGAAGTATCTTATGGACGCAAGGTTTACTGATATTTAGAAGATATGGATAGATCACGGGGAGCGCTTAGTTGTTGAAATAAATATTTAAAATTGTTTGACCGTAGTCTGTGATTTGACGAGGGAACCTGAACACTTGGTTACTAAGACATTTATGGGAATCGATGATATGGTTATAAATGCAGCCGATTTAGAATTTGATTACTTGATTGGATCCTAATCCAGAAGAAGAGGAATCAAATCCTATTGCAAATAAGTTTATGAATCTAATGGACTTTACAAATGAGAAAGTATAACCGATGCAGAGTCCATAGTGTTGGAGTTTGTCCAGCTTCTCAACATCAAGGATGATTCAAATATAAGTCAACATACTCACAACTGTATCACATCCTTAATTAAATGTCTGATACCCAATACAATAAGACGGTTAGCAATTTTTATAACACAAAAGTTGGTGGGGTATATCGTTCTTCATTATAAGAATTTTATCGCTTGGCTGATACCCAATACAATAAGACGGTTAGCAATTTTTATGACACAAAAGTTGGTGGGGTATATCGGACTTCATTATAAGAATATTGACACGTGCAAGAACCAATGCATGTTTTTTACAAGGAAAATGGGGTTGAATTCATGTTCAATGTTGACTTAGTATGTATAAATCATGATACCGAGTTAGTGCCAAGCACAAGAAAAATGGGTCTCGAGTGTGATTGCGTTACATGCGCTGATTCTCAAAATGCAACTAATCTACGCTTTGAAAGATAGCTCAGAAGCTATGCGTTGGCACAATGGGTGTCCCTGCGAAGAGGGCGTGATGACCCATATTTCTGATGGAGAAGCATGAAAACATTTTGATGTTATTACCCTGATTTCGCTTAGGATGCTAAAATTATAAAATTGGGGATATGTACATATGGTTCCATTTGGACATGAGTAAAATCTTAATCATGTTTACCTTTTATAGTCATAGTTTAAATCTACCACCATGATTATGTCTGACCAATAATTATTTTTATGTTTATTTATTGTTGTGCCTTGAAATAATCTAGGCAAAAATGTTGATGTGTATCTTTAACCTCTTGACAGATAATTTGAAACAATTGTGGACAGATGGTGTCCAACCTAGGATGCATTCAAGCTGCAAAAAATTAACATGAAGGTTGCATAATGTTGTCATTTGATAACTTTCTTCTTATGGTATAAAGTCAATAGAGCATACATGGTATTAGAAAATAAGAATTATCATGAAAAGTTGTAATTGTATTATTCAATTATCAAGAGTATATATACAAGAGATTGAGTAATGCCCAAGCTATTCTAGACAATTCTATATTACATGAAATAGGAAAGCTATGTAATTCTAAGCATGGAAGGAAAGTAAATATTACAGATAGAAGGAAAATAATATAACTTGTAGGAAATATAAAATAATATATCAAGAAGGATTCTTGACATCTTTGATATAGTTAATATACCCCTGCAAGATGGACGATCCTTGGAGAAGTCCAATATTGGAGACTAATAAGATGAACCGTGGCCTAGTTAGCGGTTTTGTGAGTACATCTGAAAGTTGATAATTACCTGAAATGTGTTACACACGAAGAGAGTCCTTTTGAACTTGTTCACGAATAAAATGAAAAGCGAGAGGGAGATGTTTCATCCGAGAATAAAAAACTGGGTTGGCAGAATAATGTGTGGCACCAATGTGTCAAAATAAATGACAGGAGGTTGAGAAAGAGAAATGTCTAACCAGAAAGTAAACTTCGAACATACCTCGGCTGTGGCATTAGCAACCCCACGAAATTCTGCCTCGGTCGATGAGTGAGGTGTTCATTTCAGAACCTAACGATTCTTTTTATACCGCAAATGCACGGGTTATATATAGTATAGCAAGTGCAAGTACGGGTCGATCCCACAGAGACAGGGTTTACTTAGGAGGATATTTGTTTTTATATAGATTTATAGAAATAAGATTGGGGGAAATATGTTTTAGTTATAAAAATACTTAGAAACAAAATCAAATTACTCTAACTTAGATTCTTATGATAAAAATATTCTCGAGGTTGGAAATCAAACAACATTGTAAGTACTCCAATTTGAGTTGTTAGCATTTTCGTTAGAAAATTAACGGAAGTTTTAACATTCCTAACATTTCTAACATTTCTAACATTTCTAACCAACCAAGGGTAGATTAGGGTTTGCCATTTAAAGATAAACCAAGGAAAGAATCTCAAAAAGCAAAAGAAATTGGAAAAATCCGAATTGGGCAAGTTGAAAAACATAAACTGCTGGATTTTTGAATTTTATTCTTCCTGTCCAAAGCACATAGCAGATGAACGATTACACGTTTCAAGAGGCTCCGCGCGGATCTGTTTGCATCTCACAGAGGGCTATAAATTGAACCCTCCTCTCTCAGTTTACACAACACAATTGGCTCATAGAAGGCGTATTACGGCGAAAAATAGAGAGAAAACAGTGGGAATTTACTAGAATTGCCACCATTTTCTCTTCAATCTTTCCCAAACCCCACTCACTCAAAATACTTTCAAAACACTCTCATACATACTCTCATACATACACCAATCCAAGCTCAAATCACCCCTTAGGAGGAGGATTAGAGAGAAAACATAGAGGACTTAAGTGTTATCTACTTGTTTTCTCTTTGACCAACTCTATCATCAAACCCTAAACACATTCAAGCCTTGAATCCACCCAAACACAAATCCAAACACCAAATCTTGATACTCCTCAAGTCAAACACCAAATCTTGATACTCCTCAAGTCAAATTCCAAGCCTAGGAAGATAGGGTGTCACCATTGGTAAAGCCCTCCTTCTCTAAACCCTAAAACTCCCTTTTAACTTCTTTTTCATCTTGTTCTTCTTACTTTGATTTACTTTATGTCTAGTTTAACTTAAATCTTGACCTAAGATGGTCATCTTGAAGTTCATCTTCATGAATGACCATCTCAAATGATCCACATTTTTAATCTCTAGTTGATTTTTCTCTTTAATTTCATCTCTACAAAATTCCCCTTCCCAAGCAAATGAAATGCTTAAGTCCTAATGTACCCCAAGGATGGTTTGATATAGTAGATCACCACTAAAATTTCTAGTGACTACTAATAAAAACCTAGGGAAATGGGGACAAGCATGGATGCAAAACCCCCTTTTAAATCACATTTCCTTCTTGAGAATGTTGCTGTCCAGTAGCATTTCTCTAAGACCTCTGTCCATGGTATAATTTTTTGGACACAGATAAACTTGAAATTTGGTGTTGACTACAAAAACTTTTTGTATCCAACATATAGAGCTTTCCAGACATATTTTTACTTTATTTTTTGCGTGAGTAAAACTCCCTTTTTCAAATTTTCCTTTAAAGGTCAGTTCATCAGTCTCTGGAAATCTAGATTTCACATATGAGATTTCCAGAAGGTTTTGGTCCCTCAAACCATCTCCAAAATGGGAAGTTCTTTTACAGAAACTTTATTTAAGGTGTTTTGAACATTTTTCATTCTCGGACTTTTCCCAGATTCTGGAGTTTTCAAGCCCTAAAGTCCATTTCAAAATCAAGTGTCCACTGCCTTCTTCATTCTGGCAGAAATGGTTTTCAACTTCCAAAAATCTTTTGAGTACCAAATCTCAACCCAAAAATCACACCAAAAATCATGGGATCTGTCCAAAGTCTAATAAAGAATTCCCAATTTTTACTTTCCTCAGTTTCAACTTATTTTGGCCAAAGTAACACACATACACACACACACACACACAAACAAATGATTTTTAGCTTGGAAGACTCGTTTTACGAGGCATTCCGGGTGCACACTAACGTCCTTCCCGGCGTGTAACGTGACCTCCGAACCCAAATCTCTAATCTCGGGCATTTTTCAAAGTTTTGGCCCTTAAAACAAAAATGGCATGGCGACTCCGGTTTTTTTTCGATTGGTTTTTCAAAGAAACGAAAAATTTCAAAGTCCTTTCGAAAAATTGGCACATCATCACAGTGGCGACTCTGCTGGGGATTTAACAAGCTTTTTCTAAAAAAAAAATGATATTTGGTATATTGGTGGAAACCATTAAACTTCTCGTTATCGCCTCCTAACACGAGTCGGGGATAAATTGTGGTTTAACAATCCCACGTACCGGTATCATTGTTTTCAAAAAAAAAAGAAAAGCTTTTGAGGGTCAAGCTTCCGTCCCGGCATTAAAAATCATTTGTTGTGTGTGTTGATTTTTGCACATTTTCGTGTTGTTTTGGCCGCCTCGGAAAAAGTCAAAATTTTGACTGTCGGAATCATGTCCCTAACTGTTGGAATTTTTGTGTTTATGTGCTTATGTGTGCATTTACTTTCAAAAAAAAAATTCAAAAAAAAAAGAATTTCAAAAAAAAAAAGGAGTTTCAAAAAAAAAAGAAAATTTTTAAAAAAAATCATGCATCATTCTTTTTAAGACACATGAAAAATTTCTATTTTACTCAGAAAAAGAAGATAGACTGCTTGCACACTACGCGCACGTGACCTTACACTGCACACTACGTCCCTAACCCGGGGAAATCCTTGTCGCGGCCCGTTTGGTCTTATTACGCCTCTCGGTGCAAGCACAGGACTACCCAAACATCCCATGGAGCCTCATGTCGACCATGCACTTGTCCGTGACACACTTTGTCCGAGACCCGATTGGTTTTTAGTCTGGTCTGTGTATAGACCTTTCCTTTCAAGCCTTTGTCGGCACACCGACTCAATATCTTTCGGGGACCCTAATCAGTCGAAGTCATGCCGGTCTTTCCGCCGCAGACTTTGACCAAGATATTGACCGGCGCCTTGACTTCGGCTTTGACTGGCACAAATTATACATTGACTCCCAGCATGACACTGAGTCATCAAGGATTAATGATTATTCCATGCCTAATTACGGCCTAATTGACGACAAGTCAAGATCAATCGTGGACATTTATCAGTCCAAATCATGCCGACTTTTTGTCGAGCTCTCGGACATGATCTTGACTTTGACGTCAGCTTTGTCCGTAATTTACATCGAATGCTCGTTAAGACTCGATTACCCGCCAGACTTTTAGGGTCGTTTTTCTTTCGGTCGGTGGGACTCGCTTTCCCTATAGGACCCTCGCCCGGGGCTGTCCACCCTGGGAGGTCGAAATACAGGTGGAATACGAGGGGCTTATAGAAGTAGTGACGGGGCCCACTGATCCAGGATCCAGAGTAGTTTGCGAAAAAGAAGAGCAATCTTTTCCAACCGATTAGGTTAATAAAACATGTTTTAAGTAAACAAGAACAAATAACTGCATGTTGCATGAGCCCAAAGCCCAAACACCTACCCACCTTCAATTCCCAAACATCTGAACCCTCGTGTCTTTCCCCCCGCAGCTCCGCACAAAGCTTGGTTTCGGGTACCGGGTCACCGTTTGATCAGTTGGGAAGAGTCAAGTGCATCGTCAGCTTCACCGTTTGTTCCGACTCCGGGTTTCAGAATGTGCATCGGTGGTAACGATGGGGACAACGTCACTCCGCCTCCCGGGACTCCTCAAACAGAACCGCAATGGAATCGGTTAGCCAGAACGAGATGAGAGTGCGACAGGAAGCACCTGTTGAACTGGCCTTATGGAGGCTATCAAAAGCCATGGATTGGCCGCCAGTCTCAACCCAGATGGCACCTTCACTGTGGAAGAAGAGGAAGACCCCAATCCCGCTCTTGGTCAACCCGACTACTCCAGGATGCCACCACCGGCTTCCCACGGTACTACCACCAGAGCCCATGCTCCTCGACCTCTGGGTCAGCCGGCTCCCCAACTGCAGACCACTGGATCCATGCATCTTGACGGGACGAGCCCGTTCGCAGTACCTCAGTGGGGACAAAGTCAGTACGAAATGTCTTCTCATGGTTGGGGGTGCCTCGGAATGACACAGCAAATGGGGATCCCACCTCGGTTTGGGACCAATCAATCCGGACCTTCACAACAACAGTTTGGAATGCCCCCACAGTCTGGTCCAGGACAACAGTCAGGAGCCTTTCCTCAGAATGATGCTAGCTCAGCCGCTCCTAACACAGCTTCCGCAAACCCATTTCTCACTCAGGGTTCAATGGGTTACCAAGCCCCCATCCCAGTTTTATTAGAATCACCAGGACCACAGTATCCTCTCGGTTATGCATCCTCGCCACAACCAGCCATGCAATTCAACAACCAGGGACAGCAGCCCGCACTTAAGCCTACTTATGGGCCTCACTCCGGAAATCCAAGCCATCTGGCTACCTCAGATCTGCCTCCATCTTCTCTGCCGATTGGAAGCCAACAGCAAGTCGCTGGGTTCTATCCCTTTGCCCAAGCTCCTACCTACACTCCCCAGGGTAATTTGGGCCAAGGACGGGTTTTCACCTATACTTCGGGATATGGTATTCCTTCCACCAATGCACCACCAACAGCTAGTCCTCTTCCTGGCTCAAATATCGGCTCAGGCATTCCCGCTCCACCTTTGGATCCCCAATTGGCTTGGTTTATAGAGCAACACAAGGAAATGAAAGCGCAGATCGCTGAATTGACCGTCAAAAGGAACACTGCTCTTCGGACTACAGATCCCGACTCAATTGTACCCCTGCCTCACAAGTTCGTGATGCCCAATCTCGAAGTTTGATGGAAGTGCGTGCCCTAAAACTCACTTGGACACCTACACTTTGGAAATGAAAGCTAAGGGATGCACAAACCGGCGGTTGGGTGACTACTTGATCTCTCTTTGAAGTCGGGGGCTTTGAAATGGTTCTTCCGATTGCGGCTGAAGCTAGGGCTACTTGGGAGCAGATTACCGGTACTTTCACGGATAAGTATAAAGCCAACTTGGAATGGGAAACAAACAGAGTTGACTGCGGACAACGGTGCGGCGCCACGATGAGAATATTGGGGATTTATATAAAAGGTGGAACACGAAGCTTAGTGAAATGGCCATTCCTCCCTCGACGAGGAGCGGTTAGACATCTTTCGGTCATGCTTGAAGCCGCATTTGAGAGCTTCCCTCGGTCACTTCCCCTACGCCGACTTGCGTGCAATGGTTAATTCCGGGCTAAGTTCGAAAAGGCTTACAATCGGCGGCCGTCTGCACACCTTACGAATCTGGGTTTCTTCCACCTCCAACACGGCTCATGCCCAACCAAAAGGTAAAGAAGTGATTAGCTATGCGGGACGGGGTGTAACAATGCCACCTCCTTTGTTCCCAAGAAACCTGATGCATCCAGATCCCGGCTCCAAGACTTGAGAAACTTTGGGATGCCTTTGAGTGATATCTTCAGAGGTTTGGTGAGAGAAGGTTTGCTCCGGCCTTTGGAAAATTATCAGCCTAGAAACCCCAATGCTCCTTTGGATACCTCCAAGCATTGTGCCTTTCATCAGTACCATGGGCACCTGACAGATGATTACGTCCCCCTGAAAATGGCAATCCAAAGTTTGATTGAACAAGGGAGGTTAGAGGTGCCTGAAGGGCCCAATACTATCAGTAACCCATTCCCTAGAAACAACAACCCGAATGTCAACATGGTCGAGTTTGGTGATTCAAGACTTGTGGGCATAATGGAATTTGACTTACCCCTTGTAAGGACGGTGGACCAACCATCGCAGATGATGAAAATGGTTGGATTAAGCAAGAGATTGCCAAAGAAATCCTGATGGAAAGATCTGCAATAGCCCCCATCTCCAGCGTCGAAGAGTAGATGCATGGTCCAACAACAAAGAGCGGCTAGACTAGGGGCTACCTATCTTTAAAATAGTCTTTTAAGTCAACCTTCGTAGGTTCTAGTACTTTTCTTTCACCTAAGTCCTTCCTGGACATTTGTCGTTGTAGTCCATTTTGGACATAGTAGTTAAATGTCTAACTTTTAATATAAGCCTTTTTTCTTTTCTTGCTAGACTCGAGACATCACTTGCACACCCACGTTACACTTAATTGAAATGGTTTTATCCTAGATGATCACTTGTGCTGCTCAACCACTAATTCTTCGAAATAATTAATATTTAAATTAATTAGAATGAGAAAACCAATGGATATCCTTCTCAAATTGGGGCTTATCAACTCCCCATTGTGCATGCTCACATCCCTTTCATCATCCTCATCATCTCGTTGCTCGATGAATTTGCATGGATCTTTTCTCATATAAAGCTTAAGCAAGCAATGAAGACTTAATCTCGTTTAGGTCATCCAGTAGGGATTGCGGTTGAAACCTTTCACCCATAGGAAAGCCATTACCTCACCCTCACTAAACACTACCCTTTCATTTCAAGATCGGCGTGTTTTGATACCCGGTTTAGCCATTATTTTTGCTCCTTACTGAGAGAAGTCCAAGCAAGCCCAAGAAGTTAACTTCGAGAGTCGGCGATGCGCAAAATATCTCAAGCCATGAAGGAAGGACAAAGATGATCCTCAACTTCTCAGGAAGCTTTCCAAGTCAAAAAAAAAAAAAGAAGGACTGTCGATCCTCACAATTCAGTAAAAGTCCCCGACTCCTCAAGAAGCTCTCCAAAAGGAGTCCGAATTCTCGCAAGTTAGCAAAAGTTGTCGATAGCTTGGACTTCCTCTCACCATTACCTTAAATCAATCCCAAGCCATCCTCTCGATTTTAGAGGATACTCCCATCATCATTACCCTCGCCTTTGGCCAAAGTCAAAATTTGACCTCTCATCCTTAGGGGCAATCAATCTTCCCTGCCATAGATTTTCCAAACACATCCCTGCAAGCCAACCTCTCATCATTAGAGGTTCAGTCAGGAAAAGGCCCAGCCGACCTCTCATCTTAAGAGGTCATGATTTTCCAAATCACCCGATGGCCGATCGAAGCCCGGAAACCCAGCTGCAATTCCTATCGGATAGCAATTTCATCGTAAAATCTAAATCAAATTAATGGTTCATTGCTTGCTTGAATTGGAATCTAATCCATTTTGGCTCAAAATTACCAATCAAAGATTGTGCAAATTCAAATTTGATTCATGTGAGCATAATTCATTTCTACTCCACAAACACTTGCCGTGGATGTCCCACTGGGCTTCACATCCGTGTCTTTCATGGACACTCTAAGGGGATATGTTATTCGAATCTCCAATCCTCAAATTCCCAAAAGAACCTCAAAGTCTTGAATTTTCACACTCATTCTCTCTTCATTCGGGATAAGCCCGAACTACGGCGACCTGAGCTCTTCATAATGAAGGGAACGTAGGCAACCAGAAATGGTCCGGTCGAAATCACAAACAAATTTCAAAAAAAATCCGTTCTCATCAAGGATTGTCCCTATACACTTTCCGCCCTTCCGAGCTTGATTCTCGATATCAGTTGGCTTTCTCCTTGTGATTAATCAAAATATTTGTTCATATCAGATTTAGGGATTGAATAACCCGAACATTAACAAAGGGTTTTAAGCAGCCTTGTGATCATCATGAATAAGACAAGTTTTCAAATGTCTCGACAAGTCTTCTCTTTCTACATCATAGGAAAATAGAGCCAAACACTGTCTTTCTGTCTGCAGGGGCTTCCATACACTTTTCCACACCTTGTGATGCTTATACTCTCTCAAAAGAGTCAAACTTAAAGCGAGTATGTATGCACAAAATCGGGATTCATTCCCACTTTTCGAAAAATGTGCCCCTGCACGTAAACATTTACGAGTCTTGTCCATTGGTGATTGACTAAGATTTGAAAAGATGGGTGCCTCCTTGGTCACATGATGACTCATGCGCAATGGGGCCCTCTTCCGAATTTCTTCACGCCAGGGCTTGCTAAGCGGTTCTCCCGAGGTTCTCACTGTATCAACTCTTCAAGCTGGAGCTTCTATAATCATCTTTGGGTCCACATTGGGTCCTTCACTACGAGATAGATTCGCCAAGTCACTTCTTCAAAATCTGGACTTTGCCTACTCAGGATCAGGGACTTTGTCAAGTGGTCTTTTGGACCCGAATTTTATCAAGTCGCAAGAAAGAATTTCGGCTTGAACTTGGTACATAGCAGCTTCCCGTAGTATCGGAATTTGAGATCTGGGTTTCTCCCGGCATTAGCAATTTCATCAAATCATTCTCCGAACAAGGTTTCGGCCAAAGTCACAGCTCACCCAAATGAAAGAAGCTTCACTCATATCGACGTGCCCTAGAGCCTGTCAGCATCAGCTTCAAATGATTAAGAATGAGAGGGAAAATTTCAACCAAGACCCGGGATCCGAATTCAATCTCATCAAAACTGAGGTCCATGTGATACTGTTAACAAAACCTCATCGACAACCGCTGTTTAAACCGCGATCGAGGGCTCTCACCCCCCCCACTTGCTCAAAATCTATTCCAAACAGTCTCCAGACACATACATCCCCTCTCATCACCATGCATCCCCACAAAAATCTCCCCAGGGCTCATGTAGCATGCACAAAACTTGAATCCATAGGAACAATCCTAAGTGATTGAAGATCATAAATTCCCTGCCAAAAGCTTAGGCTAAGTGCATCTTCGAAAGCAAGTAAATGCATCATCTCGCACACATATGCAGTGATACTCTCACAATCATTTTTGGCTCTATGCATGCATCTGTCATCATGAATGTCATATATGCATCTTCCTCTTCACTAACGAATGCAGGAATTCAAACGTGAAATCAAATCCCCCTTTTCAGCAAGGATGATCTTCACCAAAGACGACCTCCAATGTCCACAAATGGATGAAGACAGCCTCCAGCATCTACAGTTTGGCAAAGACAAGCTCCGGCGTCTGCAACTTGCTAAAGACGACCTCCAATGTCCACAAATGGATGAAAACAGCCCCAATGAAGACCACCTCCAGTGTCTACCATTCGGTTAGAGACGCCAAGTTCTCAAATACAATTCGGTCAGGGATGCCAAGTTCTCAAATACAAATCGGTCAGGGACGCCAAGTTCTCAAATACAATTCGGTCAGAGACGCCAAGTTCTCAAATACAAATCGGTCAGAGACGCCAAGTTCTCAGATACAATTCGGTTACAGACACCAAGTTCTCAAATGCAAATCGGTCAGAGACACAAAGTTCTCAAAAGCAAGAAGTCCCAATCTGAAGACAAGCTCAACAACTTCTACAAGGTTGACGATCACCAGCAAGATGCAGACTCAACCAAACTCCTCCTTCAGGTCAAAATGCCTCCAAAGACAGCAAATCGTCAGCAGAAACCGTCCCACGAACGGCAACCCAACAACTCTTCATCAACATCAGCCGTAGCCTCAGTCCTCCCGGCAGCTACAGGTAAGCACAGCACAGGTATGAAAGCATATCTTAGTCAACTACTTTTCTAAAAGAACATTATCTTAGGGTGACTTCCCAAAAATAGTCAAACCTTAGGGCGACTTCCCAAAAATAGTCAAATCTTAGGGCGACTTCCCAAAAACAGTCAAACCTCGGGTGACTCCCAAATACCGTCGAACCATCAAAGACCATCCCCAGCAGTTTTCGAACTACGTCCAGGCTTGATTCCCACTCGGGATACCTAGGCAGCCTACCATAGGTTCAGCCACTTGACCAACACGGTCACCCTTTTCCCCGGTAATCCTCGTAAGCTCAAATCTTCCCCAGCGAGAACGCCCTCAAACAGTCTCCCTCAGGTACAAAACCTCGACTTAGGATCATACTCCTGAACTAGGTCCCCATTTAGGTTCATACTCCTGAACTGAAACCCCGACTTAGGATCATACTCCTGAACTAGGTCCCCACTTAGGTTCATACTCCTGAGCTAAGTCCCCACTTAGGTTCATACTCCTGAGCTAAGTCCCCACTTAGGTTCATACTCCTGAGCTAAGTCCCCACTTAGGTTCATACTCCTGAACTAAGTCCCCACTTAGGTTCATACTCCTGAACTGAGTCCTCACTTAGGTTCATACTCCTGAACTGAGTCCTCACTTAGGTTCATACTCCTGAACTGAATTCTCATTTAGGTTCATACTTCTGAACTAAACCTCAGCTTAGATTCATCCCCGATGAAAGTTAACGGAATTCCGATCCCTTCAAATGAAGTCCACCAAAAGACTGTCTGTCCCCTCGAAGTATGTCCCCAACGAAAGAATACGAACATCGAAGGAAATCGTTTCAAAACAAGTTATCACCTCCAGATCACCCATCAACAAGGTTCGAGGCACCTAAGACGCCATCATTAAGGTTTGAGGCACCTAAAACGCTATCACACACAACACTAGGAAAGCGATAAATCGCAATCACCCCCTAATTCGACAAACCGAAATCAACCATAGGGCGACTTCCCAAAAATAGTCAAATCATAGGGCGACTTCCCCAAAATAGTCAAACCATAGGGTGACTTCCCAAAAATAGTCAAATCATAGGGCGACTTCCCAAAAATAGTCAAATCATAGGGCGACTTCCCAAAAATAGTCAAACCATAGGGCGACTTCCCCAAAATAGTCAAACCATAGGGTGACTTCCCAAAAATAGTCAAATCATAGGGCGACTTCTCAAAAATAGTCAAACCATAGGGCGACTTCCCAAAAATAGTCAAACCATAGGGTGACTTTCCCAAAATAGTCAAATCATAGGGCGACTTCCCAAAAATAGTCAAACCATAGGGCGACTTCCCCAAAATAGTCATACCATAGGGCGACTTCCCAAAAATAGTCAAACCTTAGGGCGACTTCCCAAAAATAGTCAAATCATAGGGTGACTTCCCCAAAATAGTCAGATCTTAGGGCGACTTCCCAAAAATAGTCAGACCATAGGGCGACTTCCCCAAAGTAGTCAAATCATAGGGCGACTTCACCAAAATAGTCAAATCATAGGGCGACTTCCCAAAAATAGTCAAATCTCAGGGCGACTTCCCAAAAATAGTCAAATCTTAGGGTCAAAGACCCGAACTACGGCCGGCTTGATTCCCATTCGGGATACGTAGGTAGCCTATCACTAGGTTCAGCCATCAGACCAAAAATGGTCATTCCTATCCCCAGCAGAGAAGATATACGACTCTAGCCACCTGACCAAAAATGGTCGTCTCCTATCCCCAGCAGAGTTTTCTTCCAAGCAATCGATTGCAGAACTCGCTCACCAGGTTGACATCCTAAAACAGTCACTCTAGGGTCGACGCCTGAAGATAGTCGGAAGACCCGAACTACGACTGGCTTGATTCCCATTCGGGATACGTAGGTAGCCTATCGCTAGGTTCAGCCACTCGATCACTTGATCATCCAGTCAAATATGGAGCCTTAATCTTATCGACGACCCCGCTTCCTTCGAAAGCGCCGTCGCCGAGGGGCTACTGTAAGTACTCCAATTTGAGTTGTTAGCATTTTCGTTAGAAAATTAACGGAAGTTTTAACATTCCTAACATTTCAAACATTTCTAACATTTCTAACCAACCAAGGGTAGATTAGGGTTTGCCATTTAAAGATAAACCAAGGAAAGAATCTCAAAAAGCAAAAGAAATTGGAAAAATCCGAATTGGGCAAGTTGAAAAACATAAACTACTGGATTTTTGAATTTTATTCTTCCTGTCCAAAGCCTGCACTGTAGCAGATGAACAGTGCACGCTGTCAAGAGGCTCCGCACGGATCTGTTTGCATCTCACAGAGGGCTATAAATTGAACCCTCCTCTCTCAGTTTACACAACACAATTGGCTCATAGAAGCTGTATTCTGGCGAAAAATAGGGAGAAAACAGTGGGAATTTACTAGAATTGCCACCATTTTCTCTTCAATCTTTCCCAAACCCCACTCACTCAAAATACTTTCAAAAAACTCTCATACATACTCTCATACATACACCAATCCAAGCTCAAATCACCCCTTAGGAGGAGGATTAGAGAGAAAACATAGAGGACTTAAGTGTTATCTACTTGTTTACTTTATGTCTAGTTTAACTTAAATCTTGACCTAAGATGGTCATCTTGAAGTTCATCTTCATGAATGACCATCTCAAATGGTCCACATTTTTAATCTCTAGTTGATTTTTCTCTTTAATTTCATCTCTACAAAATTCCCCTTCCCAAGCAAATGAAATGCTTAAGTCCTAATGTACCCCAAGGATGGTTTGATATAGTAGATCACCACTAAAATGTCTAGTGACTACTAATCAAAACCTAGGGAAATGGGGACAAGCATGGATGCAAAACCCCCTTTTAAATCACATTTCCTTCTTGAGAATGTTGCTGTCCAGTAGCATTTCTCTAAGACCTCTGTCCATGGTCTAATTTTTTGGACACAGATAAACTTGGAATTTGGTGTTGACTACAAAATACTTTTTGTATCCAACATCCAGATATTTCCAGAAATATTTTTACTTTATTTTTTGCGTGAGTAAATCTCCCTTTTTCAAATTTTCCTTTAAAGGTCAGTTCATCAGTCTCTGGAAATCCAGATTTCACATCTGAGATTTCCATAAGGTTTTTGTCCCTCAAACCATCTCCAAAATGGGAAGTTCTTTTACAGAAACTTTATATAAGGTGTTTTGAACATTTTTCATTCTCGGACTTTTCCCAGATTCTGGAGTTTTCAAGCCCTAAAGTCCATTTCAAAATCAAGTGTCCACTGCCTTCTTCATTCTGGCAGAAATGGTTTTCAACTTCCAAAAATCTTTTGAGTATCAAATCTCAACCCAAAAATCACACACAAAATCATGGAATCTGTCCAAAGTCTAATAAAGAATTCCCAATTTTTACTTTCCTCAGTTTCAACTTATTTTGGCCAAAGTAACACACATACACACACACACACAAACAAATGGTTTTTAGCTTGGAAGACTCGTTTTACGAGGCATTCCGGGTGCACACTAACGTCCTTCCCGGTGTGTAACGTGACCTCCGAACCCAAATCTCTAATCTCGGGCATTTTTCAAAGTTTTGGCCCTTAAAACAAAAATGGCGTGGTGACTCCGGTTTTTTTTCGATTGGTTTTTCAAAGAAACGAAAAATTTCAAAGTCCTTTCGAAAAATTGGCACATCATCACAAACATGCAGTCAACAAATAAATCAGGTTTTTATAAAGATATAATTCAATTCATAAATCAAGGATGATACGCTAAGTTGGGCTAACTACTCATGTCCAAGGCCTAAAACATGTATTTTATGACTAACACGGCCTATCTTTCAAGGGTTCCATCATTAGCCAAAATATGTTAAGTTCAATTTATTCTCACGTATTTTCCACTAAAGGATCATCCCTAAGCCATTAAACTACTCTCGTGATTAATGGAGCCCAGTTCAATTCATATGTTTCCACTAATGAAGATTCTTCAACGAGATCCATCTCTTGATTAACTAAGGTTCATGCGAAATATGGTTAACTTCATATTCTCAGGCACGACAAAATGATATAAAAGATTGATTATGAAATGGTAAAAGAGACTTTTAAACTTGATTAATAAGGATGACTACACTATGCTGAGTTTCCAACCCCAAGAAATGGAGGATTACTCACTAGCCATAATTAAAACAAGCATGAAGAAATAATGAGATAACATGTAAATAGAGATAGGAATAGAGAAACTTATGCTTGTAGAGAATAGAGACAGAGGCTGAAAGTAATACATAATATTGTATTGCTCCTTCAATCTCAAAGATGTATAAGAACAATTGATGAATCTTGAAGAGTTGTGTATAAATCTATTGCTAGAGTATTTCAGTATGATTTCTAGGTAAATTCTAATATGTTTCTACTAAATACAAGGGCCCTTTATATAGGCATTTAGGCTAAGGGTCAAATCTCTTCAAAAAAGGCACCCTTTAGGCTGATAAGCAGGTGCTCGGCCGAGTCAAAGAATGTGCTCGGCTGAGTCAAGGATGGTGCTCGGCCGAGCAAGGCCTTCTAGCAAAACTCTACATTCTGGTCCCTTTTGCTCGGCCGAGTCAAGGAAGTGCTCGGCCGAGCAGCAACTGCTTTGGACTGACTTCTGAAATCTTCCATTTTGACCCCTCTATTTTCATAGCTTTACTCTAAGTCCCTTGTATTTCAAAATTTGAACCTAAAACCTGTATATTTGCACAAAATACCAACCAAACGTAAAATCAAGGATATACAATAAAATAAGCTAATTTATACTTAATTGGCACTAAATTTAGAATAAATAACGTAATAAAAATACTATAAATGACTATAAAATATATAGCCATTTATCAACTCCCCCACACTTAAACCTTACTGTTCCCTAAGCAAGTTTTAGATAAAAATAGAAGAGAGAGAAGTAAATGACCAAAAATAAAGATAAAAATAAATAAGTGGCTGCCTTTCAGATTTGATGTGTTGATAAAGATATTGCCGGTAGAAAATGATTTTCAACATTGATTCATATCATCCAAAATTTGAAAGTATTTTCTAAAAAGGTCTTTAAAGCATATTGGAGTCTAGATAAAAGAACTAAAAATAAATTTTGCATAAATAAATGTTTTCTAAGCAAAAGTTTTGGAAATGAAGATGCTTGAATTGAAAAAGATTTTAAAATGAGAAGAGATATTTTTATGCAACTTTAAGGACTTAGAATGATGATTTCACTTTAGAAAGACACTTTAAAGATTTTAGCACAAAAATTTTGAATCACAATTGATGGACGTATTAATGGACGTGGAAAGGAAGGGGTCAAGGCTAGCATTCTTAAAAAAGAATGTATGTTTTTGAAATGTCATCACATCTTGCTTTTAATTGTCTCACTCTAATAATGATTTATTCATTTTGATTTTCAAGTGGAGAAGTCTATTGAAGCAAGGTTCACTTATTTTTATGTTTAACTAGCCTTGAAGAAGGAATGGAGGTAAAAGTGATTCAAAAAAGTGCATAAAGAGATGAGTGCCTTTCAAAATGATTTTCAAGAATGAAAGTCCCGAAGCGCAAAATAATCCTCTTCAAAAATAATGATTAGTATCCAATGCTCCAAGATTTTCATAAAATAATGCTTTTAGAGCAATTTTATTTATACTACATTAATTTATAATTATTTTATCTATCTCCCAATATACCCCTAAATTCAGTTTCTAGAAAATGTTTTCGAATTTTTGAAAAATATGATTCGAGGGATAGAAATCAGTTCTTAAAGGCAACTAAATAAGCTTTAATGCTTATAACACTTTATCATAGTAGGGATTTTTTTTATAAAACTTAAGATGAACTAATATGCAATAAAAACGGATATGAAGAATCCTCCCCCACACTTGAAATGAACATTGTCCTCAATATTTCAAGGACAATATAAAGAGAAAGTGGGGGAAAGAATATACTTACAGTGATGGTGGTGGATTCTCCAGTATCTTTGAAGCCATTACTTCAATTGGATCACTGACTATATAGTGTTTAAGTCTTTGTCCATTGACCTTGAGTTCTCCCCTTGACTTGCTCCAAACAATGATGGCTCCGTATGGATAAACTTTTCGTACTTGAAACGGGCCTAACCATCTTGACTTCAATTTTCTCGAAAAAAGTCTTAACCGGGAATTGAAAAGTAGAACCATATCTCCTTCCTTGAACTCTCTTCTTATTATATGTACATCATGCCATTTCTTTGTTTTTTCTTTCTACAATTTGGCACTTTCGTATGCTTCAAACCGAAGTTCTTTAAGCTCTTGTAGTTGAAGTCTTCTTTTCTCATCGGCAGCTTTCATGTCATAATTTAGGGCCTTAATAGCCCAATATGCTCTATGCTCCAATTCTACCGGTAAGTGACAGGGCTTCCCGTATACTAACCGGAATGGTGTGGTCCTGATAGGTGTTTTGAAAGCGGTGTGGTATGCCCATAAGGCGTCATTCAACTTTATCGATCAATCCTTCCATTAACTAGTTACTGTCTTCTCTCGGATCCATTTTATTTCTCGGGTTGAAACCTCTACTTGTCCACTTATTTGTGGATGGTATCCGATACCCATTTAGTGGTTGACACTATACTTCTTCAATAGGGCCTCAAACTGGCGGTGTGAGAAGTGAGATCCACCGTCGCTTATTACTACTTCGGAACCCTGAATCTTGGAAAGATGATATTTATGAAGAGCTTCATAATGACTTTGGAGTGGTTTGTTGGAGATGCCACGACTTCTACCCATTTGGAGATGTAGTCCACCGCTACTAGAATATAATTGTTGTTGTAAGATGATGGAAATGTCCCCATGAAGTCTATTCCCCATACATCAAAGATCTCGACCTCTAGTATGACGTTTCGAGGCATTTCATTCCTTCTCGAGATGTTACCGGTTCGTTGGCAACAATCACAATAAAGAACAAATTTCTTCCATCCTTGAAGAGAGTGGGCCAAAAGAAACCTGATTGAAGAACCTTCGCGACGGTTTTGGATGTGCTTGCATGCCCACCATAAGAGAAGAGTGACAATGATGAAGAATGTTACTCACCTCTTCAGTAGGCACACACCGCCTAATTATACCATCCACACATTGCTTGAAAAGGAGCGGATCTTCCCAAAAATAATTATTTTACCTTCGAGAAGAATCTCTTCCTTTGTTGATAGATCATTTTCGGAGGTAGAATTCTACATGCCAAATAGTTTACGATGTCCACAAACCAAGGTGCTTCCAATGCTTTTATAGCAAGTAGATGATCATTCAGAAATGAGTCATCAATGGGAAGTTCTTCTTCACCGGAGTCTTCCCCATCCTTGGTGAGCCGTGATAGATGATCGGCTACCAAATTCTCCTTTCCCTTTTTATCATGGATCTTAATATCGAATTCTTGAAGAAGAAGGACCCATCGGATAAGTCTAGGTTTGGCCTCCTTCTTAGTCAATAAATATTTTATTGCAGCATGATCTGTGTATATGATGACTTTAGATCCCACTAAATATGACTGGAATTTATCAATTGCGAATACCATGGCCAAAAGCTCTTTTTCTGTTGTGGCATAATTGACTTGTGCCTCATCAAGTGTCCGGCTTGCATATTATAGGGCATGCAACTTTTTATCTTTCTGTTGCCCCAAAACTGCTCCCACCGCAAAATCGCTTGCATCGCACATGATTTCAAAAGGAAGGTTCCAATTTGGCGATTGAACAATGGGTGCCAAAACTAATTCTTTCTTTAACCTGTTGAAAGCCTCAAGACAAAGATTATCAAAAATAAAAGGAGCTTCTTTCATTAGTAGATTGGTTAGTGGTTTAGAATTTTTTGAAAAATCCTTTATAAAACACCGGTAAAAACCGGCGTGTCCTAAAAAACTTCTCACACCCTTAATGTTAGTTGGTGGAGGTAATTTTTCAATAAATTCAACCTTCTCCCTATATACTTCAATTCCCTTCTCGGACAACATATGCCCAAGAACAATCCCCTCATTGACCATAAAATGGCACTTTTCCCAGTTAAGTACAAGGTTGACCTCTTCACAATGTTGCAAAACTTTTGACAAATTTTGCAAGCATTCATCAAAAGAACAACCATAAACTGAAAAATCATCCATAAAAACTTCCATTATATTTTCTATAAAATATGAGGATATGGACTTCATGCAACGACGAAAAGTGGTGGGAGCATTACAAAGTTCGAATGGCATTCTCCTATAGGCGAAAGTACCATATGGATAAGTAAAAGTAGTTTTCTCTTGGTCAATTGGATGGATGGATATTTGAAAGAATTCATAGTATCATCCAAGTAACAAAAATAAGAATGCCTTGCCAACCTTTCAAGCATTTTATCTATAAAAGGAAGGGGGAAATGATCTTTTCGGGTGGCCTTGTTTAACTTTCTATAATCAATGCACATGCGCCATCCCGTGACGGATCTAGTTAGGATTAATTCATCCATATCATTCCGAATGACCGTCATTCCTCCCTTTTTAGGGACAACTTGAACGGGACTAACCCACTTACTATCCAAAATTGGATAGATAATGCCTGCGTCAAGTAATTTAAGGATTTCTTTCTTAACAACCTCTTTCATATTAGGATTAAGCCTTCTTTAGTGTTCTATGGAGGGTTTATGATCCCCCTCTAAGTCAATCCTATGCATGCAAATATTAGGGTGAATTCCCTTTAAATCATCTATGGTATACCCGATAGCTTTTTTATGTAGTCTAAGTTCTCTTAATAATTTTTCAGTCTCAAGAGGATTTAGACTAGCATTAATAATTATCGGGTAAGTAGAGTTAGAACCAAGAAATTCATACCTTAGATTAGGAGGGAGAGGTTTTAATTCAACTTGAGGTGCCTTACTTACCTCAATGTTAGATGGCTCCGCTTTATCCTCTAAATCTTCAAATTTGATGTTTCCTTTTGCTGCATGGTTAGCATCAAGATACATAGCATAATTTAAAGCATCAACATCATCATCATGGATATACCTCTGATCTAAAAGACATCTTTCAAGCGGGTTAGATTGAGGTTTTTCAAATTCCTTGCTTATATATTCTAGGATATTAACACCGAAGCAAGGATTCTCAAGGTTAGGGGTTTTCATAAATTTGGACAAATTAAACTCAACCTTCTCACCCCCGACATTCAAAGAGAGGTTGCTATTTTTAATATCAATAATTGCCCCAGCGGTAGCAAGAAATTGTCTCCCTAGAATGATGGGAATGTGATGGTCATCTTTCATCTCAAGAACAACAAAGTCAACCGGGATGATTAATTTCCCGATATGACAGGGTACATCCTCCGTAATACCTATTGGATATTTATTGGAGTGATCCGCTAATTTGAGAGATATGGTGGTGGGTTTGAGTTCCCCCACACCTATTTTCTTGCTAACCGATAGCGAAATGAGGCTAATACTTTCCCCAAGATCTAACATAGCATTATCAATACTAAATTCACCAATGTTACAAGGAATAGAAAAAGTGCCGGGATCTTTAAATTTAGGGGGTAGTTTCCTTTATAAAACAGCACTAACTTCTTCCGTCAAGGCAACGATTTCATATTCCTCAAGTTTTCTCTTATTAGAAAGTATATCCTTTAAAAATATAGCATAAGAGGGCATTTGTTGTAAAGCATCGGTAAAAGGAACGTTGATGTAGATATATTTTAAAACTTCTAAAAAATTTGCAAATTGTTTGTCAAGTTTCGCCTTTACCAACCTTTGAGGGTAAGGTATTGGCGGGTCAAAATTTCTAGTAAGCTTAGGGGATTCCGCCCCCTTTTTATTTTCTTCATTAGTCTCAACAATTGGTTGGTTTGGACTAATATCTTACTCATTAGGTTTGCTATTTTTTTTAGGTGGGGAATCTACAAGTTCTTTTCCACTCCTAGTTACTACCGCCTTAGAATGCTTATTAAGAATTTTGTTATGGGCGGCAAGATTATCAAACCTACTATTTAATAACTTAAAGCATTCCCTAAATTCATTATTAGTCTTTTCTTGAGCATTCTTACTCTCAATGACAAAGTCCATCAAAAGATCTAACTTAGATTTAGGGGGAGGAAAAGCATTAGAATTGTTGTTGAAATTCTTTTGTGCAAATCCCGGTGGTTGTGTAGAAGGTTGTGGGTTTAAAACGTTGTTATTCTCATAGAAAAAGTTGGGATGATTTCTCCACTCGGGATTGTATGTGTTTGAATACATACCCTCTTTTTGCCCATAAAAATTGACAAAATTTACTTGCTCACTAGAAATAGTGTCAAGTAGTTCACAACTTTCCGTACTATGTGAGTTTGACCCACATAGTTCACAAACAACGTTAATGTTTGCCACGGGATTGACATTAAGAGTTTCAAACTTTTTCAAAATCATGTCGACTTTAGAAGAAAGGAGAGTAAAGACATCAACATTATATTTACCTGGAGTTCCTTGTGGTTGCTCCCTTTCGTTCGACCATTGGTAGTGGTTTAAGGCTATGTTCTCGATTAGATCATATGCCTCATCCACCATATTGTTCATAAGTGCCCCTTCTGCGGAAGCATCTATGGTCTCTCTCGTTTTGAACTTGAGACCATTGTAGAAAGTATGAACAATTAACCACTTTTCAAGTCCGTGGTGAGGGAACATCCTTAGGAGCTCTTTGAATCGCTCGCAAGCATCATAAAGTTCGCTTCCTGTTTGTCTGAAGTTTGTAATTTTAGTACGGATTTGGGCAGTCTTACTAGGAGGGAAGAAACGCCCTAGGAAAGCTTCTTGAACTTGGTCCCATGTTATCAAGGAATTTTGGGGGATCGAGTTCAGCCACTATTTTGCCTTATCCTTTAAAGAAAAAGGGAAAAGGTGCATCCTTATTACCTCCGATGTGATACCTTGGATTCGGGTGGTGTCACAGTATTCTAAGAATGTTTGCACATGGAGGTGAGGGTCTTCAAACGCTGAACCACTATATTGGTTATTCATAACCATGTGTAGTAGCTGCGGTTTTATCTCAAAGTTGGCCGCATTAGCGTTCGGCACAACTATAGGTAATCTAGTTCCCGGGGTACTCGGTTTAACGAAGTCCCTTAGGGTTCTAGGTGGTGTTGCGGGCTCTTCTTCCGCCATTTGTTGATCTAGCACTTCTTCGAATCATCTTAATCTTTCGTGAAAAGTTCTTTCGGGTTTCAGATCGAAATTATCAAGGAAGATCCGAGTTCTTTTCATAAACTGTAAAGAATACTCAAGAAAGAAATTAAACGCAACAAATCTTCGAAAGAATATTTAACAAAAAAAATGTAGTAAAGACAAATATCAAAAACTAAACCATTGTTCCCGGAAACGACGCCAAAAACTTGTTCATTTCAGAACATAACAGTTCTTTTTATACCGCATGTGCATGGGTTATATATAGTATAGCAAGTATAAGTACGGGTCGATCCCACAGAGACAGGGTTTACTTAGGAGGATAATTGTTTTTATATAAATTTATAGAAATAAGATTGGGGGAAATATGTTTTAGTTATAAAAATACTTAGAAACAAACGCAAATAACTCTAACTTAGATTCTAATGATAAAAATATTCCCGAGGTTGGAAATCAAACAACATGCAGTCAACAAATAAATCAGGTTTTTATAAAGATATAAATCAATTCATAAATCAAGGATGATATGCTAAGTTGTGCTAACTACTCATGTCCATGGCCTAATACATGTATTTTAAGACTAACACGGCCTATCTTTTGAGGGTTCCGTCATTAGCCAAAATCCATTAAGTTCAATTTATTCTCACGTATTTTCCACTAAAGGATCATCCCTAAGCCATTAAACTACTCTCGTGATTAATGGAGCCCAGTTCAATTCATAAGTTTTCGCTAATCAAGATTTTTCAACGAGATCCATCTCTTGATTAACTAAGGTTCATGCGAAATATGGTTAAATTCATATTCGCAGGCACGACAAAATGATATAAAAGAATTGATTATGAAATGGAAAAAGAGACTTTTAAACTTGATTAATAAGGATGACTACACTATGCTGAGTTTTCAACCCCAAGAAATGGAGGATTACTCACTAGCCATAATTAAAACAAGCATGAATAAATAATGAGATAACATGTAATAGAGAAACTTATTCTTGTAGAGAATAGAGTCAGAGGCTGAAAGTAAAACTTTAATGTTGTATTGCCCCTTCAATCTCAAAGATGTATGAGAACAATTGATGAATCTTGAAGAGTTGTGTATAAATCTATTGCTAGAGTATTTCAGTATGATTTCTAGATAAATTCTCTTATGTTTCTACTGAATACAAGGGCCCTTTATATAGGCATTTAGGCTAAGGGTCGGATCTCTTCAAAAAATGCACCCTTTAGGCTGATAAGCAGGTGCTTGGCCGAGTCAAGGAATGTGCTCGACCGAGCAAGTAGATGCACAGCCGAGTCAAGGATGGTGCTCAGCCGAGCAAGGACTTCCAGCAAAACTCTACATTTTGGTCCCTTCTGCTTGGCCGAGTCAAGGAAGTGCTCGGCCGAGCAGCAGTCGCTTTGGACTGACTTCTGAAATCCTCCATTTTGACCCATCTATTTCCATAGCATTACTCTAAGCCCTTTGTACTTCAAAATATGAACCTAAAACCTGTATATTTACACAAAATACCAACCAAGCGTAAAATCGAAGATATAAAATAAAATAAGCTAATTTATACTTAATTGGCACTAAATTTAGAGTAAATAACGTAAAAAAAATACTATAAATGACTATAAAATAGCCATTTATCACGGGCAAGAGCTCTTTGTTTCTTGGAGGCTTAAGCAACGGGGTCTCGGCCAATGTAAACTAAGTAACCAGTGGTAGAGACATAGTTATCTTTATCACCTACCAATCTGCGTCACAAAAGGCATGAAGAGAGAAGGTAGTGTCTCGATATATTTGGAGACCCAAATAAAGTGTACCATGATAACGAAGGAGAGATATTAACGCAATCCAGTGAGCCTCTTGTGGGTTTTCATGAACTAAGCAACTTTATTGATAGGGAAGGCAATGTCAGGGCAAGTAATAGATAAGTAATGGAGGCTTCCAACAATGGCTCTATAGTAAGATGGGTTAGAGATAGGCATACCAGACGAGTTGGTGAGGTATGGATAGGAAGCCATCGAAGTGGAAAAGGGTTTTGAGTCAATAATTTTATGACGGGTGAGAAGATCATGAATATATTTGGTTTGGAAAAGAAGAATCCATTTAGGGTTGGGAGTACCTTCAACTCCAAGAAAATAGGAAAGAGGACCAAGATCCTTAAAATAAAAATGATTTGCAAGGTTGGTAAGGAAGGAGGTAAGAAAAGGTTGAGACAGACCGATAATTATAATGTAATCAACATAGACTAAGAGTTGTGATGATTTTGGTTGTATATAAACAAGGAAGGATCATATAGGGACAGTTTGAAGCCAAAAGAGAGTATAGATAGTTTTTGAGCTTGGTGTACCAAGCTCGAGGTGCTTGCTTTTGGCCATAGATTGCTTTGGTGAGACAACACACATGGGTTGGATTAGCTTCATCAACAAAGCTGGGAGGTTTTGTCTTAAACATAGTTTCATGCAAAATGCCTTATAAAAAGGCATTTTTGATGTCAAGTTGGCCGAGGGACCATCCTTGAGACACGAGAAGGGAGATTGTGAGCCGAATAATGATAGGTTTGACAACTTGACTAATGGTTTCAGAGTAGTCAATACCAGGACGTTGGTGAAAACCATTGGCAATAAGGCAAGCTTTGTATTTCTGAATGTAGTTGTCATGATTGTATTTGATACGATAAACCCATTTGCAGCTAATAATATTTTGGGCTTCATGAGGAGGAACAAGTGTCCAGGTTTTATTTTGGGTAAGGGCTTGTAATTCATCTAGCATGGCAGTGCGCCAGAGAAGGGAAGAGAGAGCCTGTTTAGTGGTGTTGGGAAGGTTGGTAGGAGAAGATAAATTGGCAAGGTTGGCATATTTTGGGTTAGGTTTGCCAATGTTATTGGAGAGATGAGTAATAATGGTACCGATGGGAGGAGTTGGGGTGGTGGGGGTAGGAGTATCATCCTAAGAGGAAGGTTGTGAGGTAAGTTTGGAGGGAAATTGTGGAGCAAGTTATTGAACAAGTGATGTAACAGCTGGTTGGGAAAGTAGTGTAACAGAAGGTGTTTGGACAAGTTGTCCAACAAGTAGTGGAACAGGTTGGTGAACAGGTTGATGAGTAGGTGTCTGAGCAGGTGTTTAAACAGATTGTGATCAGGCATCTGAACAGGTTGGTTAACAGGCGGTGGATGAGAATTATGAGAGGGAGAAGTGGATAGGATGAGATGGATGAGATACTGATGGAACCATTCAGAGGAAGTAATGGTGGAGGAGCAGGTTGATGTAGTGGTAAGAGAAGGATAAGGAAACTTCCTTTCAATGAATTTGACATGGCGAGAAGTGTAGACACGATCAGTTTTGGGATCAAGGAAATGGTAGGCACTTTGAGTGGGGGAGTTGCCCATAAAGATGCAAGGGATTGATTTTGGGGAGAGTTTTTTTTTTGGGGGGGGGGGAGTGTAAGGATGAAGCCATGGATAACAGAGCCATGGGTAACATATACAACCAAAACTATAGAGTTTGGAGTAGTTGGGATATAGGGATTCATTGTTGAAGGAGGTGGTGGAAAGTCAATTTATGAGTTAGTTGGCAGTGGTAAGGGCAAAGGCCCAAAAAGTGAGAAGAAGATGGGGATGGGTGAGAAGAGTGAGGCCGGTTTAAACTATGTGATGATGGCATCTTTCGACATGGCCATTATGTTCGGGTGTGTGTGAAGGTGTGGTGAGGTTGGAGTGTAGACACCCCATTCTAAACCCATCGGAGCAGATTAATACCACTCTAAGTCTCGCCTTTAGTCAAGAGTAGAAATCCACCATTTCATCATGTTTCGTTAAGTTTTGACTAAAGACAGTTAGTTTAGACTAAACTGCATACGAGATAACGAGGGATGGACAGAATTGTCCACTGACAGCCTTGTCTCGCGTGATACTAAGATTCTGCAGACGTGCAGAAGTCAGTTTCCTCGTCAATTTCAACCTCTTTCGGGAACCTTATCAATCCGAACATCCAATGGAATTTGGGTTATGGAACCTTCCCAGGGGATTTTACCTCTCCACCTTCACATCTCCAACACCTATAAATACTTGAAGACTTTCAGTATTTTGGATCCCAGACTTTTCAAGTCAAAACCCCCACATTTACTGGTTTCTCTCCCTGAAAGATTCCTGTAAATCACCTCTAAAATCACCTAAAGTTTGTTTGTCAACCTTGTTGATAAACAAACACCGAAGCTAGAATCAAGGACCGAGGCGAAGCTCTGTCCACATCAAGATTTGACTCTAAACTTGAGTCGAAACTCTGTCCTAGTCTCTTCACACGAGGTAATCTTCCTCCTCCCTTTCTAATTGATTGTTAGAGTGGTATAATACATCAAACCTAGGATCGGCCTAGAGCCTCCCCAAATCATGGGGGATGGTCTCGAAGCAATCGATCCTATATTCCGTTTAACCTCGTTAAATGGATTCTTTTACTTACTTATTTAAAACGTCTTTTTCTATGAAAACCTCTCTTTTTAGCAAGACCGATCTCCGGATTGGGTGAAATGGGTGCTCCTTGATCTTCCCATTCCATAACCTAAGCCCCAAACCCAAAATCTCTTTTCAAATGGTTTTTTTCTATATTTCCAAACAAATAATATAGGTGGTGACTCAAAAAGATGTATAAACAAAGAATTCACGCATCGCTACAGTGGCGACTCCGCTGGGGACCGTAAATTTAAAGTGACTTAAACTTGCGTCAATAAAAAGAGGTTTTCAAAAAAAAAAATTGTTTTTTGTATTCAGATCAAGCTAGTCTCGCACGAAACAACCTGTTTCGCGCGAGACAATGCTTCGGCAATCAGCGTGTCTTCTGGTTTTCCCTGTTCGTATCAAGATCCAAGATTAGAGTCGAACACGCAAGGGGGATTCCAGATTACATTATCTGCAGAGTTCCTTCATCTTAAGCCCCCCCTTAAGATGTAGAACTCGAATCCGTATTTAGTTTAAATAATTGATTATTATTTATAAACTGCTTGTGATTGGGTTTTTTTTTTTTAAATTAAAGTCCGGTCCAATGGGGATTCGGCAGTTGTAATTAAATTATTTATCTCTCTCGCTCATTAAGTGGAACTACGACGGCCTGAGTCTTCCGAATTTGGGAGAAACGTAGGCAACCACTTGGTGCGACCACTATCTGTTTTTTCTTTTAATTTAAACAAAAAATCTCTATTTTTTCTATCACCTAGATTGACTATTACACACGCACACTCATATTATATCTGTCATTGCAATACATGCCCTGATTAACCCGGGATCCACACTAAGGATGGATGACGGTAACCACCTAGTCGTCGGTGACTCCGAAGTTGGATCATCCCACTTCGCGTATTCAATCCATCTAGATTGTCATATCGCGGGGAGCCTAGCCTTCCAGCCCTGCATCGCCACATATCATGTAGATTGTCTTTTTAGGATCACTCCGTGACCTGTCGATTTGACTCGGTGATCTTTTTTTATTTTTGACCAAAATAAAGCCATGTAAAATTGACCGTAAAGAAGGACCCGGAATAGTCCCCTCGGAATAGTCCCTTCGGAAAAGTCCCTTCGAAAAAAGAAAATGTCCCTTCGGAATGACCCTTCGGAATGACCCTTTTGGAAGTCCCTTTAAAGAAATAAAAATCCTTCAAACAATCTTACATGGCTTTGTTTTACAAAAATTGGACTGATTACTTAGTCGTTAGGTTCTGATAAAGACCTTAGAAACTCCTCAAAATGGATTCTCCGTTTCGACAAAAAATTAGGATTAATAAAAATCGACTTTCTGTGTGATTATCTCGTGTGAGACTACTTTTCCCGCGCGGGACAATGTCTCTGTTTGTTGTGTTTGAGCCTGAACCGTTTAAGCCTTCTTCCGACTCATTGGGGCTAGATTTGATCCTGACACCATCTCTGCGTCTCTTCTGTCAGTTTTCCGAAGCTACTCAACCTCAAGACTCCCAACACAATGTCTATTGAAAAGTACTTCGTCACCAAAAAGGACCTTGAACAACAAACTCTGCAAGATTTGACCAAGTCCCTTGTCCCTGAAATGGAGCATATGGAAGGTTGGAGAGAAGCTTTTGATATGCCTACTACCCGCAGTGCTAGAGATTTCCGGAAGATGGAAAGTGACTCCGACAGTGGGCGATCATCTGTGCAAGAAGAGCTAAGTGACATCAAAGCTCAACTTGCCAAAGCCCTGTAGCAAATTGACAACAACCATGCATGGCATAACTTGGAGGAGTCCATCTAAGCTGACAAGACAAAGATGCTGATTAAAGAACTCGAGGAAGTCAAAAGCGAAATCGAGGCTATGAATAAAAAGTTTAATGCCCTCGAAGCCCACATTGAGGATGGCATTGATGAGAGGGTCAAGTATTGCCTCAATACTCATTACCCTGACCTCAAGGAGCAAATGGAAACAGAATATCAGTCTTGACACGACGTCTTTGTGCAGCACTATGAGAACCATATCCGAGACCTTCACAATCAAATGGCTAAACGAAGGAAGGGGAGGACTTTCACAGACATTGGGAGGATCTCTCTCGGTCACCTCTTCAGAAGTCTTCACAAGGACAGAAAACTGAAGCCAATGGAAGATTACATACCTAAGAGGGAAGGGCGAGCTCCACACCTTTACTGCTACTACTATCAATGCCATGGCCATCACACCGATGATTGCTTCAACTTGAAGAAAGCAGTCCAAGATCTTATTGACAACGACACCATTAGAGTTTGTCCAAGCGGTGGCATAGTGTGGATGAATTCAAGCAAATGAGGGATATCTTTCTTTTTCAGTTATTTACTTTTATTTGCAAAAAGAAACGATTAATAGTCTAGTTTAGTTTGGATACTACTTGCCTAAAATCCTCATTTGTGGGCAAGAGTATCAAGTTTGCTTTTCAATAATAGTTTAGTCAGCATCTTTTCTTTCAAATTCTGATTACTTATTCGGCAAGAAAGCACCGTGAATGTCATAGAAACTTGCAACGAAAACGATTACTCCAAAGCACTTCGGTTTTCCGAAAACCTTCCTGTTTGGAGAATGATGCAAGCGATAGGGTACATTCCTGGCTTGGGACTTGGAAAACACTTACAAGGGATAACAGAACCACCACCGGTTCCCCCACCACACACGAAGCATGGCCTAGGATACGTCATTTTCATCCGCGATGAAAGTGACGAAGAAGAGTGGGACTTCACTCAAATCAAATGGGAAGGAACCGCGTACAAAGGTTATAATGGCCCAAAGACCAAAGACTGCAACCTCGAACCATATCGAAAGACGCTCAACGGCTACTTCGTTCGGGAAGAGGAAAGCATCCCATACTTTTTCTTTTCAGAACCATGGACTGACGATAAAGGGAAACGCCAACCAGGCTTTGAAATTTTCAGCGACTGCGACGCTTCGCCAAATGAAACAGAACCCGTCCCACTAATCCCTAAAAATTTGTGGGGCACGAAGGCAGAAATGACCAGCAAATGGGACTTTATGTTGGGAGAAGACATGCTGCGACAGTTCGAGAACCTGTGCCGGCTAGAAGACAGCCAGATCCATGCAATCTCCAAGGGGGACGCTCCAACTATTGATTACACAAAGCCAATCCAGAAATGTGATGAGCCAATTCTAAATTGGCACGTCACCGGGGGACCAGTTGTTGATGAAGACTTCATGATCAAAGAGCTTGGTTGTACTCCCCATCCCCGCAGGAAGATAGGCCCTATAGCTTTCACTTTAGAGTCAGGCTCCACCTCTGATGAAATCACTCAAGAGGAAATTGAGGCGGTGGCCGAACAAATTTTAAAAGAATTAGCAAAGCAAGTAGGTCGTTGTGGAAATAATGACCCCGTTGACAATGAAGAAATGCAAACGGTTAATCTCGGGACAACAGAAGACCCCAGAGAAACAAAGATCGACAGCTTCTTCAAGGGGGAAGACAGAGAAACCTTAACGCAGCTCCTCAGAAAATATGTCGACGTCTTCGCTTGGTCCTACAAAGATATGCCAGGGTTGAGTCAGTCGATCGTAGAACATAAAATACTGCTGCTACCCAGCGCTAAACCAGTCAAACAGAAACTGCGCAGAATCAAGCCCGAATGGTCAATGCAAGTGAAAGAAGAGATCATGAAACTCTTGAACGTAGGGTTTATCAAGGTAATTGAGTATCCGGAATGGCTGGCCAACACAGTACAAGTAGCCAAGTCTAATGGAAAAATACAAGTCTGTGTTGACTTCAGAGACATGAACAAGGCATCCCCTAAAGATGACTTCCCGCTACCAAACATAGACATGTTGGTCGACGTCACCGTAGCATACAAAGTCCGCTCATTCGTCGACGGCTTCGCAGGGTATAACCAAATCCTCATGGCAGAGGAAGACCAACACAAAACAGCATTCACCACACCTTGGGGGACGTTCTGTTATACGGTCATGCCGTTTGGTCTCAAAAATGCTGGGCTACTTACAAAGGCCAGTCACGACGCTATTCCATGACATGATCGATAAAGAAATAGAGGTATATGTGGACGACATGATTATCCACTCAAAGGGGACAGATGGTCAGCACTTTAGAGATCTCAGGAAATTCTTCAATCGACTGAGACAACACAAGATGAGGCTCAACCCCGCAAAATGCTCATTCGGAGTGGTCAAAGGGAAAGTCTTAGGGTACATGGTCACCGAGCGTGGCATAGAAGCAGACCCCCACCAAGATAAAGGCCATCATAGACATGCCTCCACCCAGAATACAGAAAGAAGTAAAGGGATTCATAGAAAGACTCCAATACATCAGTCGATTCATCAATCAACTGACTACAATGTACGATCTTATCTTCAAACTACTTAAGAAGAACGCACCTCAAAAATGGACTGAGGAATGTCAAGAAGTATTCGAGGAAGTTAAGCACTACTTAACCTCCCTACCCATCCTGGTTCCACCGCATAAGGAAAAACCCTTAAAATTATACCTCACAGTTACTGATAATGCACTGGGGGCTATGCTCGCTCAAGAATAGCCAACTTCACACACAGAGAATGCGATATACTTTGTCAGCTGCAGATTCCAAGGCAGCGAAATCAACTACTCTCCACTCGATAAATCTTGCGCTGCTCTTGTCTGGGTAACACAGAGACTAAAGCACTACATGGAAGCCTTCCCGGTTCGTCTTATCGCAAGAATGGATCCTTTGAAATACATCCCAGACAAATCAAATTTGTCTTCGCGACTGGCTAAGTGGTATTTCATGCTCGCGGGATATGATATCACTTACGTCACTCAGAAATCCATCAGGGGCAGTGTATTCGCAGATCAGTTGGTCGAATTTCCTTGCGACGAAGTGAAGGGGGAATACCCGCGATTCCCTGATGAAGACATCATGAGTATAGAAGACGAAAATAAGTGGCAATTATTTTTTGATGGCGCAACCAATAAGAAAGGTTTCAGCATCGGAATGTTGTTAGTAGATCCCGACAACATTTATACTCCACTAGCAATACATCTTGACTTTGGCTCCACAACTAACACTACCGAGTATGAAGCTTGCATAGCGGGGCTCGAGGCAGCTCTAGAACGTAACGTGACCGAACTCGAGGTATTTGGGGACTCCCAGTTGATCATCAATCAGACACTGAAAAAGTGGAGGATCCAAGATCCAACCCTTCAAAGATACAATGCCCGCCTCCAAGAGTTGTTGCAACAATTCCAGAATATCTCATTCCACTATCTTCCCAGAGACAAAAACTGGTTTTCTGACGCATTGGCTATACTTGCTTCCTTGGTTGAAATCCCTGCAGGAAAGGCAGTAAAACCCTTCAAAATAACCCGGCACACAACTCCTGCCTACTGCGCAGTTATAGATCTCCATGACTGCAAAGACAAGTGGTCATCCGAATGTGCCACTATTGAGGACTCCGAAAAGAAACCATGGTACTATGACATTTGGAATTTCATCCTAGATGGAACCATTCCGCCTGAGACCAACAAGAAGACTCAAATTGCCCTTAGGAGGCTGGCAGCTAATTACGTCATCATTGCTGGCCGTCTATTTAAAAAATACTCCCAGGGAACCTCCTTTGCGCCACCGGAGAAGAGGCCCAGGAAATAATGGACCATGTTCATCAAGGAGTATGTGAAACCCACATGAGCGGAAACGTGCTCGCCAAAAAGATCATCAGACAAGGGTACTTTTGGTTAACCATGGAAGCCGACTGTGGCAGGATGGTCAAGAAATGCCATAAGTGTCAGATACACGCCAACCTTCAGCACACACTGTGGGGCCTCCCCAACCCCGGGACCTATAAACTCGTGCCCCAGCTGGAGGGTCCCCAAACCACCTCCTATTAAATTAAAACTCATTTAAATAAAGTGAAAGTCCGATAAACTTTAAAAAAAAAAACTCGACATGACCTCTCTACTAGGAGGTGATATGAACCTGCTTTAAACCAAACCATAACCTGTTTAATTTACAACATTAAAACTGAAAATATTTATAAAAGCTTTATACACAACTTTTTCCGAAAGGACTAACAATCACAACCTATTCCCAACTCCCAACCATAAACATACCCTGACAACCCAAAAGAACGGTCCAAACTCCTTCCCGGCCTCACCGGACTGGTCTACCTGTCTCAGCTGAATCTAAAAAATTAAAGGGAGAAGGGGTGAGAAAGAATCTCAATAAGCTATTATGCATGCAGCAATATGCCATATAAAAATGCAACACATAAATAGGTTGCTCATAATCACATTGGTAAAGCGGTAAACACATTACGTTACCTGATATTACCTTTCCCGTCTGAACAATAAGTCGTACAACATTGGGAGATAAAACTCCACTCATTTGTGAACTGCTTAGGCATATTCATACCTTATAAGACCCATTTTTCAGGGAATCATATAAGATACTAGCAACTCTTTAAGGTTTTTGGCTCAATACAGATGCTATAACCCCAATCTATGGCCACAGAAGGGGACAGTTGTTGTGAAAATAGCCCTCCACAAACCAAGCAAACCACAAGAATAATAATCACACACAAACAAGAGCAAAAGAAATCAAAAACACAGAAAAAGGCACGAGAAATTGTTTACCCAGTTCACCAATTTGATTGGCTACGTCTGGGGGCACTACCAAGCCAGGATCTTGCACTATGTATGTAAAATATGTGTTACAATGAGTTTAGGGGCGGAACATTGCTTTTATATGTGCCCCGGAATAAATAACCAAACCCTAGCTTAAGCCCAGGAAAGAAAAGGCCCGTCAAACAAATACCCACGGTCAGGCCTTGAGGCGCCCGCCTCAAGGTAAATCATGCGGCCGCCTGGATTTGTTCCAAATTAACGCCTTCCTTCGGAGCTTGATGCGCCCGCCAGAGCTGGAGTGATGCGGCCGCCTCAAAACAAGCATCGCCAACGTCAAATTGACTGCACGCGAGGCGCTCGCCTCGCCTCCCCCAGGCGCCCGCCTCATACAACTCTGAGAAATCTCCCGGTTTGGTCTCTATCCCAACAATCTCCCACCTAGAGATCAACCATACATATAAGCCCCGTATCCGTCTTCAACTCACCCTTGGTGTCTTCCTAGTGCTCACCTCGATCATGGTAGTGCCATCCTCCTCTCTCATTCTTCAAGCCCAATTGAAGCTTTGCACAGCTTCAACTTCTCAAGGTTCACAACCTTTGTCAACATGTCAGCCGGGTTCTCCGATCCCAATATCTTCTCAAGCCACAAAATCTTCTCCTCCAAGAGATGTCTGATGTAGTGAAACCTCAGTTCAATATGCTTCGTCCTCGAATGAAACGCCGGATTCTTTGCCAAGTGAATTGCACTCTGATTGTCACTGTAGAGAATATTACCACTTCGCGTCTTCCCAAGTTCACCAAAGAAGTTCTGCAGCCAAACCATCTCTTTACTCGCTTCTGTCACTGCCACATATTCTACTTCTGCAGTCGACTGAGCCACGATCTTTTGTAACTTAGAAGCCCAGGAGATTGCTGTACCACCCAATGTAAACACATAACCCATAGTACTTCTCCTCTTATCAAGATCACTTGATGCCAAGTCCGCATCAACATAACCCGCTAACACCACTTCCTTGCTCGAGAAACACAGAGCCTTACCAAATAGCATTCTTCAAATACCGTAGGATTCACTTAACCGCTTCCCAATGTTGCTTTCCTGGATTGCCCATGAACCGGCTGACTACTCCCACCGCATGTGCAATGTCCGGCCTTATACACACCATTGCATACATGAGACTCCCCACAGCTGAAGCATATGGAGTTCTCTCCATCTTGTCACGCTCCTCCTTGTCCCTAGGCGAGTCCTTCTCGGATAGCTTGAAATGCAAACCCAATGGCGTCCCTGTTGGCTTCGCCTCTTTCATACAAAACCTTGCCAAGACTTTCTCAACATATTCTGCTTGTGAACGAACCAAATTGCCTGACTCCCTATCCCGATCAATCCGCATGCCCAAGATTTTCCTTGCCTCTCCCAAATCCTTCATCTCGAACCGTTCTGACAACTGAGTCTTCAACCTGTTTACCTCTCTACTACTAGAGCCCGCTATTAACATGTCGTCCACATATAACAGCAAGATAATATACCCATTGTCCGTGTTCTTGAAGTAGCAACAATGATCCTCCTCACATCTGATAAAATCAATGTCATGCATGAATCCATCAAATTCCTGTACCACTGCCTAGGAGCTTGTTTAAGGCCATACAAGCTCTTAGTCAATCTGCAAACTAGCTCCTCGCTACCCTTAGACAAGTAACCCTCTGGCTGTACCATGTAGATCTCTTCCTCCAAGTCCCCATGAAGAAAAGCTGTCTTCACATCCATCTGTTCAAGCAACAATTTGTCCGCCACTACTATCCCCAGAACCATTCTGATAGTGGTCATCTTCACAACCGGAGTGAATACCTCGGTGTAGTCAATACCGTACTTCTGCTGAAACCCTTTTACAACCAGTCTTGCCTTGTAACGTTTGCTACCGTCTGCTTCCTCCTTGATCCTGTAAACCCACTTGTTATGCAGTGCCTTCTTCCCCTTAGGTAGTTTAGTCAACTCCCAAGTTTTGTTGGCCTTCAATGAGTCCATCTCATCATCCATCGCAGCTTTCCACTTGCTACAAAGTGCACTACGAACAGCCTCCGCATAACATTCCGGTTCCCCATTATCTGTCAATAGAAAATAATAATTGGATGGAGTATACCTGTCAGGCGATCCACGCAACCTGCTGGATCTACGCAATGAATATCCGATTCCGAGTACGTGGTTCATCTTCAGCCGACCTCCCGACCATGGTCATCATGAATCGTTCTGCTCCCACCCGTGTTAGGAATATCCACCTCTACAATATCCGGTTCCGAACTAGTGTCATCAGATGCCCCCTTTCTGTCCTTGTACAAAACCTGTTCATTGAATACCACATCTCGACTACGAATAACTCTATGATTTTGGTCATCCCAAAACTTGTACCCGAAGTCATCCCCGCCATACCCAATAAATGTACACTTAATGTATTTAGCATCTAATTTAGTTCTCTCAGCAGAATCAACATGAACATAAGAAACGCAGCCAAATATGCGAAGAAAGGACAGATTTACTCGCTTGCCACTCCACGCTTCCTCCGGAATTCCATTCCCCAATGGTACCGATGGTCCCCGATTGATCAAGAAAGCCGCCGTGTCAACCGCATATGCCCGTAACGTCTTCGAAAGTCCACACTTCAATCTCATACTTCTAGCCCGCTCATTCAATGTTCTGTTCATCCTTTCTGCTACCCCGTTGAGTTGTGGTGTCCGCTTTGGAGTCTTCTCCATACGAATCCCATTCGCAGCACAATATTCCCTAAACTCACCAAGCTCATACTCCCCACCATTGTCTGACCTTAAGCACTTAAGCTTAAGTCTCGTCTGATTCTCCACCAAGGCCCTCCACTTCTTGAACACCTCGAAAGCCTCATCTTTCCCCTTCAAGAAATAGACCCAAACCTTCCTTGTAGAATCATCAATGAAAGTCATGTAATATGACGCACCACCCAGAGATGTAACCGGAGATGGCCCCCACAAATCCAAGTGAACCAATTCCAACTTTGCTTCCCTCAAACCCCTACCTGTCCTCGAGAAGTTATTTCTCCCTTGTTTGCCAAACATACAATCCTCGCAGATCCCCACGTTGACTGTCTTCAAACCCGGTAGTAGTCCCTTTGAACAAAGCACCACCATCCCCGTCTCACTCATGTGACCCAATCGACAAGGCCACAAATCTGTATCACCCTTGGCCGCCGCCACCGCGATACTGTCCTTGGTGTTATTCGCCAAATACAAAGTCCCCTCCTTATTACCCCGAGCGATCTCACAATCCTCCTTGGTAATAACCTCAGCTTCGCAGCTCGAATGTCACCTTGTAACCTTCGTCGTCCAACCGCCCAACCGAAAGTAGGTTCTTTTTCAAACCCGGAATGTGTCCGACCCCGTTCGCATGTAAGACCTTCCCGTCTCGATGCTCCTATTCTCGTCATCCCCTTCCCCTTGATTTCCAAAGGCTCGCCATCCGCCAGATAGACCTTCCCGAAATCACTGGAAGTGTAGTTCTCCATCTCTTCCTTGTGCCAGCAAGAGTGGAATGATGACCCCGAATCCAGCACCCATGATTCTAGTGCACTACTAACACTGAGAACCAGTACATCATCACCTTCGACTGCCACATTCACCTTGCCCTTACGATTTGGACAATCCCTCTTGAAGTGTCCCAATTCCTTACAATAATAGCACTGAACAGATCCCTTCGCAACCTTCGGTTTGTCCTTGGTCTCATCAGCTTTGCCCTTTCCACTCACTCCGTTCTCCCTAGATTCGGTTCTCCCTTGTTTGCTAGTACCCGGCTTCCCCCTACTAGTAGTAGCTAAAGCCGCTCCCGAAGTACTTGATGTCCCCAACTTCTTCATGCGATTTTCCTCACCTAAAAGAAATTCTTTAACATCGTCATATTTCAATTTTTTCTTACCTGCTGAAGCGTTGATTGCAGTCACCGTTCCGCTCCAACTTGCCGATAAAGAAGCTAGCAACAAGCATGCATGAACCTCATCATCGAACTTGATCTCCACCGCTGTCAATGAATCTATGACATCCATAAACTCATCGATGTGCTTAGCCAAGGATCCTCCCTCTTGCATCTTGAGACTACCCATCTTACGTATCAAATCAACCTTATTTGCAGCAGACGGAGTTTCAAATCTCTCAGTAAGATAATCCAATAGCTCCTTGGTGGTTGTCGCCTTCCTGGTAGTCTTCGCAATCCACTTTGACAAAGTAGATCTAACCACCCCTAGGGCTTTCCGATCCATGAGTTCCCATTCCTCCTGACTTACATCTTCCGGTTTGACACCCTTCAGAGGCTTGTAGAGATCCTTGTTGTACAAGAGATCCTCAATCTGCATCCTCCAATATCCGTAGTCAGACCCATCGAATTTCTCAACCGCCTGTTTGTCTTTGCCCATTCTTGATTGCTTGGAACAACTCCCTTGATCTTGAAACCAAAAGCTCTGATACCAGTTGTTGTGAAAATAGCCCTCCACAAACCAAGCAAACCACAAGAATAATAATCGCACACAAACAAGAGCAAAAGAAATCAAAAACACAGAAAAAGGCACGAGAAATTGTTTACCCAGTTCACCAATTTGATTGGCTACGTCTGGGGGCACTACCAAGCCAGGATCTTGCACTATGTATGTAAAATATGTTTTACAATGAGTTTAGGGGCGGAACATTGCTTTTATATGTGCCCCGGAATAAATAACCAAACCCTAGCTTAAGCCCAGGAAAGAAAAGGCCCGTCAAACAAATACCCACGGTCAGGCCTTGAGGCGCCCGCCTCAAGGTAAATCATGCGGCCGCCTGGATTTGTTCCAAATTAACGCCTTCCTTCGGAGCTTGATGCGCCCGCCAGAGCTGGAGTGATGCAGCCGCCTCAAAACAAGCATCGCCAACGTCAAATTGACTGGAGGCGAGGCGCTCGCCTCGCCTCCCCCAGGCGCCCGCCTCATACAACTCTGAGAAATCTCCCGGTTTGGTCTCTATCCCAACAATAGTCACAGGTATAATGTAATCCGATCACATTAGGTCACACTTTCCACAATTGATCGTATTCAGTTATACCCCTAAACATCAGCTGATCTCAATCACATTCAAGCACATAGCATATACTTGAAATTAAATCCACACCTTGGGATAACAATATACAACATGGTATAATTACTCATGTTTAACCCTCAAATAGTGCAACATATAATTTAATAGTATTAAATAACAATAATTCAACAACAGGGTATTAATACTCCTGTTCAAACCAATAAAGCAGTATAACATTTATTTCATGCACTATATAAACCAATAACCATGAATATGTAATTACATATGGCACAATGTAAATCAAGTAAGCCCTAGATATCTATGTTGCACTATTGAACACTTTCTATAAATGTCCCATACTCATTTACCAAGTTTTTATTAACTTTGGTTACTGTTCCAATCAAGGCCTTCAACCATTCTCAGGGCTATATTTAAAGACTTTTCCTTTATCATTTTGGACCATTTAAGATTTCATTGTAATGTACTAATGTTGTACTACAATTATAATTAGATAGCAACTAAATCCATACTAGGTAGACTAGTGTTTCACATCTTGGAAAATGATTCAGAGGCAACAGGGCAGGACACGACTCGTGCCCCAGGGCACGACTCGTGCTCCCTTTACACCCCACTCAGATTCAGTCGTCCCCTATAAGGCATGACTCATTACGACTGAAGGGCACGACTCGTGCCTCAGGGCACGACTCGTGCCTTTGCACAGAAGTCAGTATTAAGGCTAAACCAACTTCAGCCCAAGGCAAAGGAATGACATACTTGCTCATATCCCTATATTTCAACCTTCACAACAAGTCCCAACATCAGTATAGCCTTTCCAAACCCATTTTTACAAAGCCATATAATATTTTAATTTACTTATGAACATGTTTTTTAAAATGTTCAAATTAATCCAATTTACTTTGGTTCACAACTCTCCAGTCTAAACTCATCCTGAACCTACTTCCATACCAAATTCCATCCTTTTTCAACCCCATAATTTCATCCCCATGCCATGTAACTGAGTATATCCTTTTCAATTACCAACCATTTTAAACAATCCTTTACACTACACATTCCAACCAAAATATTTATTCATTTCCAAGACCAATTAAATTGCCAAAATACCAAAGATCATTTATATCATCATATTATCAATATTAAATATTAAATGAACAATTATCGAAAGAAATCATAATAACTTACCCAAAAATAGGTCGAATTGAAAAGATGATTTGATCGGCTCTAAATGTTCTACTCGCCTCCCTAATCTCTTTGCCGCAGACGGATAAAAAAATGGAACAACAGTTGATTTTTAGGAATTTTTGGAAGATAATGAAATGAAAATGTTTTAAAAGAAGAAGGAACAGAGGAATGGACTGAGGAGAGATTTTCTTCTTTCTTTCTCTCCAAAGCTCTGGAACATTACGGAAGGAAGAAGGATATATATAAAACCATATTACACTTCAGCCCCTCCAGAATTTAATTATTACAATTAATCCCTTAAGTTCCACTATTGACACCTAAGCCCTTCAACATTTATAAAGCTTTTTAATTAAATTCAACAATTAAAGTGTCAACTACCAAATTATTATTTATTCCATTTAGACATTAAATAATTAAATTAATTTATTACCATACTTAGAATATCACACAAATTATTAAAATGCTAAAACTAACACATAAAAATACTAATTTTTATGAAATGCGTAAAATGAAATGCTACGCATCCCAACCCCACGTGCTCCACACGTGACCAAAATGGTGCCTAGGTTTAGGGTCGTGACATGCACCGCCTTCCTTGCTGTATCCTATGAAGTCTCCTTGGACATTCTCAACATGGGGCATAGATGTGATTGGAAAGGTCACACCCGTAGGAGCCAATGGACACTGTTTCGTCTTAGTAGCCATCGACTATTTCACTAAATGGATCGAGGCCGCCTCCTACAAAGTTTTGAATGCCAGAAAGGTAGCAGAATTCAACAAGCACAACATCATCTGCTGATACGGGGTCCCGCAAGAGATGATATCTGATAATGGCTCTCACTTCGAGAAAGAAACCGATTGCCTCTTAACAGAGTACAAAATCATAAGGCATAAGTCATCTCCTTACAGGCCTCAGACGAATAGAGCCGTTGAAGCCGCAAACAAAACAATCGAAACCATCATCAGAAAAATGGCAGTCACTGGGAAAGACTGGACCGACAAGCTACCCTTCGCACTTTGGGGATACTGCACTTCAGTTCGAACAGCTACAGGGGGGACTCCCTACGCCCTCACATTCGAAATGGAGGCTGTTTTGCCAATAGAATTGGAAATACCATCACTGAGGGTTCTCCTAGAAAACCAAGTGAATGAAGTCGACTGTCTAGAAAGCAGATACGAAGAGTTAGCCTTGCTAGATGAAAGGAGGCTGAAAGCAGCCTAGCACACTCAAGATTACCAAAGAAGAATGGCAAGAGCTTTCAAAAAAAAGGTCAAGACAAGAAATACCAGAGTAGGCGACCTGGTTCTCCGTAAGCATCATCCTGGACCTTTCAATTCTCTAGGCAAGTGGGGACCAAGATGGATAGGACCCTACATCGTGAAGAAGATATTCTCTGGGGGAACCCTTCAGCTGGTAGACTTAGACGGAGATCATCTACCGATGCCAGTCAACATGGACAAGCTCAAGAAATACTTCGCGTGACTTGGCCCCTTAGGAATAGCTCGCTAGGTTGAAAATCCCGAAAGGGGCGACCTAGGCAAAAATTAGAGCTTGCACAATAAAAGAAGCCCGCTAGATTGAAAAACTGAAAGGGCGGTCTATGCAAAAGAAAGGGTGTGCATCGAAAAAAAAAAAGAGGAGGCCTTGTCCCGCGCAAGACTACCCTTCGGCCTGAAATCGTATTTTGTCCTTTTTCTCTAAAAAATGAACTACGTTAGACCTGAGCCTCTTATTTAATTACTGTAAAAGAGGAACGTAGGCAGCCTTCGGGTTCGGTCTTATCAAATAAATAAATCAAATTTTGTCCTTTTATTAATCAGATGCATTTTATTAATAACAAAATGGAAATCCTAACCACAATGACTAATTTGCTAAGCTAACCATCTTGAAAAAAATATATAATAAACTATTGATTTATCAAAGCAATCTCTTGGTACTCCTTAGGATCTAGCCTTTCATTGACTTGGTAGGCCGGCAGACATAATCACCCCCGTCATCTCGATCTCTCTTGCGCTTCAGACCCTTCGAAGCAGAGCATCCCTTAAGGCAATTGAAAACAGATTCCAAAAGCCTTTTGAAGACATTGGGCCTATCCAAGGCTTAAATCTTTTCAGGGAGACCCTTACCTCGTCGCTCGTACCAATCCCCATCAAGAAAATCTTGGATTGGATCAGTCCGTACATTAGCAGGATCAGACTGGGCCTCACTCCTTCACAAATTACTGCTCACCACGAAGGAATCCCCTAACAGTGAAAGCCGTAGATCATCAATCTTCTCCACACTAGGATGATCGGTATGAAGGAACCAATCCAAATACTTATCAGATAAAAAGACGCTCGCATCAAAAGTACGAAGGTTCGACCAGCGATCTCGATTAGTTCCTTCACCCCATACCTGAGCTACCTCCTTCGCAAACTCCACACCGATATAGGACACTTCATGAGAAGCTCCTTCGAAAAGATAAGTGTCCTGCTTTGGCCAAACTGACGAAGCACCCGCTTGGGAAAATAAAAGGAGGAATCTCGCAAACCCGGGAGAACAACCCTGTTAAAACCCTTGGTATTGGCAACATACTTGTTCAATCTCCAATAAGGTGGACACCAAATAATATCTGCAGTGGCAGTTTTTGCAATCAACTTGGCCCACTCATCCACCGAGAGATCCTTGATCAACAACTTCCTTATGTGGTATGTGAATGGGGAATACTCCAACGGAGGATCTACCAACTTGAGATGTTCCCTAAGACAAATAGTCAACAAAAGAGGACTCCCTTGAGTCATGGCGCCGGTCTTATGTAACTCGTCAAGACCATGCAGGGTTTCACCCAAGATTAGCGGGATAATGTTCCTAGAACGTTTCCTAGTCTGCATAACGATTTCCACCAATTGGGAGTCAACCAAGCCCTCCCTACACGTGAACAAAACATCTCCAAAAAGAGAAAGTGCCAGAAAGTTTCATTTGTAAACATGAAAAACATCATCATGATCTTCGTTGAAGCGTTCAGGAAAAGAAGAGCAATCCATCCATCTGCGTCGAACCAACTCGTAGCAAGTGTCAAGAGGGATCCCTAGAAACTCGTTCAAAGCCTCTGAATGATTCCTATTGAATTTAGGAACAACAATCTCACCAGTCAACGGCATATCCAAGATAATGGCAAATTCCTCAACAGTAGGCACCATCTCATTGGGAGAAAAATTAAAGAGAAGAACAGAGGGATCCCAAAATTGAGCAGCACCCTGCAGAAGATTCCAATCCGGTTGGAAGTTCTTCAAGGTAAAAAGGATTCTGAATCCGAATTCTGCTATAAACTTATTGCGAGATTGATTACGAAACGACCTCACAAAATTTCTTGATGCTTTCTTGAATGCTTCGACTACATCAGACGGCAGAGAAAAATCATCAACAATCATGGATGTTGGGACGATCTCCTTGGAAGCCATGAATCACAAGGTTGGAAAAGAAGGCAATAATTTGACCCTAACAGGATATCTCTAGAGTTTGAGAGGCTAGAACGAGTCATCTGGCCGGACTACAGGGTGTTTATATACAGGGAGAACTGACAGAATCCTGTTCGAAGAAGGAAAATAATTTCTCCTGAGTAGCGTGTCTCGCGCGAGATGCCTTACCCCGCGCGATACATCCCTTCGGCAAATCCAGCAGCATTCTTGCACAAACGAATAATCTAGCCCTGACTTGACGAAGCAAGTCTCGAAACCTGCACATACATTTCCTAATATGCAATACAGACCCCAAAACCAAGCTCAAAACTTTGACCCGAATGGTCATTTCATTTCCATCACGGAAGTCGAGAAAATAAAAAATTTAACTAGACCTAGGATTAAGAATTAAGAAAATCTTGTTTTGTGCTACCTACGTGCTAACAGGTATAAAAGAAAGAAAAATTGTCTGGGCCCACCCGGCCAATATTTACAAGTTCTCAAAGAAATGAGTGGGGAGAAAAAGGGGATTATGCCATCAGGTCTCCCGAGCTACCAGCACCTCCGTCACCACCACCGCTGGGGCTATCGTCCCTCCTCGATCGCTTGGCTCCACAAGACGGGGTCACTGCAGAGGATACCGTCGACGCTGCCGAAGCAGCCTTTTGAAATAGCCGCTCAGACAGATCAGATACTATAGCCATCAAGCCAGCCATCCTGCTCACCCCACGGTTGTAATTAGCCACATACATGATAACCTGATCACAAAAAGAAAAATCCTCAGAAAGGATCGGACATATACACATATATGGATGAATACGGGAAATAGTATGAACAGAAATATACCGAAGAGGCACCGAAAGGAAGGCGATAACCCTCTGGAATCTGATTGGGGACCATGATATGGCCCACCATTGGCATGCTTCCCATCATGTACGTATTGCTCGGAGGACCATAATCCAACGCAAAAGGCACATGACCTGCATACTGTGATGAAGTGCTTGGGGCTGACGAACCTGAGGCTGAGGCAGAGGTAGAAGCTCAGGCACGTGATCGCCTATCACCTATCACAAGGGGACCATCAGGCGAGGCAAGAACTCCTCATATGAAGCCCCTCAGATAATGCAATCCCCTGCCGCACAACCATTCACAAGATTGGCATAATCTCTGTCAGGAATGAAGTGGGTGGGGTACATCGCCCTAAGCGGATCCTCTGGCACCCTGTAGGGCAGTGAACCTCAGCCATGCTGAGGGAAGACTCGCTCGCCTAGATACATTGTATCCCCCTCCAACGATACCAAAATCCTCTGCATCTCAGTAGCATCCCAGGCCCGGTGAACCTCTCGTTCCACCAAGGTCCACGGATATAGGCCCAGCCGCTCAAACTCAAAGGTATCCAGCATGGCCCGCACCTCCGTAACAGTCAGGGTCCAGTCCTGATCCCCCTCCTCCTCATCCACGGTCCGATTGTGATGACTCCACCTCCTGATATCCGAAAATAGAGGGTTCCGACTATCCAGCTCAAACTTGTACAATCCAAGGACGACATATCCCCATATATGTACAAGAAAGCAGAACAGATTCAGTACAAAATGCAAGCAAAAGGTACAGATGAAGGACAAAGACAGAATCAAAAGCATACCACCCAAGCATAAGAATACCCAGACAGAGTATCCTTGGTATGCCTACACGCCTCATCCATGGCATGATAACAGAAGGCCAGCCCGGCTGAGCCCCAATCGTATGTCCTCACCGCATCCAGACAACAACCCCAAGAGAGCAAGGCAAGCCGTAGAAGAATGGTTAGCAAAGATAGTCTCTGATAGAATATACCAGAGAGCACCCCTCACTAACCGATCCGTATCCGCATTTGGCTTGTCCGCATAAGCCTCAAGCTGAGTACGGAGGGGTGACAACTTAGCAGCAAACCCCTTAACCTTGTTAGGGGTAAAACCAATCAACCGCCTCCATTCGACTGGACTCGCAGGCTTGTAACCCGTAGTCTTCGGGAGGGCAACGCCGGTGAACTCTAACCCGGTGAGAGCAAGAAAATCCATCGGGGTCATAGTAGCTTCCCTGAAGCGAAGATGGACCGTGTGGGTAGTGTCTCACCACCTCTCCCTAATTGCCTGAAGGGCCTGGGGAGTTTGCCTCATTCCACGGATGTTATCAACAAAGGTAAGGATCCCCATTTGAGCCATCCTAGCCCGAACTCCGTTCAAGTCCTTACTTTGTCCCACAAAGCCTTGGAAAATTTCGGGCTCCCACACCAGATTTTTGGTTGGCCTATAAGACTGCAAAAAATAGAGGAAAAGCAAGGGAACAACATTAGAGATCATTCCATGGCAAAACTTCAAAGAAATAAAAGAAAATTTTCATTGAGGCACTTCATCGAACACTTGGCGTGCACACTAGAAAACATGCCTAAAGATGCATTCTACTACCTAAATTGATCCCTCCTACAATCCAAGATATGTAGGGAAGTCATACATACACAATGCAACATCAACAATCAACAAAAACGAAGCATGCACCAACATAGAAACGAGTTCTAAGGCAAAACGAGAAAATGGCCAATTTGATGAAATTGGGGGATTCAAAAGACAGTGAATTCAATGCGCTGCGAAGCATGAAACAAGAATTGAGAAAGAAGCTCTTACCAAACCCTTGCGAATGGCATGGGAAATGTGCATAGTCCGATCAAAAGTGAGGTCGTCCCTCGAATAGTCCTTTTCGAGCAAATGGCTATCGAAGGTTGGGTTCTTTCTCTCTTGCGCCATTGATGATGGAAGAAGAAGGGATTAAATGTTGATTGAAAGAAGAAACAAACAAGAAATGCACCAAAAATCTCAGGGAAAAATGCCTTGGCTCGAGCTTGAAAAAAAGTTTGAAAATGGGTGTTTTAAATTAAACACACCGCTGCTGTTATATTGCCTCGACAGTCATTGTCTCGCACGATACAAGCTATTCGGCGCGAGACAATCCCCCTGGAAATGTACGAAATTGTCCTCGACAATAAGCCTCTACGCAACATCAAAATTCAAAATTTTGACACATTTACCCTTGAAAGTGATACACTAGCAAGGAAACATGGAAAAATCGGGACCGCAAGTCACGGAATGAGCCGAACGTGCCACCGGCACAATCGCCCAATACGGCACCAGTCGCCCGAAGATGATTGATCCAGAGATCAAGTCACCCCACACGATTCAACGCCCAGACAGGTGAATCGTCATCACAAAAGCCCGATTCAACGCCCAGACAGGTGAATCGTCATCACAAATGCCCGATTCAATGCTCAGACAGGTGAATCATCATCACAAACACCGGATTCAATGCCCAGACAGGTAAATCGTCAAAGCAAAAGCCCGATTCAACGCCCAGACAGGTGAATCGTCATCACAAAAGCCCAATTCAATGCCCAGACAGATGAATCATCATCACAAAAGCCCGATTCAATGCCCAGACAGGTGAATCATAAAAAAAAGCCCGATTTAGAGCCCAGACAGGTGAATCATCAAATCAAAAAGCTTGATTCAACGCCCAAACCGGTGAATCGTCATCCTCAGCAAAAAGCCCAATTCGGAGCCCAGACAGGCGAATCGTCACAAAACCAATATGACTCAAAGGACCGGACATGTAAGCCTTTGTTTTCTAACATATTTCCCCACAGGTTCAGAGCCCAAACAAGTGAATCTTCAGACAGACAAGTATATTCATAATTGGGTCTTGATTTGATTCCTCAATATGAATTTACCTTTTCAAAAACAAATCTCCTCGATTTTCAAAATACCTAAAGCAGCCCTTTCGTGTTTTAGAGTCAAACTACGTTATGGTCTGATTCTCCGATAGAGATACGTAGGAAGCCGTGCAGCTCGACCATCCCAATGTCCAGAATGATGTCTTTTCTATCATCGACATGACTTCTTCCATAAGACTTGTTGATGAGGGGCTCTGTAGATACCCCATTCTGTACCCATCGGAGCAGATTAATACCACTCTAAGTCTCGCCTTGAGTCAAGAGTAGAAATCCACCATTTCATCATGTTTCGTTAAGTTTTGACTAACGACCGTTAGTTTGGACTAAACTGCATACGAGATAACGAGGGAAGGACAGAATTGTCCACTGACAGCCTTGTCTCGCGCGATACTAAGCTTCTGCAGACGTGCAGAAGTCAGTTTCCTCGTCGATTTCAATCTCTTTCGGGATAAAACCTTATCAATCTGGCCATCCAATGGAATTTGGGTTCTGGAACCTTCCTAGGGGATTTTACCTCTCCACCTTCACATCTCCAACACCTATAAATACTTGAAGACGTTCAGTATTTCAGATCCCAGACTTTTCAAGTCAAAACCCCCACATTTACTGGTTTCTCTCCCTGAAAGATTCCTGTAAATCACCCCTAAAATCACCTAAAGTTTGTTTGTCAACCTTGTTGATAAACAAACATTGAAGCTCGAATCAAGGACCGAGGCAAAGCTCTGTCCACATCAAGATTTGACTCTAAACTTGAGTCGAAACTCTGTTCGAGTCTCTTCACACCAGGTAATCTTCCTCCTCCCTTTCTAATTAATTGTTAGAGTGGTATAATACATCAAACCTAGGATCGGCCTAGATCCTCCCCAAATCATGTGGGATGGTCTCGAAGCAATCGATCCCATATTCCGTTTAACCTCGTTAAATGGATTCTTTTACTTACTTATTTAAAACGTCTTTTTCTTTGAAAGCCTCTCTTTTTAGCAAGACCGATCTCCGGATTGGGTGGAATGGGTGCTCCTTGACCTTCCCATTCCATAACCTAAGCCCCGAACCCAAAATCTCTTTTCAAATGGTTTTTTCTATATTTCCAAAGAAATAATATAGGTGACGACTCAAAAAGATGTATAAACAAAGAATTCACGCATCGCTACAGGGAGATGCCTTTTTGTATAAGTGTAGGAGTAATCTTGAGGTATTCGCCACCATTGTCTGAAATTTTTCGGTTAATGGGTCTTTTGAAATAATTTTCAACAAGGGCCTTAAAGCGAAGGAAGGTGGCATAGGTGTCGGATTTGTGTTTGAGGGGGTAGAGACATGTGTATTTGGTGAAGTGATCTACGAAGATGACAAAGTATTTAAAGTGATCATAAGATGTAATTGGAGATGTCCATACATTGGAAAAAATTAATTCAAGAGTAGTATTAGAGACTAGAGTAGATGTAGAAAAAGGAAGTTTATGATTTTTATTGATATTGTAAGAATTACAATGGGAAAAGAAACTCGAAAAAATATCTAATCTAAATTATATTTTTAAAACGAAAATAATAGGTGAAGTCGGATGTCCAAGTCGGTGATGCCAAGCTTAGGTGGAGGTGGAGAGACCGGAGGGAGCTTAAGTTGAGGACAAATGCCAAAGGTAGACTCCACGATCAATTGTTCCGTTAAGAAAAGTGTAGCACATCGAGATTGCCTTGATAAGTGATGGGATAAAAACCCACTTAGTAATAAAAACCTAGCAAGTGAACTAGTTTTCGGTGTAGTAATATGCACGAGCAAGAGTCGAATACACATGGACTTGAGTATCAACAGTTTGATTCTCAACAGTTAAACAAGAAAATAAAAGACTGGGGTTTTGGTTTAAGTTTTGATTTTAAATTCCTACTTAAACAATTGAAATTAATTAACTATTTAAAAAAATAAAACAAACAAAACAATTCAAGAGATTACCGAATTCAATAAAAGAAAGATCTACGGAATGGATTCATATGTATCTCACCAATATGAATATTAATAATACAAACAATCATTGTTGGGCGTTAATTCTCTATAGTAAAATTGGACGTTCACTCGTCCACAATTTAGTGTTCTCCAAATATAATATTTTCTGCAAATTTCACGTAATACTCAAGAACCCTAGGGATAAATAACCTAGAATTTTGTTTTGCAATCACTTGTCAAAACCTAATTTATATTTATTCAAAAGTATGACTTTGTATGGATCAAGCAATAACTTGACAATCACCGCACACAAATTTAGTTAAAAAGTCAATCACATATACACATGTGATTGTAGCTAGAAAATTTCGATTAAGAGTAATTTTGATAAACCCAACCTTTGATTGATTGTAATATTAATTAAAACATAAAGGATTGATACATATTAACTCCACTCCGCAGAAGAAGGAGATTAGCCGCTCATATTCATGATGAGCATTGACGAATCTTCAATAAATTGTATAAAACCTTTAATTGAATCCTTGAGTAAAAATTGAGGTCTTGTTTAGAAAATAAATAGGAGAATAAAAGCATAAAGTATAGGTCAAAAATGGTTGGATTTGTTCTTTTTTTTTTTTTTTTTTTCGAGGCTTGCCCACCTCGAGGCAAGCCCCATTTTTTGTGTAAGTCAATTTACTAACAAGTCCATCAATTCTCTGAAATTCCCTTAAAATCCCCACCCCAGAGGCGCCTAATATTAACTAGGGAGGGATAATCATCCACTTTAACCACTGGGGGGAGTCGAACCCAGGACCTCCGTGTTGGTGTCCCTAGTGCTCTGGCCATCAGGTCAAGTCCTGATGGTTGTTGGATTTGTTCTATATATACTTGGGGGAGAGAGGAGGTTCAAAATTAGGAAACGAGGGCCAAATCCAAGTTAGAATAGGAAAACTGCCAAGTCTGTCAAGAGGGGGAGCGTGCCCTCCCCTTTGATGGGGGAAGTCGAACCCCATAGGGCATATGATTCCTTGGTTTCTGTAATTTGGGAGCGTTCGCTCCCTCCCTTGGGGTGCATGCGCTCTTCGTGATTCGCTGACTTGTACTTTTCTCGACAAACTTCCGGTGGCCATAACTTCTTTATACGGACTCCGATTTGGATGTGCCACATATCGTTGGAAAGCTCTTAAAAATTAATATCCATCGAAAGTGATTTCTCAGAGTCACATCCTCATTCTCCTTCAATTATTTCCATTGTTTCCACCTTTTCCGCTCCGCTATTAATCGTTCCTTTTAAGATCAATATCTGTGACTTTCTCCTTCTATTCTCTATACTCATAAACACTCAAAAAATCCATCAATATAACCAATGTTGAGCATCAAATAGGTCTAAAGATATTTCATTTGGATGGGTGAAAACACATCCATCAAATACCTCAAACTTATCTTTTGTTCGTCCTCTAGTAAAACAAAAACTAAAAAAAAACAATAAACTAATTAAACAAAAGAAATTATTTTTGGGATGATAAAATCATATAAAGGGTTGTCGGCTAAACAAGTCTCAGATATTCACAAACACACATAATCTAAAAGACTTATTATGAACATGAGACTACAATTACATGGATTCATCAAACTTATAATTCTCCACCACATAATGAAAGATGAATGAATAATGGGAGATCATTGTCATCAACATAAGATATATTAAAGGGTTACTTGTGTCATGCTCTAAATCACTAATAATAAGATAAAAATTATGCGCAAGGACACTCGTATACATGCTTAACCACAACTGTCAACCCGACTACTCTTTAGGGATCAAATATGGCTTTATATCTTGTAATGTATCGCGGCAATCACGGGCTAGGTTCACAGTTACATATGAAGGTAAGGACATACGAAGTCAACCAAGTGAAACTAGAAATTCTTCAAAATACATCCTCACTTGAGTTTATCTCTCCGCTCACCCATGCCAACCCAATGTTTCAACCCCCAAACTTAAGATTTTGAATACTTTCACACATGGGGTTGATCACCTTCCTTTCTTTCTTTTGTTCACTTTCCACTTTAACACAAGAGGGCAAGGCTTTTCAGATTTTCTTCACCTCTTCTTTCTTTTATTTTGCCTTGCATAAATATAAAGATTACGAAGAATATTATTCATTAAATACTTTTCCCATGATCCTCTTCTCAAAACAATACACCCTTTTCTTTCCTTTGTTGACCTATTCCCACTCAAGCCCTTGATTTCCAAGCATAACCCACAATTTTCCAATCATTTCCCAGTTTCACTTTCTTGCGAAGGTGAGAAAATAGTGCATAAGTGTAGGGGTAGGATAATGTGGATACAAAATGAAGATGAATGATGGTGTATGATAACCTCTCAATTTGTGAGAGATTTCTATTCATAAGTGACTAGAAAATTAAATGCTCACAATTGGGTTCAAAGAAAATAGTCATATATCACTTCTCGAGTAGCCTATTTGATGTGTTATTAACATTCATTCAAACATGTTCTAGGGTCCCTCAAAAAGCCAAAGTTATCCTATAAAGGTCTTCTAAATTAGTTACAATGATCAAGAAAAATAGTATGAAAGTAAAAGGCGTAGCAATCTTACTTTATATGTTTCAATATAATCATATCCCCATATTGATAATAATACTTTATAAGATCAACATTAAAGCACACTCAAATCATCATAGACTTCCCAAAATATGAAAAAAAAAAAAACAAATTTTTTAATTTTTCTATTTTTTTTAGGGTGACACTATTTACACTCCCCTATAAACCCATAAACTCGGAGAGGTGCCTACCCACAAACTCAAAACATTCTAATCCTCGTAGCATAGAGAACAAACACATGGCTTCGGTTCAAATGATGACATGGCACAACAAACAAATAAAATAAAACAATTAAAACATACCTAGTTGGGTTGCCTCCTATAAAGCGTATTTGTTTAAAGTCTTTAGCCCGATTATGGCTTCAATTTTACTTTGGGTTTTAGGTGGCCACATTTTCTTTGGCCTTTTCTTTTCTTCCTTTAGCCCACCTCATACTTTTTCTTGCACTAATGCCCATCACTTCACATGCATAAGTTCCATTTTTGATCAATTCTGGTGGGAACTGAAGAAACTTTTGAGGCTTTTTGTTTAGCCTTTTTCTTCTTCTTCTTTTTTGGGGCCTTTCCCCCAAACTCATTTGGTGCTTTCACCTCACAAATTTCACGAACCACATTCTCATCAAATTATCAGAGATATCTTGATAAAAAATATTAGCAAATAAAGAATCAGATATATCAAGAAAATAACACTTTTCAACTTGTGCACATAATCAATGGGTTTAGTTTTTAGAGGGGATAATGATTTTAATTGTGATGCCGATTTCTTCTGAGAGCAGTATAAGGGGTGATACGGTCCGTCACTACAATAGTGTTTGTCGTCTTTGTGTTCAATGTTGGAAAAATTGTGTGTTTTGAAGGAAATTAATGGATTAATTTTGAAAGGGTAATTTTGTCAAATGACTTAATAGGGTTTGTGTTTGTGAAATAAAATATTTAATTGTTCAAAATGGTTTTTGGATGAATTAAATATGAATGCTCAAAGTATGTGGCACAACGTTTGCTAAATAAGTTTGATTTTGTAAATCAAAAATGTGTTTGACTTTGACTGACATGCTAAGCCGAGCAGAGTGATTGACTCGCCCGAGCATAGCATGGCAGAATGAAAATGTTTCTGGAAAGTCATGCTCGGCCGAGGCATATGCCTTGCTCGCCCGAGCAGAGTCATGCTCGGCCGAGGCTTATGCCTTGCTCGGCCGAGCAGATCTGAGCAAAAGTTTCTGGACAGCCTTGCTCGGCCGAGCAAGGTACATGACTCGACCGAGCAGATGTCAGGTTGATTTTCAAAGTGTAACAGCCGTGCCATAAATGGGAAAACTGAAAATCAAAATATTTATGTTTAATATTTTGATTTAATGTCCGAAATTATTTGTAATAATTCTTGGATTAATGTTTGAAATCAGTTTTGATTCTTGGCAAATGGCTATATAATGAAGTTGTCAACAATGGTTGAAGCTAGCTTGAAAATCACAAGAACACAGCAGAAAACATACACTTGCTCCTGCAATCTTCTTCCATTTTCTCTTGTTGCATCTTGTTGATTCATCCCTTGGCCTCCTAGCTTGCATTATAATAGAAGAGGTGATCTAGTCCAAGCACGATTCAACTCGCCGGGAACTTAACGTGCAAAGTGCCCCCGGTCTGCACGTTCTATCCTGGGAGACAAGCGACCCAAGCAAACTCAAGCACACTCGGTAAGGGGTCGAATATGTCTTAAGGAGACAGTGGTTTCATTGGGCTCGTGCAAATTCAATAACTTCTCCTTTGTATTTTCAATTTTTGTTAATAGTATTTCATTTATATTTTTCTGTAATTGTGACACCCTTGTAAAAATCTTAAGACATATTCCCTAATCGAGGGAGTTGATTACAGATTTTAAAAACGAAAAATACTAACTAAGTTGTTGTGTTTCAGATGGCGACTAACAGCAATAACGTGGAGACCCAAATTGGATCCCAAACTGGACCCCAAACTAATCCCCAAACTGGAAACGGAAGTGGCTCGACAATTGTGATTAATCCTCCAACCATCCATATCCCGACCCCTCATGCGGAAAAACTCGAGAATTTTGTTGGCCACGACTTTAAGCGTTGGCAACAAAAGATGCTTTTCTACCTCACTACCTTGCACTTGGCAAAATATCTGAAAGAAGATATGCCAAAGGTGAGTGAAGGAGAAACCGATGTTACAACCTTGGCTGCGGTTGAAACATGGAAGCATGGGGAATACTTGTGCAAAAACTATGTCCTTAATTCGATTTTAGATTCTCTTTACAATGTGTTTAATGAGAAGAAATCTGCAAAGGAATTGTGGGGGTCGTTGGACCACAAATATAAGATTGAGGATGCGGGAACAAAGAAGTTCATTGTTGCCCGTTTCCTTGATTTTAAGATGGTGGACAGCAAGAGTGTGAAATCTCAAGTTGATGAGTTTTAAACTATTTTGCACGAGATTCATGCCGAGGGTATGATCATAAGTGAAAGCTTCCAAGTGGCTGTAATCATTGAGAAATTACCTCCATCTTGGAATGATTTCAAGAACTACCTTAAGCATAAGCGAAAGGAAATGGATGTGGAAGGAATAATCCTTCATTTGAGTATTGAAGAGAACAATAGAGTCGCTGAAAACAAGTTTGTTTCTAGTGTGGCTAAGGCCAATGTGGCGGAGCATGGTCAAAGCTCCAAAGGCAAAAGTTTTGGGAAGGGAAAAGGGAAGGCTGTGACAACTTCCAAGCGTTCCCACTTGGGATAAAAAGGTGGTGTTTCCAAGAAGATGTTCTTAGGAACTTGTTACAATTGTGGCGGCGAAGGCCACAAGGCTCATGCTTGCAAGTTGCCCAAGAAGGCTCGTGAGGCAAACATGGTGGAAGGCATTGCTAGAGACGTGTCCGAAATGCACCTCGCAGCTGTGATTTCCGAGGTGAATTTGGTGGGTTCAAACCCAAATCAATAGTGGATTGACACCAGTGCTACTAGACATGTGTGCTCCAATAGAGACATGTTTAGTACTCTTATTGCTAAGGATGGCGAGAAGCTATTCATGGGGAATTCAGCCACTTCCGAGATCAAAGGTGAAGGAAAAGTGGTCTTGAAGATGACATCCGGGAAGGAGTTGACTCTCAACAACGTGCTTTATGTGCCTGATATTCGGAAGAACTTGGTGTCCAGATCGCTTTTGATAAAGCCTAGTTTTCGTATTGTGTTTGAGTCCAATGTAGTCACTTTGTCTAAGAGTGGCAAGTTTGTAGGCAAAGGCTATGTCAATGATGGACTGTTTAAGCTAAGTGTAATGGTGGTTAAGCCAAAAGCTAATGATATGAATATCTCTTCCGTTTACTTGCTTGAGTCATCTAATTTGTGGCATGGTAGACTTGGTCATGTTAATTTTGATTCTATACGTCGTTTGACAAAAGCAAATTCTATTCCAAAGTTTAAAGTTGATTGTAAACAAAAATGTGAAATTTGTGTAGAAGCAAAATTAACAAGAAAGTCATTCCCTTCAGTTGAAAGACATAGTGAACCACTTGAATTGGTTCACACGGACTTATGTGACTTTAAATCAACACAATCACGGGGCGGCAATAAGTACTAATGACTTTTGTAGATGATGGCACAAAGTAATGTTATGTGTATCTTCTAAAATGTAAAGATGAAGCTATAGAGAAGTTTACTCTCTATAAAAATGAAGTTGAGAACCAATTAAACCGGAAAATTAAGGTGCTAAAAAGTGATAAAGGGGGTGAATATGAATCTCCATTTGAAGCAATATGTGCTCAAAGTGGAATTAAACATATAACCCCGGCACCTTATACACCCCAACAAAACGGTGTTGCCGAAAGGAAAAATCGGACATTGAAAGAAATGATGAATGCCATATTATTGAGTTCGGGATTACCGGATAACATGTGGGGGAAGCCGTGTTGTCGGCTAACTACGTGTTAAACAAAATACCCCGAAAGAAACAAGACAAAACTCCGTATGAACTATGGCATGAAGAGTGCCAAGTTACAAACACTTGAGAGTGTGGGTGTGTCTTACAAAGGTAGCCATACCTCGTCCTAAAAAGGTGAAAATTGGACCTAAAACTTTTGATTGCATATTTATTGGATATGCACATAACAGTAGTGCTTATAGATTTCTTGTGTATGAGTCGAAAATTGAAGCTATACACAAAAATACTATAATGGAATCTGTGAACGTATCTTTCTTTGAGAATATATTCCCGTGTAAGTCAAGAAATGAGGCAAGCTCATCGACTAGGGTTATATATTCAATAGAAGAAGAACACGTTCAAGATAAAAGTGAAGAAGAAGAGGTAGAACCTCGACGGAGCAAAAGAGCTAGGATTGAAAAATCCTATGGTCTGAACTTTCTAACCTATATGGTAGAAAGCGAACCACAAAGTTACAAAGTAGCCGTTAGCTCTTCGAAAGGACCATTGTGGAAGGAAGCAATTAAAAGTGAAATTGATTCCATTTTGCAAAATCACACATGGGAATTAGTGGACCTTCCTCCAGGAAGTAAAACACTAGGATATAGGTGGATTTTCAAAAGGAAAATGAAGGTGGACGGAACAATTGATAAGTACAAGGCCCGACTTGTAATTAAAGGCTACAGACAAAAAGAAGGCCTAGACTATTTTGACACGTATTCTCCAGTCACGAGAATAACGTCAATAAGAGTTGTACTTGCAATTGCCGCATTGATAAATCTTGAAATACATCAAATGGATGTAAAAACAACCTTTCTAAGTGGAGATTTACATGGAACAACCCGAGGGGTTTGTTGCACGTGGACAAGAAAAGAAGGTATGCAAATTAGTAAAGTCATTGTATGGCTTAAAACAAGCACCAAAACAGTGGCATCAGAAATTTGATAATGCTATGATGCAAAGTGGATTTAAAATAAATGAGTGTGACAAATGTGTCTATACTAAAACCACGGAAAATGGCTATGTCATTTTGTGTCTTTATGTAGACGACATGCTTATCATAGGGAGTTGTGATAAGATGATCAAATCCACAAAATACATGTTGAATTCGAAGTTTGACATGAAAGATATGGGACTTGCGGATGTAATCCTTGGAGTTAAAATTTCTAGAATATCCAATGGACTTGTACTAAGTCAATCTCATTATGTGGATAAAATTCTTGAGAAATTTAGCAAGGATGACAATGGAATAGCGAGTACTCCAATTGACCCAAATCTTCATCTATCAAAGAATAGAGATGAAGCGGTGTCTCAATTAGAGTATTCAAGAATCATCGGAAGTCTAATGTACTTGATGAGTTGTACTAGGCCGGATATTGCTTATACCGTTAGCAAGTTAAGCCGGTATACAAGTAATCCCGAAAAAAATCATTGGAAGGGAATAGTAAGAGTACTAAGGTACTTAAGATATACTCGTGATTTTGGATTACATTACACTAGACATCCAGCTGTGATAGAAGGATATAGTGATGCTAATTGGATATCAGATATCAAAGATTCAAGGTCTACAAGTAGATATTTATTCACATTAGCAGGTGCAGCTATATCATGGAAATCTTCTAAGCAAACCGTTATAGCCAGATCAACCATGGAATCTGAGTTTATAGCACTAGATAAATGTGGTGAAGAAGCCGAATGGCTACGCCAATTTCTAGAAGATATTCCAAGATGGGAAAAGCCCGTGCCCGCAATTAGTAAACATTGCGATAGCCAATCTGCGATTGGTAGGGCACAAAGTCATATGTATAATGGTAAGTCTAGACATATACGTCGAAGACATAATACCATTAAACAATTACTTGCAACTGACACCATATCTATTGACCATGTGAGGTCAAAAGATAATTTAGCGGATCCGCTAACCAAAGAGTTAAGTAAAGAGATAGTTGCAAGGTTGACATTGGGAATGGGATTAAAGCCTCTTGAGAAGTTAAACACAACGAAAAACCCAATTTAGCTGACTAGAGATCCCAAGATCTAGGTTCAAAGGGACAACCTAACTGTTAAAAGACTTGTAGCGTCACTGTGGGGGTCAACCCTATACTCATTCCTTAAAGTGACATCTCGAGATGAATGAGGTTAAGCCTATGGCTTTTAATGATTCTTATGTTAAGTAAATGGGTTACTCAAAAGAATCACCTATGTGAGAAAGAAGTAGAGGCCACTTCGAGGAGAATTATGTGAGGCTCAATTCTTAGACCTTCTCACAGAACCAGGCATTGTGATCCAGGGCCATGAATGGACACAGCTATTAGAGCTGAATTGTGTTAGGGAGATACCTGTGTAAAGTATATGATCGGCTACACAAAAAGCTAGCAGTTCAAGGACATCGTGTCTACTGATTAGCGAGTAGAGTAAATATGCTTTTACAAGGGAAGGTTCAAAGGGCAAACCCCTACCTATCCTATGTAGGTTTTTGACTGCCGGACTTTATCACCTATCCTCTTGAATTTCCTTCATGTGGGGGATTGTTGGAAAAATTGTGTGTTTTGAAGGAAATTAATGGATTAATTTCTAAAGGGTAATTTTGTCAAATTACTTAATTGGGTTTGTGTTTGTGAAATAAAATATTTAATTGTTCAAAATGGTTTTTGGATGAATTAAATATGAATGCTCAAAGTATGTGGTACAACGTTTGCTATATAAGATTGATTTTGTAAATCAAAAATGTGTTTGACTTTGACTAACATGCTCAGCCGAGCAGAGTGATTGACTCGCCCGAGCATAGCATGGCAGAATGAAAAAGTTTTTGGAAAGTCATGCTCGGCCGAGGCATATGCCTTGCTCAGCCGAGCAGAGTCATGCTCGGTCGAGGATTATACCTTGCTCGGCCGAGCAGATCTGAGCAAAAGTTTCTGGACAGCCTTGCTCGGCCGAGCAAGGTACATGACTCGACCGAGCAGATCCTGAGCATTTATGTCAGGTTGATTTTCAAAGTGTAACAGCCGTGCCATAAATGGGAAAATTGAAAATCAAAATATTTATGTTTAATATTTTGATTTAATGTCCGAAATTATTTGTAATAATTCTTGGATTAATGTTTGAAATCAGTTTTGATTCTTGGCAAATGGCTATATATTGAAGTTGTCAACAATGGTTGAAGCTAGCTTGAAAAACACAAGAACACAGCAGAAAACATACACTTGCTCTTGCAATCTTCTTCCATTTTCTATTGTTGCATCTTGTTGATTCACCCCTTGGCCTCCTAGCTTGCATTATAATAGAAGAGGTGATCTAGTCCAAGCACGATTCAACTCGCCGGGAACTTTACGTGCAAAGTGCCCCCGGTCCGCACGTTATATCCTGGGAGACAAGCGACCCAAGCAAACTCAAGCACACTTAGTGAGGGGTCGAATATGTCTTAAGGAGACAGTGGTTTCGTTGGGCTCATGCAAATTCAACAACTTCTCCTTTGTATTTTCAGTTTTTGTTAATTGTATTTCATTTATATTTTTCTGTAATTGTGACACCCTTGTAACATTCAATTCAACACAAAGCCTACAAATAGGCACCTCTCAACAAGTACTATCCATTGGTATTGCTTGCTCAGAATCACATCCTCATTGAACAGAAACCAACTTAGCAATATAAACCCAAATAACTAGTTTATTATTTTGTTTTAGTTTTTGTTTTACAAAGGGACGAGCAAAAGATAAGAGGTTTTTTGAATAAAAACTCTATTACTAATAAAAACCTAGCAAGTGCACTAATTTTCAGTGTAATAAGATGCACGAGCAAGGGTCGAATTCACAATGAATTGTGTATCAACAGTATGATTCTCAACGGTTATACAAGAAAATAAAAGACTGGGTTTTGGTTTTGGTTTTGATTTTAAATTCCTACTTAAACAATTGAAATTAATTAACTACTTAAAACAAGAAAACAAATAAAACAATTTAAGAGATTACCGAATTCAATAAAAGAATGATCAACGGAATGGATTCATATGTATCTCACCAATATACATATTAATAATACAATCAATCATTGTTGGGGGTTCATTCTCTTTAGTAAAATTGGGCGTTCACATGTCCACAATTTAGTGTTCTCTAAATATTATGTTTTCTGCAAAGTTCACGTAATACTCAATAACCCATTAAAACCCTATAAATAAAGAACATACAGTTCTATTTTCCAATCACTTGTAAAAACTTAATTTATATTCATTCAAAAGTTTGAATTTGTATTGATCAAGCAATCACTTGACAATCACCACAAACAAATTTAGTTAAAAAGCCAATCAGATCTACACATGCGATAGTAGCTAGAAAATTTCGATTAAAAGTACTTTTTGATAAAACCAACCTTTGATTGATTTTAAGATTAATTAAAACATAAATTATTGATACATATTACCTCAACTCCGCAGAAGAAGGATATTAGTCGCTCATATTCATGATGAACATTGACGAATCTTCAATAAATTGCATAAAAACTTTAAATGAATCCTGGAGTAAAACTTGAGATCATGTTTACAAACTAAAGAGGAGAATAAAAGCATTAAGATAGGTAAAAACATGGATGGAGTTGTTCTATATATACTTGGGGGAGAGAGGAGGGTCAAAATTATGAAACGAGAGCCAAATCCGAGTCAAAATTGGAAAACCGCCAAGGCTGTCACGAGGGGGGAGCGTGCGCTCCTCTTTGATGGGGGGGAGGCCTCACCCAATAGGGCAGCGAATTCCTTGGTTTCTCTATTTTGGGTGTGTTCTCTCCCTCCATTGGGGTGCATGCGCTACTCGTGCTTTGCTGACCTATACTTTTCTTCGCAAACTTCCGGAGGCCATAACTTATTTATACGGACTACAATTTGGACGTGCCACATATCGTTGGAAATATATCAAAAATTACTATCCATTGTTATTGATTTCTCAGATTCACATCCTCATTGTACTTCTGTTATTTCCATTATTTCCACCTGTTGGTCCCAAAGGTGGCAACAATGGTGAAAATACAGCTAGAGGGGGGTGAATAGCTGTTCAAAATTTTTCGCCCTCTTTTAAAAACTAAACCTCTAAGCTTACAAAACTGCTTGCAGTTGATAATAGACTGCAAGTAAAGATATAAAATGCACAGCGGAATAATAATGATACAAAGCGGTTTTGGGAGAGGCGGTTTGTAAAGCGGTTTGATGGTGCGGTTTTGGTAAGAGCAGTTTACAAACACATGTAGTTTTGAAAATGTTAACTCCAAACACAATTCTTAATAATGGATAACTACAAATAAGATCAAACAGAGATAGAGATAAATAATTAGTAATCACAATAAATATAAATGCAGAAATATAAAAACACGTGATTTGGAGTGGTTCAATCAATAAACGATCTACGTCCACTACCAAGATGGTTAGTCTTGGATTTTCAAGAGTGATTTTACTATTGAGTATGAGAGATTACAAGTTACAAATATTGACACTCAATTCTAAAATCTATTCTATGAAGATCAAATCCTAGACTATAACCAGTGTATCTCAAATGAATAATCCATGTGATTAAACAAGTGAGGTGTGTGTGTGAGAACAAGATCAAGGCTCTTTAAATCTTTGAGATGTAGAGCACAATGATTATTGATGTGTTAAGACTTGATTTCTGGGCTGGGAAATATTTCTTGAAGGTTGAAGATGAAGATTCAAAGGGTTGAATAATTTCTGGGCAGAGCTTCAGCTTCTATGAACACAACACTTTCAATTTTCTCAAGCAATCTTCAAATGGTGAAGATTGGGGATATTTATACCCAAGCATCCAAGATATAGCTGTTGTATAAAGCTGTTGTAAGGACAGTACTTGATGCTTTCCCATTGGTCCACAGTAACCAATTTTGTCCTTTGGTATAGCAGTTGCAAATAAAGCTGATCAGGCTTCAGCTGCAAGCAATGAGGTTTAGACACCTATTAACTTTTCAAGATCCTTGCAGATCTTCTCTGACATTGAATCACGTGACAAGATATGGTGGTTGACTTTTGATATTGCTGATGTGGATTAGAAAAGTAAAAAGTGGTTCACTTCAAGTCTTCAATCATTGGAAGTGGTCCTGGTGTACATGCGGTTCTGATAGGGCGATTGGTAACACAAGTGAGGTTGCAGAGTTCGGTTGAGGTTTTGAACTGCACAGGTGCGGTTCATGAGAAAGAACTGTAAAATAGTTGCGGTTCTTCATAAGGCAATTGCACTGTAGTTTGTTCAAAGGTAGTTTCAAATAAGGGATTCCTCAAGGTGGTTTAGCACATGCTGTTGCTTATAGAGCGGTTTTGAAACTTTTTGAACTGCAATCCTCAACTCCAATGAGTCTTGTGCCAGTCTTCAAGCCTAAATTTAACCTATTCTATAAAATGGACTTAGCTAAAAAAATTGAAGTCTAAGCTTCATTACATAGGGTCCTAAAGTCCTTAAAATAGACATGAGGTTATGGTATCAATCGAATATAATACAAAATAGGAGTGTTAAAATATGCATACCCAACAATCTCACACTATTTGATTGATGCCATTACCTACTAAAGCAAAAGCAAATATTGTACTTGGTAAAAATATGTCCATAAGAATTAACATGGTAAGTCATGTCCCAAGTCAATGCACACACTTAGCTTAAGCTATAGATTTCTATACTATTTGAAAGATTGAAAATTACAACTTGAAAAGTATAGAAATGCATTCAGTGCACTTGAAAAGATATGAGTTTAAGTTTAAAGTGCGGTTTCAACTGAATGTTTAACCTTCATTTCAAAAATATGGTTTTAAGTTAGAAAATATTTGAATGAGGTTATAAACCATAAGCGGTTTCATTGTTCTACAAACAAGCAGTTTGATATGAACAAGGTTTTGGAATCAATGATGCATTTTTCATTACTACCTCGAGCAGTTACAATTACAAGGTAGAAAAGCAAAATACAAGGGTTACAAAAAAAAACAAAAGAGGTTGGACAAAGTAAATAAATGAAGTGCGGTCCAACAAACAAAAGAGTTTACCAAAAAGAATTACAGAGCAGAGGCGGTTCATTATTGGTGCGGTTCCTGACCTTGCTGCTGCTGCGGTTGGTTGACTTCAAGATTACGAGCTTGGTTTGATGCAGAGGTTTCAGTCTTCAATGCTCTTCTAATCCTTCTGACTTCATCAGTGGTCCTTCCTTGAGCGGTTACCAATTTTTCTAAAGTATTTTCTTGAGAAGCAAGCTTAAGATTGGAATCACTGACTGCCTTGGAATTTTCTGAGACTTTGGCAGTTAGATCTTCAATTAAAGCATGGAAGGAGGAATTCAAAGAATTGAACAGGATATGAATCTCCCCCTGAACTGCTACGGTCCTATTAGAAATAGCTTCTGACATGGGATCTAGATCAACAGTCACCTTAATGGAGGATTTCAGCTCATTAACTGTAGCTTCCAGTTTAGAGGTGAAACCTATCTTGATATTTTCAAGGTGGTCGTTGAACTCATCCCTGATCCCATTCAGCCTGGCCATCAAGGCATCATCAAGAGAGTTTGTTTTGACTTCAAGCTGAGATTTGACGTTATCAACTTCAGATAGCACATTTGCTTCAACCGCATTCAAGGCAGTTTGAAAGTCTTGAGAGGGAAGCGGTTGAGAGTTGATGGCATTGAGGATTTCAGCTTGAAGGGAATCAAGAGCGGTTTTGGAAGAATTGGAGAATTGAATGAACATTTCCTTCAGGTCAGTATCTCCAAATGATTTAATCTGAATGATTCCTTCAAAACAGGATTCAACTGAGGATTTGACAATGTTTGCTAGATCCTTCTCCCCCTTAATGGCATCAAGCCTTTGGGCAAAACTTTTCAAAGAGTTTTATTGGTCAGCCATTTGAAGGGTTTGAGAGGCAATCAGATGGGATTTAGTTTTAGTAAGCTTTTGAAGGGAGCGGTTGGAGGCTTCAAGGGTTGCATTGGATGCAGTCAGTTTGATAATGTGGCCTTGGTTAATGAGAAGCTGGCTTTGAATGAGATTAAGGGTTGAAAGAATTTGGGAGTAGTCAGTTGGAGGAGGGGCAGTTGAAGTAAAGGGAATTTGGGTAAAAGCAGGAGGTGGTTCTGAATATGTAGGAGGGGCGGTTTGGGGCAATTGAGTGAAAAGAGTTTGGAATATTCGAGAAGCAGGAATTGTATAGGGTGAGGAGGTTGAAGTTCAAAATGGGAAGTTGTTGAGGTAAGGTAGCAGGGGCGGTTGGAATGAGGGTGGTTGGAATTGGGGTGGTTGGGATTGGGGCGGTTGGTATTGGGGCGGTTGGGATGGGTGTAGTTGGGATAGGAGCGGTTGAGATAGGGGCGGTTAGAGGAGGAATTGTGATTGGGTTTGTGTGTGTGGAAGAGGATTTTTGTGGTGAAAGGGGTAAGAGATTTAGATGGGGTTGTTTGGGCGTGGTTTGATTGGTGTATGGGAGAATTTGATGGTGAAAGAGATGGATCTCATATTCTGGATGTATAGTGAGCTGGGCCTGCTGATGGCTTGAAGGTCCATTTAGTAAAGGCACGAGGGTTTGAGGTAGCTTGGTTTAAAGGGGTTCAGAGATCAGAATGGGATGATGACTGAGAATGATATTGAGAGGAGGATGACTTATCAAAATAAGAAGAGGTCTCACCAGGGATTTTGACATGAGTTTGGGCAACTCGTTGAAGAAAACGTTTTGGCCCTTTGGTGGGAGTGGTCTTCTTTGCCATCATCTTGTATCTCCTCTTCTTGGGATTCTCCCCCTGAGCGGTTTCATCTCTAGGAGATGGTGAAGGAGAAAGCGGTTTGGGAGATTGAGATTTTGCAGGAAAAGGCAGTTGGTTTTGAATTGGAGAAGGAGGTTGGTTTTGAATGGGTGAGGAAGGAGTTGTTTGAACTGGAGGTTGAGTTGGAGGTGGAGGCAGTTGGGTTTAAGGAAGGGATTACGGTTGAACTTGCGGTTGGTGTTGCGGTTGAGGCTCATCAGTTGTTGACTTTCCTTTTGCAGCTTTTCTCAGTTCTTCCCTTTTCTCCAACTTGTCAAGCTTTGCTCTATAAAAAGCAGCCTTATCCTCCTCAGTTAGATTGGCAGTTGCAGTCTTGACTTTCTTGGCCTTCTTGATAAGAGGGGCAATTCCAGCATCCTCTTCTTCTTCAACTTCTTCATCAGATTCATCTACCAAATTCATTTTCTCTTTGCCTTTGGAACTGGGACCAGCACCAGCGGTTGATACACGCGGTTTAGCTGACGCGGTCCTAGCCTTCTTAGGAGGGGGTTCAACAACCAAATTCTTCTTCCTTGAGACCTTCTTAATTGCTTTTCCAAGTGCTGTGACAGCGGTCTCAGGAGTCATCTCAACGTAAAACTCCATTGGTTGATGGGTATCAGCATCATATAAGAATTTGTATTCAGCATTCCCAAAAGAGTATCTGAAATTGTGACAGACTCTAGTCCCAAGAGATTCTTTATCACCTAAATGCACAGATAAGTTTGGAGTAGAAATCCTCAGATCTTCTAAGTGTTGGTAGCTGGCAAAAAGGGCGGTTAGGAGCCTGCAGAAGGGTCTCCATCTCATATGCTCATTTTTAATCCTGGTCTGATAAGTATCAATGGAACTGGCTAGCTCTCTCATAAGAATCTTGGGCCTGTTGAGCTTGATCCCATTGTATATAGCACAGCAGTACTTCCACTGGCTGGAGGTGAAGTTATTATGGTTACCAGTTTTACCACAAACAGACTTCCCTACAAGATAGCCCAAGTGGCTCATCAATTCACCAAACTCCTTCCTTGGTTTCTTCTTATAATAGCCAGATAATGAGGTGAGCTTGACTGTTGAAAGAGCGGTTGTATCCATCACCTCTTGAATGACTTCTTCAGGGCAACCAGAAACATGGAACTCAAAGGTGCTTCTAATATCCAAATGATCAATAGAAATCTTGAATCCCTCAACATCAGCAACGAAGCAGTTGACTTTCCTTCCATCAACCAACTCTCTTTCACCAGACTCAGCAGTTGCATAGAACTGGTCTACAAAGGATGGAATGATGTAAGATTGCTTCTTGTTGAAGAGGGGAAGGATTCCAGAAGCACTCAATCTTCTAATCAACTCCCTGCATAGGGCATCATTCTGAAGCTCAGTTTCTATGATCTCATACCCTGGCAAGAAAAATCTAGGTTCCTACAAAGAGTAATAAAGAGGTTAGATCCATTAAAAAGGATTCACAATGCACAGGCGGTTTGGGCACCCAAGCGATTGGCAATGGTGAGGTTGGAAATATGAAGAATTCCAAGCCTCAAGTGAATTGTGAATACAACTGAAGGAACATAGAAAATATAAAAGAGATTATACTAGTATGTAGTATTGTAATCCAAAGTTATCCCACACATGCAAGCAGTGTTTTGGAGGGGAAGGTTATGGTGTCCAGCCTATATACTAGGTAAAATCTCAAAAATATTAAGCATGCAGTTACCAAGAGTTAAATACATGCGGTTTAACTAACATGCGGTTTCACAGATGCTCAGCATGCGGTTGCAAATTGGTCAAGCGGTTTGAAACATAGATTATGAAAGAATGCGGTTTCAAACATGTGACACGCGGTTAAACATGAAGCGGTTCAAGCATGCAAAATAAAATCCAAATTTCCAGAAATTTTCTAACTATGAAAAATAAGATTAAAAATCAAGATAATCCTAAACATAAGAAATTTCTGAAAAGGAAGATGAACAGACTCATGAGAGCATGAAAAACACCAAGAACACCAAGAACAGAGATTCATAAAAAGTAACCAAAATCAACAAATAATATGTCAAAATGATCACATTGAGCAGTAGATTAACAATATAACAATAAAAGTTCATACTTTGCTCAGAATCAACACAAAAAAGTAAGAACACTAAAGTGGGTTTCGAATGAGCTCATAATGAAAAATCCAAAATCAGTGTTCAAAACAGGAATGGATCATAAAATAAGTAACATATAATCAATCCATATGCAAATCCGATCAAAACCCAACAGAAATCATTCAAAATGATGAACAAATGAAGCAGTTATGAACAAAAATCAGTTTAAGGGCTTCGAAGCTTTCAAGGTTCATTAATGGCAGATTCTCAAGTAAATTTGCAGAAATGAAAGGAGATGTAGTGATGAAATTCATACCATATCAGTGAAGGGAGCCTTGAGAGCCATTGAAATTTTGAAGATTTAAAGTTGAAGTTTTGAGGTTTTAGGAAGAGAGAAGATGAGTTGGTAGAAAGGACAGTGTGCAGAGAGGACAGAGTTGGAAGAGTTGGAATTTTGGTGATTGGTTTTTATTTATAGGAAATTTTCAGAACAAGGACAGTTGAAAAGACAGTTTGATTTTCCCATAAAAGAAATCATTTCCTCTGTTGCACCCTTTCATCTTCTACACCTTTGCCAATGACGGCTGACAAGAGAGCTTTTAATGCTAATGTTCCCTTTGCATTAAATGCATTTAAATTTTGAAATAATCTGGGAAAACATTTGCAAAAATACCCTTATGTCAAAATGTGGACTGGAATGAAAATAAGAGAGCTTACCTAGAGTCCACGTGGTAGTGTGGTTTAAGAATTCCAAACAGTATAGCTTCTTTAAAGCTAAGAAAGATATAATACAGTTTTGAAAAATACCAAGTATTGAACGCGGTTGATAAGTAAGCGATCAGAATGCAGCATGCGGTTAGAACTACACGGTTGGCTGCAAAGGCGGTTGACCACTTGCGGTTTGGATACACGCGGTTCAATAATGGGAGATTTGAAACCTCAACATGAATTTCAACCTATACTTAACACACAAGTTAGCAAATAAAAAGTATGGAATCATTTAAGTTCAAGCATACCCATTTCTCCTCTAAGGAATGCAAACCTCTTGGAGTCAAGAGCCTTGGTGAGGATATCAGCAATCTGGTTGTCTGTCCCCACGTACTCTAAATGGATATTCCTCTTCTCCACATGGTCTTTGAGAAAATGATACTTGATATCTATATGCTTGGTCTTGGAATGCATGACAGGGTTGTTGGAGACTGAAATTGTTGAAGTGTTGTCACACATGATAGGGCAATTTCCTTCTTCAATTCCATAGTCCACCAACTGCTGCTTCATCCAGAGGACTTGACAGCAACAACTTCTAGCAGCAATACACTCAGCCTCTGTGGTTGACACTGAAACTGATGCTTGCTTCTTGCTGGCCCAAGCAACTAGTCTATTCCCGAGGAAATGACAAGTACCACTAGTGCTTTTCCTGTCAATAGTACAAGCTACATAATCTGCATCTGAATAACCTATAAGATCGAAGTTCGAATCTTTAGAATACCATAGTCCAAGGTTAGTGGTTCCAGATAAATAGCGGATTATACGCTTGACTGCAATCAAATGTGCTTCTCTAGGATCTGCTTGATAGCGTGCACATACACAGACACTAAACATGATATCGGGTCTACTAGCATTTAAATAAAGTAATGAGCCAATCATACCTCGATATAGGGTTTGATCAACCTTCTTACCTTTTAGATCTTTATCTAGCTTATTGCCGATGGCCATTGGAGTATCATATGCTTTAGCATTTTCTAATCCAAACTTCTTTATTAACTCCTTGGTGTATTTGGCTTGGCTGAGGAAAATACCTTCTTCGCATTGCTTGATTTGAAGCCCGAGGAAGAATGTTAATTCTCCCATCATGCTCATCTCAAACTTGCTTTTCATTAGCTTCTCGAAACGCTTACAAAGTAACTCATTAGTAGAACCAAAAATGATATCATCAACATATATTTGAACAAGTAAAGTATGATCATTGTATTTGGCAATAAAAAGAGTTGTATCAATTTTACCGTGTTTAAATCTTTTTTCTAGTAAAAATTTAGAAAGAGTCTCATACCATGCCCTTGAAGCTTGCTTAAGTCCATACAAAGCTTTTTGGAGTTTGTAGACATGATTGGGAAATTTGGAGTCTTCAAATCCAGGCGGTTGGGCAACATACACGGTCTCTTGCAGTTCACCATTGAGGAAAGCACTCTTCACATCCATTTGATATAACTTGAAATGCTTGAAAGAGGCGTAGGCTAAGAAGATTCTTATAGATTCCAATCTTGCAACTGGAGGAAAAGTTTCATCATAATCGATTCCTTCTTCTTGCCTATATCCTTGTGCAACCAACCTTGCTTTATTCCTTGTGATGCTTCCATTCTCGTCCATTTTATTCCTAAACACCCACTTAGTTCCTATCACTCCTTGATCCTGAGGTCTAGGCACCAAAGTCTAGACCTTGCATCTTTCAAACTGGATGAATTCTTCTTGCATAGCAATGACCCAACTGGAATCTTGGAGTGCTTCATCAATCTTCTTGGGTTCAACTTAAGATAATAAGGAAGTATGCTCATCATAATTTGATCTCCTTGTTTGAACATCGGAAAACAGATCACCAATCACATTAGAGAGAGGGTGACTGCTGACTTCACGAACCTCCGGGGGTAAGTCTGGTTGGACTGAGGTTTGTTAAAGATCTTCAATTGGAACATCGTTAGATCCTTCAGCGAAGTCATGGAAGGTAAGTTGACGAAGAGGTTCAATAAGCTGGATGGGGGAATTCTCAACATCTTCTTCCCTTGGAGTTGCATCTGGAGTAGGAACTTCAGGTGCGGTTTCAAAGATGCGGTTTGAGGGAATTTCAGTTGAGGGTGCTGGATTTTGCGGTTGAGGTTCAGGTGCGGTTCTAAAAGGTTCTCCTGTTTCATTATCCCCAACAAAATCATCAGCAATATTTGGAGCCAAATGTGGCTCAAGGAGAGAATGCTCATCGAAAGTAACATGGACAGACTCAACTATTTTTAAACTAGTTTTATTGAAAACATGAAAATCTTTTGAATGTTTATCATACCCAACAAAAATACCTTCATCGGCCTTGGCACCGAATTTACCTCTATTTTCTCTTTCGTTGTAGAGGATAAAGCATTTGCAGCCGAAGATCTTGAAGAATGCAATGTTGGGGGTTCATCCTCTCTAAAGCTCATATGGAGTCTTGTTATAGGTTTTGTTGATGAGGGAGCGATTCTGAGTGAAGCATGCTGTGTTGATTGCTTCAGCCCAGAAATACTGAGGTAGATTGGCTTCAGATATCATTGTCTTTCCAGCCTCAATCAACATCATGTTCTTCCTTTCCACAACCTCATTTTGTTGTGGAACACCAGCAATTGAGAAATCGTGATCAATCCCATGGTCATCACAATACTGAGCAACACCGTTGTTCTTAAATTCTATTCCATTATCTGATCGAACACTAACGATGTCGTCTTCTTTCTGAGTTTGGAGCCATCTAAAAAGTGCGGTGAGAATATCATAGCAATCATCTTTGGAAATCATCATCTCAACCCACGTATATCTTAAATAATCATCTACCACCACTAAGGTATATCTACTTCCTCCAATGCTGGCAGTGGTTACGGGTCCAAACAAATCTATGTGAAGCAGTTGTAAGCATCTTGAAGTTGACGGAGCGGTCTTGCTGGTGAAAGACGACGCGGATTGCTTACCAAGCTACCATGCACTGCATTTCTCAGGATGATGGTCAGCCACTTTTGGTAAACAACGAACGAGGTTTTCCCTACCAATATTTGCTAGATACTTAAAGTTCAAGTGGCTCAACCTCTTGTGCCATAGCCAACTATTTTTGCTCACATTTTTAGCTACAAAGCAGAGATTAGTAATACTACATGCAGAATTAAGGTCAATAATGTAAATATTACTCTTACGAATCCCTGTGAGTAGGGTGACTCCGGAGATGCTATCCTTGATAAAGCAATTTGATGACGTGAAGTTGCAAAGCATTTCTTTGTCGCAGAATTGAGAAATTGAAAGGAGGTTGTGCTTGAGTCCTTCAACAAGAGAAACCTTCTCAATGGTTAGGTTTCCTCTCCTTATAACACCATACCTAATGGTCTTGCCTTTGTTGTTGTCACCAAAGGTTACAGACGGACCACTTGCTTCAATGACATCTTCGAGTAATGATCTATCTCCAGTCATATGTCTTGAGCAGCCATTGTCAAGATACCATTCATTATCCTTGGAGTGACCAGCCAATAAGCAGAGGACCTGAAATGTAAACATTAAGAACGAGGTCCCCCTTTATTCCTTGGGTCCTGAAGTTAGCAACCCTTCACGACCCACACCTGTTTGACAGAAGGAGGTTTACTCTTCCTGGCATTGGATGTGAACCGCAAAAGGCATTCTACACCCTTGTGACCTAAACCATCACACACAGAGCATTTATAATAGCTATAAGCATCATGAGGTTTTACTAACTCCTTACTTTTCTTAGGAGTTGCATGCGGTTTGGGAGGAGCGGTTGAAGCTTTGACAAAGGGAACTGGCTTTGGTTTGACTACTTATTTTCTAGGAACGCTCTTCTTTCTTTTGAAGGCTGGAGGAGCGGTCGAAGAAGAGGCGCGATCAGCCTTGCAGTTGCCAGCACCACCTGTTCCACCAGAAGCGGTAGGAGCAGGGATACGGCCAACTCCATAAGCCATTTCCTCTAAAGCTACACTCTTAGAATCGTTTACCTTCATCTGAGAGTTCTTCTCAGATTGCTTCTTTGGGTAGACATAATTAAAATTTTGTTGTCCTTTACCCTTAGCATTAGCATGCTTCCCCTTAGGAATTTCTTTAGTTAGTCTTAAAATTTCCTCATCCTTTTCACAGCAGGATGCACACTTCTCCTCTTCACCAGATCCAAATCCAAGACCATCTTTAATTCTGCTGGGTACTTGGGAATCTATAATTTGATCCAGGGTGACTTTTGACTTTGTCAACCCATCAATGATCCTTTGGAGATCGAGTTTCTGGGCAACTAGGTCATCATTTCAGAGTTGAAGTGCAGCAACCTTAGTTTCAAGGATGCGGTTTTGGTCAGCAAGAGGAGTCATGCTTTTGATTTGGTCCTTAAGATTTTAAATTCAGACTTCATCACAGTTTTCTCCGTCTTGTACTGAGTAAGTTCATTATGAGCTAAGCTTAAGGCTTTCTTAACATTTGAGAACTTATGGATCATCATTTCTGCTTCCTTGAACATCCTTTCATGTTCCACGGGAGAAACCTCTTCCTCCACCTTTTTCAAAATTTTCTTCTTTGGAATTGGTTTTGAAGGTGGAGCATTTGTAGGAGGAAAAATGGGACGTGAATACGAACAATTTCCTATCTTAATGCTAGGAGTAAGTTTGACATTTTCATCCAACTTAAAATTTGGAAGTTTTGTAGAAACCTCTTCTTCCTCCATATCTTGCAACTCGATTGACTCAGTATCTGACTCATCGGAAGCATCTGCAATTAAGTAGAGATTAACCTCTTCAATTTCTTCATCACTTTCATCATCATAATCTGTTTCAATCCAAGTTGCTAATTCCTTGGAATTCTCTTCCTCCTCAGCAACCATTCCCTTGGGCGAGAAAATTTCGCAGGAGAGGTTTTCCTTTTCATGTATTCGTATTTAGGTTGTGGACACTCAGATGCAAAGTGACCAGGTTTTCTACAGTTGTAGCAAACTAGATCACTCTTTTTCTTTGTATCTGCAGCCTTAGAAAATGTTGTAGGAGGTTTGCCTTTTGAAAATGTTTTTGTGAAAGGTTTTGAGGATTTTCTAAATTTTTGAAATCTTTTCACAAACATGGCAAAATCATCATCATCCATCTCGATGAGTGATGAGGTTGATATGGAAGGATCTGCGGTTTGATTGGATGTAGATGGTTTCTCCTCATGTTCCACGACGGACAAGGAAAGCGATTTGGTTTTCCCTTCAATCTCTTCAATATGATTTAATTTAAGCTCATAGACTCTAAGATTTGCATACAAGTTACTTAACGACCAAGTATTCAAAACTTTGGAGTCTTCTAGAGAGGAAGCCTTATTAACCCATCTAGAACCTAAAGCAGCTAGGAAAGTCATATTGATTTCCTTATCGGTTAAAGTTTTACCAAGAGATCTACAAGCATTAACTAACTCAACATAGCGGTCGTAGGTCTGACGCAAGGTTTCGTTGGATTTTCTGTTGAAGTTGTTGTAGGATCTTTCAACAACATATAATTTTCTTTCCTTGCATTCGTCATCACCTTCGAGGTAGCTCTCTATGGCATCCCACATCTGCTTTGCGGTTTTGAGATACATCACTTTCTGAAGAGTTGAAACGGGGAGGGTTCCAGAAATGATGTGCCTAGCCTTGCTGTCCAAAGCGGCTAATCTCTTCTCTTCATCTGACCACTCATCTTTTGGCTTTTTGACTTCCGGAGTTTCTGTATTGGTGGTTGCATCAGTGTTGGCCTTCATGGGAACAAACGGGCCATTGATTACGCACTCCACCAGCATCTCATCAATTGTTTCCAAATGAATAAGCGTTCGGCACTTCCAGATGTCAAAGTGGTCTTCGTCCAAGATTGGAATGCGTGAATAGTTAACATTTGTCATTGTTTTTGAGTTTGCCATATTGAATCGGCACACAAGCTGTTAAGCTTGAAAAACAGTGGTTTTAAAATGTGTTAGCTCTGATACCACTTGTTGGTCCCAAAGGTGGCAACAATGGTGAAAATACAGCTAGAGGGGGGGGTGGATAGCTGTTCAAAAATTTTTCGCCCTCTTTTAAAAACTAAACCTCTAAGCTTACAAAACTGCTTGCAGTTGATAATAGACTGCAAGTAGAGATGTAAAATGCACAACGAAATAATAATGATACAAAGCGGTTTTGGGAGAGGCGGTTTGTAAAGCGATTTGATGGTGCGGTTTTGGTAAGAGCAGTTTACAAACACGTGTAGTTTTGACAATGTTAACTCCAAACACAATTCTTAATAATGGATAACTACAAATAAGATCAAACAGAGATAGAGATAAATAATTAGTAATCACAATAAATATAAATGCATAAATATAAGAACACGTGATTTGGAGTGGTTCAATCGATAAACGATCTACGTCCACTACCAAGATGGTTAGTCTTGGATTTTCAAGAGTGATTTTACTATTGAGTATGAGAGATTACAAGTTACAAAGATTGATACTCAAATCTAAAATTTATTCTATGAAGATCAAATCCTAGACTATAACCAGTGTATCTCAAATGAATAATCTATGTGAATAAATTAGTAAGGTGTGTGTGTGAGAACAAGATCAAGGCTCTTTAAATATTTGAGATGTAGAGCACAATGATTCTTGATGTGTTAAGGCTTGATTTCTGGGCTGGAAAATATTTCTTGAAGGTTGAAGATGAAGATTCAAAGGGTTGAATAATTTCTGGGCAGAGCTTCAGCTTCTATGAACACAGCACTTTCAATTTTCTCAAGCAATCTTCAAATGGTGAAGATTGGGGGTATTTATACCCAAGCATCCAAGATATAGCCGTTGGACACAGCTGTTGTAAGGACAGTACTTGATGCTTTCCCATTGGTCCACAGTAACCACTTTTGTCCTTTGGTACAGCAGTTGCAGATAAAGCTGATCAGACTTCAGCTGCAAGCAATGAGGTTTGGACACCTGTTACCTTTTCAAGATCCTTGCAGATCTTCTCTGACATTGAATCACGTGACAAGATATGGTGGTTGACTTTTGATATTGCTGATGTGGATTACAACGGTAAAAAGTAGTTCACTTCAAGTCTTCAATCATTGGAAGTGGTCCTGGTGTACATGCGGTTCTGATAGGGCAGTTGGTAACACCAGTGAGGTTGCATAGTGCGGTTGAGGTTTTGAACTGTACAGGTGCGGTTCATGAGAAAGAACTGTAAAACAGTTGCGGTTATTCATAAGGCGGTTGCACTGTAGTTTGTTCAAAGGTAGTTTCAAATAAGGGATTCCTCAAGGCGGTTTAGCACATGCGGTTGCTTATAGAGCGGTTTTGAAACTTTTTGAATTGCAATCCTTAACTCCAATGGTTCTTGTGCCAGTCTTCAAGCCTAAATTTAACCTATTCTATAAAATGGACTTAGCTAAAAAAATTGAAGTCTAATCTTCATTACATAGGGTCATAAAGTCCTTAAAATAGACAAGAGGTTATGGTATCAATCAAATCTAATACAAAATAGGAGGGTTAAAATATGCATACCCAACACCACCTTTGCCGCTCCGCTCTTGATCGTTCCTTTTGTACTCGTTAAAATTAAGATCAATATTATGAGTTTCTACTTCTATTCCCTATACTGATAAACACTATAAAAAGACATCAAAACACCCAATGTTAAGCATCAAATAGATCTAAAGATATATCATTTGGATGGGTGAAAACACATGTATCAATAAGAAAAGAAGGAGTAAATTCAAGGATAGCATGATTATCTTTGCAAAATTGAGATAATGAAAGAATATTACGAGAGATAAGAGGCACATGAATATAAGAGAGGTATTATGAGTACATAGAGAAGGAACATATGTTGGAAATAGGAAGGGGAAGGCATGAGCCATCTTCAATAAGAACGTCAACACTAACATTATAAGGACTATGGAGAGCAAGGTTGGAAAGATCATTGGTGTGGTAGTGGGTGGCTCTACTATAGACAAGTCAAGAAGAGAGTGGAGGGGTATGTGGGGCGGTAGCTGTGTTATCTTGGGTAGAAGTGTGATTGAGGTTGGGACGAGAGGAGCGGGTGGTGGTGGGAGGGGGGAACACAACAATTGGGTAATCCCTTTTAAATTGGCGGTATTGAGAAATAACATGACAAACATAGCGACAATGTTGACACTTACCTTTGAATGGAGCCGAGTGGAGGTAGGAGTAGAATTGGAGGAGGCGGGGTAAGGTAAATGAGGATAAGAGGAGCGGGTGCAGTTGTTATTGCGAGAGGAGTTGGGGCAGTGTTGGGCGATATGGGCAGAATAAGGGAATGGGGCAGAGGTAAGGTTTTTTATAAGGGAGATTTCATGCTTGATGAGTTTTTCATGGACAACTGCAAAGCTGATGGGTAGGTCACGAGCACGAACGGTGTCAATGACGGGTTTGTAGTCATAATCTAGTCATTTGAGAACTTTGACTATAATATCTCCGTGGTCCATAGGTTTGCCCATGATGGCAAGTTTGTCGATTCACGTTTTAATGGAGTGCATATAATCGTAGATGGTGAGATCGGATTTGGTGAGGGAGTCAAGGTGGTCTTTGACTTAGAGGATGTGACCTCGAAATGAGTTGGCATAGGTGGTTTTAAAGATTGTCCAAGCTCCCGATGGCTTGGATAACTAGAGGAGCAACCGTTGGATCTAGGGTGCCTATGAGAGCACCAAGAATAAGGAGATCTTGGCGATTTCAAGTGACTAGAGCCGGGTTAGGATGTTCTTTTCCATCGGTGGTTGTTGTGGTGGGAGGTGGAGGGTGAGAGCCATTAACAAACTTGAGAAGATCAAGTCCAAAAAGAGGAGATCTTATTTCAGAAGCCCAAGCAAGATAGGTGAGAGAGGTGAAGGTTTTACATTGAAAGAGGTTGACAAGGATGATAGGTTGTTAGGGTCGACCGGGTTGGAGAGGGTGGTAGAACTTGAGGCCATCATTTGGAGAGGGGGTGGCGCCGACGAAGGGTTTGGCGAAGATGGGGGTAGAGTTAGGGTTTGAGCGGCGGAAGTCTTATAGGAAAAGGGATCACTAGATGAATGATACCATATTAGTAAATAAGAATTATCATGAAAAATTTAAATTGTATTATTCACGTAACAAGAGATTGAGTAATGTCCAAGCTATTCTAGACAATTCTATATTACATGAAATAGGAAAGATACGCAATTCTAAACCTAGAAGGAAAGTAAATATTATAAGGAAAAAGAAAATAATACAACTTGTAGGAAATATAGAATAATATGTCAATAAGGATTCTTCGCATCTTTGATATTCTTAATACATGGGAGATTGACATGTCAATATTGTATGGAAAATGCCTATGTATTAGCAGCGTTAGTTTTTTATGCTTTTAGCAACCATCCATTCCGTAAATAGAAAAGTGCTTTCACTAAAAATAATGTAGAGCTTCGAGATGTTGGGATGGATACAAATCTAGTTGGATGAGGATTAGGTTGCAAGGAAGAGAGGAGCAAGAATCAGAAAACGGAAAAAGCAGGACCTATGCGCACATATTATGTGAGCGCATAGAATGATGAGAGGAATGGTCTGCTGGAGAAGGGCCTATGCGCTCACATATGGTGAGCGCATTGCGACGGGTTTGCAGCAGATCTAGTTTCCTGTTTTGACGTGATTTCTTTTGGCAACATGATTCCATTCTTGGGGTAGGGAGAAGGATTACTTTCTTAGAAGGAATTAGAATCCTTGTGAGTTTAAGTTTGTTGTTCATAGATAATACAAATGATGACCTAGAATATTGTAGTGCGAGATAAATTAGTAGAGAGAATCTGTGAGATCCACAAAGAGAGTTGTTTTGGTCAAATTTCAACAAGCGAATTAGATGAGAAGAAAAGTGACTAAAGTGATATGAATCTAGGTACAATGATTATCAAGTTGAATAGAAATGGACACAAGACATTTGTTGACTAGGGAAAGCCCTTGAACAACTTGTTCGCCGGCATAAAACCTCGGGAGGATTTGGCTCCTGCCTTGACCGAAAGTTTACTAGGAATTCTCTTGAGATTACAATGCTAAGAGCGTATGAAAAAGGGAGCTTAAGCTAGTGAAGAACGTGTGTGTAAATACAGTGTATCTCTCCCTTTTATACCTCAAAATAAAACTAATTAACAAAGAAGGATTATGCGCCTATAAAATCGGGGAAGAGGTTGATCACATAGAGATATATTCGCCATTTATTGTTTGAGGAAAAAGATAAGGTCCATTGCTGAAGAAACGTGGTTGAACCGGGTCTTTATTTCATCCGGCTCATGCCCTATAAAATAGGAAAAGCGTTACAGCGTCCCAACCTGCAGAAAGCCAAGTTGTAAATGGAACAACTCAAGTTGTTAGTACCAAGTTGTTAAGTATAAGTTGTAAACATGTTGACTGAAAAATGTAGGGCCCAACAATTGCCCCCAAACTTTTTGAATTTTAAAATGAAGAATAGAAAGAGACAAAAGAATTCAAAAAGTTTGCCAGATAAGAAAAAAAAGATGACGGTTTTTAAAAGAGAAGAAAGGGATGCGACGGGACGGTTAAGTAGTTTTCCCAAGGCAAAAAGGTTTATTTGTTTTATAGTCCCAACCACTCTCAACCTCCATAAATACACAGACTCCTGTTCCAACTCTCTTTTTCAAAAACGTAACTTTCACAAAGATTTTGAGAAGAGGAACCAGGGAAGACGGTTTGGAGAGGAAAATCAAGTAGAGATTGACGGTGAGTTTCTTGTTTTCTTTTCAATTCCATCTCTGATTTTCTGTTTAAGCTTGAAAAAATGGGGAAGAGAAAGGCGGTGACTTTAATCGAGAGTGGAGAGGGTTTGCCCGCGGGTTTTTTTACCCAAAACATGTTGAAGAACCCTGAAAAAGAGAAGTGTAGAATCCCTGCTACCAATTTAGAAATCATCAAGAAGAATCATGCCATGGCATATGAAACTGAGTTTTTTACCCACCTTGACCTAACCCCAGAATGTTATTCCCCTGAATGGGTATGTTTCCCCGAATACCCCTTCACTATTGGTTTGAAATTTCCTTTCCCAATCTTAATCACCAAGTTCTTTGCTGCTACCAAACTTAACTATGCCCAACTTATGCCCCAAGGTTGGAGAAGCCTACAAACCCTCGTAAGGTTAAATGCAGAAACAGAGTTGGAAATAGGTTTAGAGGAATTCGCTCTCACAAATGAAATTAGGAGTTTTGGTTTAGGGAGGTATGGCTTTAGGGTTAGAACTGGTAGGATGTCCTTTCTAAATGATAATGTTGATACCGCCGATAGAGGGTGGAAGAACAAATTCTTTTTCGCCAAGAAGAGCACCCTGGTGAAGGATGAGGGTGCCAACTTCAAATGGAGGTCCCAAGGTAGTATAGGCAATTTTTCTTATTCTAATAATTCTCCTTAATAACTCATGTAACTAATTCTCCAATTTTCTCTTTGGCTTAGTTGCGAAATTGGATGTGCTCTTTCCTTTTAAGGACAACACGGAGGAGAATGTGAGCAAGATTTATGATTTGGACCTGTTAGTGAGAACTTTTAAGGTACTACCAGTTCAATTTGTTGCAGATCAAGACGAGGAAGTTGGTCCTGAAGAAGCCCAAGAAACAAATCTTGAAGAAACTTTATCTGAGCCCACGCCAATGTCTACAGGTTAATTAAATACCTGAAACCTTTGCCTATCTCCAACTTGTTCTAATTCCTTTATTTTGTTCTAACCTTTCAACCTTTTTTGCAGCCACCCTTTCTAAGGACACCGTTAGTGCTGCTGGCCTACTTGCTGCGGCTAGAGCAAAGAGTTTAGCAAGGCAAGACAGTAAACCCCCCACCCCAGTGTCTGTTGTGGCTAGCTCCGATGTGATTGCATCCAAGAAGAAGGGGGATGCGAAGAAGAGAAAGCTAGTGGATGCTGAAGCCACAGATACAAATGGTGACATGGATATGGGGAAGTTAGGAGAAAAGTTCAGAGCTGCTGTTGAGAAGGTAAAGATGAAGGGACCTTTGAGTTTTTCCAAGGAGTTTAATGGAATATTAATGCTTTCTTTTATGCAGGAAATTATGATCCCTATTGTGGCCCACATTGATGCATTGAAGATCAAGGCGGCTAGGCTCAGTCATAAAGTTGCAGAATCGAAGAAGGAAGCCACAAAAAGTGCCAAGGAAGTGGAGAAGTGGAAGAAGGAAGCAAACAAGCATGCTGGTGAAATGGAAGGTTTGAGGAAGGATTTTGAACGTTTAGAAAAAGAAGTGGAAGCCATCAGGGCTGAGAACAAGGCTCACATGAAAGAACTTGCGGCTGCGGAGGGGAACTTTAAATTTCATGCCACCAAGACTTTGTTAGAGGCTCGAATTCAAATGATTGAGGAATATAAAAATGGGCAAGCCATAACTTGGAACCTGGAGGACGAGAGAAAAGTTTTGGAGGACCACATTGGGGAGTCAGCGGATGCAGAAGAAGTGAACTCCGCGGTCCTGGAAGCCCTAGTTGATGATGCTAACAAGGATCTGGACACCATAGTGGTTACTCCAAATGATCAAGGGGAAAATACAACACCGGCGGCAGCAGGCCATGAAGTTTGAAAAACATTTTAAAACTTTTGGGTATTTTTGGATGAACAAAAACAATTTTTGGTTTGTTTGTGTACCTCTGTTGGTACAACAAATGGGGGGAGTGTCCCCAAAAACAAGGTTTTTTAAGTTTGTAATGGCTCATAAGAGCCGAGACAATTTATTTGGGGGGTACTAGGTTGGTCTAGTACTCCAAGCTTTTTAGGTTTTTAGGGACTTGTTGGCTTACCCAACTTGTCCTTTAGTTGCGAAAAAATCTTTTGAAAAACACTTAATGGTTCTTTAAGCAAAGTATCTTATGTCTCTGAGAGACGCTTGTTTGTTCTTTAGATAACATGTAAATGTTATAAACCGTAGGTAACATGAAAATGTTACAACCAATAGTTCACAACTTGAAGAAGTGTGAAAACGTGCGCCCAGGCGAAGGTGTCAAAACCTTAATTCGTAAGAAAAGATGAATATCTTTTAACCATAAGTACCTTTGATCAGAGGTAAATCGTTTGAAGAGATAGAACAAGTATTAGTCGTCCTGGCGTGTCAACAAGTTCTATCCCTCTCCAGCTAGAATTCCAACATGTATCAGCCGTACTGGCGTGTCAACATGTTGAAATTTTCGTCCTCAGGTTCAAACACGTATCAGCCGTACTGGCATGTCAACATGCTTGACCTTTGTCTTCCTCAGGCTCAAACATGTATCAGCCGTACTGGCGTGTCAACATGTTTGTCCTGTTCCAGCTTAGGTCTCAACATGTATCAGCCGTACTGGCGTGTCAACATGTTGAGCCTACTCCGTTTGCTCAAGTTGCACCTCGCAAAACAAATTCATGTTAGGGTTGGGCGTTAGCATAGCTAACGCCCCTCCGACGCTCAAGTCAGTAATGTTTTAATAAGAGTGAAAAATTGAAATGCGTAATTGAACTTGACATAAATTTAAACCGTACCTGAGGAGTCTAGTTATAAATAACTGGACTTACATGAAATAAAGTTTCAAATGGATAGCGTTCCAACTTCTAGGGATTTTGTCTCCACTTGGGGTTGACAACCAGTATGCACCTTTGCGCCTTCAAAGATCGATGAGATATGGGCCTTCCCACTTGGGAGCCGGCTTACCCGCATTCAATTCTCTTGTATTTTGAAATACTTTTCTTAAAACTAAATCACCAACCAGGAACCTTCTAACTCTGACATTCTTGTTGTAAGACCTAGCAATTCGCTGCTGATAAGCTGCCATCCTTATCTTGGCTAAATCCCTGATCTCATCAATTGTATCTAAATCTTGAGTTAGCAAGAGGTTATTTTCATCTTGAGTCAATAAGCCATACCTTGCTGTGGGGACTGTCGCTTCAACTGGAATTACAAATTTCGCCCGTATACTAAAGAATAGGAGTTCTACCCGCGGCTCCTTTAGAAGTAGTTCTATCTCGCCCATAGCACAAGTGGTAATTCTTCAACCCACTTTCCCTTCTATTGATCTAGACGCTTTTTCAAGTTGTTGATGATCAACTTGTTGCTTGACTCAAATTTCGCCATTGGCTTGAGGTGGACAGTGTCGACATGACTAACTTGATGCCCCAAATGAGTACAAAAATCCCCGGTCTTCTTACTTATGAACCGTGACCCGTTGTCACATACAATCTCCGATGGTACACCAAACCTCGCTAATGATATTTTTCTTTAAAAATGAAATTACCTCTTTATCTCTTACTTGTACATAAGCTTCGCCTCGATCCATTTCGAGAAATAATCGGTTAGAGCCAACATGAACACTTTGCCTCCGGAGCTTTAGGCAACTTGCCTACGATATCCATGCCCCACCGCATGAAAGGCCAAGATGAGACTATAGGATGTAGAGGCTCGGCAGGTTGATGCAAGATGTTGCTGTCTTTGGCGGTGCATCACACTTCTGTACGTAGCTCATGGCATCTCGACGCATGGTTGGCCAATAGTATCCCGTCTTGAGGGCCTTGGATGCTAATGCCTTTCCTCCAGAATGGTTCCCACATATTCCTTCATGTATTTCTTTAAGCACCACTTCAACTTGATCATTATCGACACATCTCAAGTAGTGTCCTGCAAAAGACTTCTTAAACAGCACATTATCTATCAAAACGAAAGTCGAAGTACGAATCCTAAAAGATCTAACATTCTTAACATCGGGTGGAATAGTTCCAAGTTGAAGAAACTCAATTACAGGTTGGGTCCAAGAAGGTTTAGCATCTTGTGCCCCAGTAGGTGGCGTAACCACTTGAATTTCCTCGACTTGGTCTATTGTCGGGTACTTAACATAAATAATGGGTATACTAGAATGCAACATTGATTCGCAAGTTGAACCCGAGTTAACCAAGGCGTCTGCTTCTACGTTCTCTTCTCTAGGGACCTGTTCCAAAGAGAATGATAGAAATTTCGAAGCTAAAGCCTTAACATGTTGGAGGTACAGAGTCATCTTGGAATGCTTCGCCATATAACTGCCATTAAAGTGGTTAGCTAGCAATTGAGAGTCAACAAATACATTCAAATGTGTAATATTCAAACTCAAAGCTGTAGTTAAACCCATGATTAGGGCTTCATACTCAGCTTCATTATTTGTTGCACTGAATTCACAAGATACAGCTTGAGGTATGATATCACCTTGAGGGGATTTTAGGACTATTCCCAAGCCAATCCCTTTGGAATTTGAGGCTCCATCTGTAAACAATGTCCAAAATCGAGGAACAGTTTTACCTTCAAGTTGTTGCACTTCCAGTTCTACCTCAGGCTGCAAACTTGGACTGAAGTCAGCTACGAAATCGGCTAGGGCCTGCGATTTGATGGTCGTTTCTCGCCGTAGGAAATGTCATACGTGCTCAACTTGACTGACCACTTGGCCAACCTGCCCGACATCTCTGGGGTTCTCAACACAGTTCTCATAGGATAATTAGTTCTAACGGTTATGGAATGTGTTTCAAAATAATGACATAATTTGGTAGCAGCAGTAGTTAAGGCTAATATTAATTTTTTAAGATGAGAGTACCTCGTTTCAGCATCTAATAAAGACTTACTTACATAGTAAACAGGATGTTGTTCACCTTGGATTTCCTTCACCAATACTGCACTAACAGCATTTTCAGATACAGCTAAATATAAATAAAGATGCTCACCATGTTCGGGTTTGGCAAGTAGGGGTGACGTCATCAAGTATTCTTTAAGTTGTTTGAAGGCTGCTTCATGTTGATCAGTCCATTGAAAAAGTTTGTTTTTTCTTAATACTTCGTAGAATAACCTGCACTTATCAGACGATTTGGATATAAATCTATTCAAAGCAGCTACTCTACCTGTTAACCTTTGTACGTCCTTGATGTTCTTAGGGGATTCCAAGTTGAGAATGGCTTTGATTTGTTCGGGACTTGCTTCGATTCCCCTCTTGGTCACCATATATCCCAAGAATTTACCAGCTCTAACACCGAAGTTGCACTTCGCCTAATTGAGCTTCATGTTGAAGGCTTTCAAGATGTTGAATGCCTCAGCAAGGTGCTCCACATGATCCTCAATGTGCTTGGATTTGACCACCGTATCGTCTATGTAGACCTCCATCGTCTTGCCAAGTTGGTCTTTGAACATTTTGTTCACTAACCTTTGATAGGTTGCCCCTGCATTTTTAAGACCAAAGTGGCATAGAAATATAACAATATATACCTTCGGAGTCATGAACGCCGTATCTTCTTGGTCCAAGGCTCCATTTGAATTTGTTGATACCGGAAGATGCATCCATGAATGTCAAGATGTCGTGGCCACTGTCTCATCAACTAGAGAATCAATATGAGGGAGAGGGAATGGATCCTTCTGACAGCCTTGTTCAAGTCGGTGAAGTCCACGCATACTCGCCACTTGCCATTCTTCTTCTCCACCACTACAACGTTAGCCAACCACCTTGGGTACCGAACTTCTCGATCATCTCGGACTTCGTAAGCCTCTCAACTTCATCCTTTATGATCTCTCGGTTCCGCTCCCGGGCGAACTTCCTTCTTTTTGACTTCGGGACAGACTGATGGTCGGATCGATGTTCAACTTGTGAGTGATGATGTCCTTGCTTATCCCCGTCATGTCTTCATGTTTCCAGGCAAAACAACATTTCTGACTTTTCAGGAACTCGATCAGCTCCTCTTCGATTTCGGACGGTAGGTCTATCCCAACTTGCACTTGGGCTTCTGGATTTGATGCATCAATGTGAACGCTTTTGTATCGTGCTCCACTCGCTTCAAGAATGTCCTGGCCTTTTCTTTAATTGCTATGCTTGCCGAGGGGTCGAGCTTGCTTTCATGTTGATCTTGTAGCATTCTTTAGAGACTTGCTGGTTTCCCTTCAACTTGGCAACACCCCAAGGTGTTGGAAACTTGACGCATTGATGGTAAGTTGATGGCACAGCCTTCATGTTGTGGATCCAAGGTCTTCCCAATATAACATTGTACGAGGAAGAGCACTCAATCACACAAAACCTCTCCATGGAATTCATACCCTCTAGGTAGATGGGCAACTTGATCTCTCCGACTGTTTGCTTCACCTCACCACTGAACCCTACCAGTACGGATGAATTCTTCACTACTTCGGACAGAGGGATGCCCATATCTTCAAGAGCATGAGTGAAGATGATGTTGACCGAGCTGCCACCATCGATCAGAATCCGCTTGACCACACAATTAGCAATCTGCACCTGAACAACTAGACCATCATGATGAGGGTCCAACGTGTTGTCCTTATCTTCATCTTCAAAGGAAATAACATGACCATCTGTGAAGTCACGACGCCTTGAAGGCAATTCTGATTGATCTTCCTTAGAGCTTTTGGCATGACGCTTGGCGGCAGAGTAAGTTGTGCCGCAAATATGAGACCCACCTGAGATAACATTCACTACCTTGGTGGCTGGAGGGGGTGCAACTTTCTCGGGTCTAGACTGCTCCCCTGAATCAGGTTCTTTGGATTCACTCCTGACCCTCTTCTTGCCCAACAAATCCTTGAGAAGACCCTTGGACAATAAATGAGCAATCTCCTTCCTCAAGGCGAAACAGTTCTCGGTGGTGTGCCCAAAATCTTCATGAAATGCGCACCACTTGGACTTGTCCTTCCAAGTTGTTGACTGGTCATTCTTCTTGGGCCATCTTGCTTTATCTCCAAGATTTCCCATGGCGCACAAGATTCCTGCAATGTCCACAGAAAAGCAATATTCAGAAATTTGTGGATAATCATTATCATCACCTTCCTGATCATCATCTACAACATGAATTCTAGAAGGTTCAGTTTTAACAGGGGGTTTGCCCCTGTTGGACTTATAGTGATGGGAATCCGGTCGTCTGTCAGAAGGCTCAAATAGAGGAGTAGGAGTCCTCCCAGTTGACTTCCCCATCGCCAAGCTATCTTCCTCCAATCTGATGTAAGGCAAAGCCCTGGTTCTGATTTCTTCAAGTTGTTTCGCGGGGGTCATCACCAACTCGTTGTAGAACAATGAGCTCTTCTTCAAGCCTATACGGAATGCTTCCGTAGCGGTGGACACGTCCAAGTTGGGTATAGTCACTGCCTCCTTGTTGAACCTGTGCAAATACTCTTTAAGATTTTCGTTAGGCTGTTGCACAATTCTATAGAGATCACTAGTCAACTTGTCAAATGCCCTATTGCACGAAAACTGGTTAATGAACATATTAACAAGTTGAGCATAAGATGAAATAGAGTTTAGAGGGAGCCCTGTTAGCCATTTTAAGGCCGGTCCTGACAAGGTTGAGCCAAAGCCCCTGCAAAAACATGCTTCTTTAAACATAGGAGGGATACTTATGATATCCATGGATTCCTGATACAGCAACACGTGCTCTGCTGGATCGGTACTCCCATCATACTTCTTCATATGAGGGACTGAGAATTTCTTCGGGATCTCCACACTGGCTATTGTTGGCACAAAACGAGACTCATTGTAGCAAGTTGGAGAGACTTGGTGATACGGCAAGTTGACTCCAGGCACGCTTCGTAGCAACTCCTTAATGGTTTGCATTTCCTTAACAAGTTGGTTCTCTGCGAAAAGAGGAGCATTATTAACTTGAGGTGCGAAAGTATCGAAAGTATTAAAGAAACTTCCCGTTTGCCCCATTGAGGGTGTAGCATAAGTGTAGCAAGATGATAGCGCAAAGGGTCGGGGCTAGCCGGGTAGGCCGAATCTTAGTTGCTCGATTGGAATGGATGTCACAATCGTGCTCTCCGCTGGCAAGGTGTTGGACATAGGGATATCTCCGACATGGCTCGGTCCTGTACCTGCACCAAACAAAGATCTAGGAAGTAAAGGTGAAAACGGAGTGGATACTTGAGTCTCAGCTTGCTTCCCTTTACGCAGGCTATCAATGGCATTGAATATCATGGTATTCGTGTGCTCCTGAGCATCCAACCGATCGCCTACTTTCTTCAACATGTCCGCCATGTTGGACATTATCTCCAAATTGACAGCTTCTGCACATGGAGGAGGGTTGCCTTGGGCATTGGAAACAGGAAGCGGCCGACTCTGACTGCTGGATGAGGGATTAACCATTTCTACGCAAATAATCAAAGTTTCCCACGGACGGCGCCAAATTGTTTTGGTCAAATTTCAACAAGCGAATTAGATGAGAAGAAAAGTGACTAAAGTGATATGAATCTAGGTACAATGATTATCAAGTTGAATAGAAATGGACACAAGACGTTTGTTGACTAGAGAAATCCCTTGAACAACTTGTTCGCCGGCATAAAACCCCGGGAGGATTTGGCTCCTGCCTTGACCGAAAGTTTACTAGGAATTCTCTTGAGATTACAATGCTAAGAGCGTATGAAAAAGGGAGCTTAAGCTAGTGAAGAACGTGTGTGTAAATACAGTGTATCTCTCCCTTTTATACCTCAAAATAAAACTAATTAACAAAGAAGGATTATGAGCCTATAAAATCGGGGAAGAGGTTGATCACATAGAGATATATTCGCCATTTATTGTTTGAGGAAAAAGATAAGGTCCATTGCTGAAGAAACGTGGTTGAACTGGTCTTTATTTCCTCCGGCACATGTCCTATAAAATAGGAAAAGCGTTACTGCGTCCCAACCTGCAGAAAGCCAAGTTGTAAATGGAACAACTCAAGTTGTTAGTACCAAGTTGTTAAGTATAAGTTGTAAACATGTTGACTGAAAAATGTAGGGCCCAACAAGAGTTAAAGACATTGGTAGGTATTTGGGGTGCCCTTAGGAGCACTCCATGGATGATCTAAATTATGTCTAAGGGTTCTAAGGGTGGGTGTGTGTTTACATAGATAGAAGGGATGTCTCTAAAGGAGATCATGGCTTTATTTGTAAAACAACAAATTTGATGATATTATTGAATATCATGGCTTGGTAGCGCCCCCAATGTAGTCCGAATGGATGAACTGGGTGAACAAATTGTATGTTTTCTTCTTTTATTACTCATCATATGGACATTGCATGCATGTTATCTCTTCCTTGTACACTTGTTACGAGAAATGTACTGCTCGTACGCCTCCAATTCCCCAACACAAGAGTCTCCTTCTCGTATGAATGGTGTGGATAATCTTGAACCGGTGTCTGAGTTGCCTGCTGCGGAGGAAGAAGTTTTCAAATAATAGAACATATAGGTTTGGTAAACATCACCGGATCAAGAAGAGTATATTTTAGGAGTTGCCTTTTTGAGACACACATGATGATAAGACATAACCTTGATGTCATGAGGGGCATCTACTATTTGGTTTGCTTGAAAACTAAAGTCTTCTCTTTGAAATAGTAATACAGATTTATCAAATATTGCAAGCAAGAAAGCGAAAATGCAAGGAAACAACATGAAACATGACCCTAGTTAATTAGTTCATCAAACTACAAAGAGTTTGAGTTCTTGGAATGTAATACATGAAGCAAAAGAAACATCAACTTGAGGTTAAAGGGAACTAGTAAGGAACCCAAATAACATGATCTTGAGGAAGGAGATGGCAAATCGGGACTGTCCCTGGTTTCACATTGAGCACTTGAAAAGCTACGTAATCTGCATCCCAGTCTTTTGTATCTGTATGGCAAACTCCCACTGCTTTAGCCCTTGCCCCATTCTTCCCCAACAGAGAAATGCTATATGCTTCCGTGCTAAATGTACTGTGGCAATAAAACACAGCATATGCATAGTTTTCCTTATGGCAAGCAATCAATTTTCCTCCTCCCATTTTATTCACACCAACAATGGTGTATTCTTGCATGTGATCACTTTCTCTATTCGCTTCCATTGAAATTGCTTTCACTTTTTTCCCCAACTTTGAAGTGGTAAAATCTATCATCGACTCCAAAGAGCTTGTACAGTACTTGTCTTCGCCTATGACAGCTGCCACTTCGCATTCATCTATCGTTTTCTTCATCGTCTTGGCTTCCTCCGAGCTTGGTTTTAGTGAGAAATATTTTAGTATTTCTGGTAACTTGTTTGATGAAAATGGAATTTTTTTTGCCAATTCAAGAGGCAAGAAAGTTGGTAGAGGAGTCACGCGCTTTGTGAAAAACAACTTCATTTGAGTTCCTTTGTGCAAGTTCTTTTCTAGGAAGAAGAGTGCTGAAGCTGTAGCTTTGAAATTAGAATCTTGGAGCAATTTTTCATATTTCTTGGGGCTTGAATACGTAAGTGTGACTGAAACTTCAGCTTTTTTGTTGTCCCCAACATGGGCGCGATCTGCTTGTTTGGCGCTTTGAGCTACATGCTTATTAAATGGATATTTAAACGTGACTTTAACTTCAGCTGGTTTGCTTACCCGAAAATCGATAGGTTTAATTCCCTTGCCTGCAACCATATTTACCCACTCTGCAAAATTTAGTCATTTAAATAGTTAGCTGTGTACTGTATATCTGGTTTCCGAATTGGCTCAAATACATTATGTAGAGAAAAATGAAATCTGTTCTTTTACAGATAGCATAAGAGTAGCAATATTTGATCGGATAGAAGAGATTTATATGATGATTAGAGGTCCCCACCTGGTGGGTGGACAAGATCCTTGAGGGCCTTAGGCATGGAAGTATTTGGCAGCACTTTCTTCCAGTACACTTCAGAAGGCTCCACTGCTGCATGGCATGCCACAAGCCCCAACTGAAGCAACAATAACCAAATTCATTATATAATAGCTTACATATATTTACATTTTCAGCTCTAACTATCATATTATCTGTATATTACTAATTAGTATATGTTCAAAACTAGTTTTCAACCATAACTGCTGCATGGCATACAACATGCCCCAGCTGAACAACAAGAAACAATTTTGTGAATATCATTTTATATTTATATATTATTTGGATACTAACCTAATTATAGATTAATAAATTGAAAAGAAGAAAAGGAAAATGTAATAATGGCTCGTGTAGTTACTCACACAGAGGAAGATGAAAATGTTAAGGAGAAGAAAAGCCATTGAACTGAGGAGAAGAGAGTGGGTTGGGATGGAAAATAGAAGAGGGGGAATTGGAGTATTTATAAGTGGATTATTATGAATACATAAATAACAACTTGGCCGGTTGGCCATTACTATTTGAATCTTGTGTTTTACGGCCAAACAAAGTCCGAAGTCCTCATTGGCTGCTCAAAATATCCCTTAGTCTGAAACCAAGAATTTTTTTATATAGACACCTTGTCAAATCTATATGAACTAAGGGGATAGTGTTGGATAGTTAACAAAGGCGGGCTCTTTAGATTCTGGACTATGGATTTAGGGATATGCATGCGGGACGTCGTAGCATGGGCATGTACTTACCCTGCAAGAAAGGGCAAATAACGCTGACTGAGGTGCCACTAGCAAATTAAAGATCTTTACTTTCTAGTTTGAGGGGTTGAAGATAGGATTGAGATGGCATTGGATAAGGATGCGGAAGCCATTAAAGATCTGCATTTCTTGTCTTATGTATTTTCGTCCATGTTTGACGACTTAAGTTTGATATGTTTGACAACTTAGCATGAAAACTATGCTAGAATACCATTTCCCATCCATTCACTGAATAATTATGTTTGACAACTTAAGTTTGGGTTCACACGAGTGGGTATGCAGAAATGCTATAATTTCTTTAATAAGCTACCTTGATAGCATGGAGTCAACACTTTGGCAAACCTTGATAGTATGGAGTCAACACTCTGGCAAACTGCCAAAATATTTTAGTGGAATGTCTCGTCACGTTTTTGTCATTATACAAGCACTTTATATAGCAAAGTCATACAAGGATACATACACATTACCTAGAATAAATGCAATGAATATAACAAATACATAGCCCTTTAATACTTCCCCTTGAGTTGGAGTATGAAGAATTTAAATGCCCAAGCTCAATTTGCAAATTTGTTATATGTTCTAGTGATTTAGAAATCGTGCACATAATTGAGATCTGTAATGTGTAAACTACATCTTGGATCCGCAAATCAATAATATATGTTCTCTCTTTACTCGTGAACATAGCCCATTTGGCGAACCATGTAAATCCGTTTGTTGCTTGTGTGATTATGTTGGTTATTATGTGTTATATTCTGTGTCAGTTATGTCGAAAGTTAGTGCATCTTCCCGTAACAAATAAAACAAATGAAGTCAGTTTCTTGTCTTCATGTTCCTATTGTTTTGCATAATTATAGGTGTTGATGTAGGAATCGTCCGGATCGGCCTTAGTCCAATGATAGCTTGTAATCTAACTTTTTAGACCTGAAACAACGAACAAACGACTAGCCGGGATGGTATCCGGCTAAGATTCTCCGACGTGATAATGAGATATAATGTATGTGAGTATTCAACTGTATGGAAACAATGTATATCTCAAAAGCTGAAATGACGTTACCTTTTTTTGTTGAGTGTGGATTGATATTTATAGTATTGTTATTGGATTGATGTTTATGAATCCTGTAAATCATGTAGGGAAAATAGGCGTAACCGTCTCCAAGAATGTTGGAGGCGGTTATGTATAACAGCGTGGTTTACGCACGTTTGGTTTGGTCTGGTCGAGGTCACCTGGTTTCCGAGGTCAACATGAATTCGTGCCTTGGCAAGGCACATATTATACAAGGGATGGATCGTAAGTCAAACGAAGCCAGGTCGGGACTAAAGAAGGTCGGATCATACGCTTGGTCGACTGATCTAGCTCGATGAATACATATATTTAGGGATGTTTTAATGGGCCTTTTACGATTGATGGGCTGTTGGGCCTGTTTGGACGTAGGGCCGACCTGTTGGGCCTGGTCCGTCACTTTTATTCCATTCAGTGGCCACCAACTTTCTAGCTCGGCTTGTTGTGTAAGAAGTTATGATAAATTTTTGATGTTGGATGTCATAAAGTCTGAGATTCAACTTTAAAACCAATTGGTGCTAAGGGGAGTGGCACTTGACTTTTGTATGTTATAGGCAATGTTTGTCAATTCCCGATGTGGGATAATATCTCTTAACACGCTCCCTCACATGTAGCGGGCTTTGCGAATCTTACAACGTGTACTTATTAATCAGGTGGCGCGGAGTAACATCGTGGGCTGTTGGACCTGCACGTGCAATGTACTTGCTCTGATACCATCTTAAAGTCTGAGGTTACACCTTAAAACAAATTGGTGCTAAGGGGAGTGGTCCAGGATCTTTATATATTATAGGCAAGGTTTGTCAATTTTCGATGTGTGATAATATCTCTTAACCGAATGGAGGCAGCGTTTAGAGCCCGACTCGTAAGATGTAGGTCATTTCTCGACGTTTGACTTTCGGCGGTTTGATGAGCTGTCCTTCATACGCCGTAATTTCCGCACTTAATGGTGTAGGCACCCCATTCTGAACCCATCGGAGCAGAGTAATACCACTCTAAGTCTCGCCTTGAGTCAAGAGTAGATATCCACCATTTCGTCATGTTTCGTTAAGTTTCGACTAATGACCGTTAGTTTGGACTGAACTGCATACGAGATAACGAGGGGAAGACAGAATTGTCCATTAGCAGCCTTGTCCCACGCGAGACATGTGGTGTCTCGCGCGAGACTAAGCTTCTGCAGGATGTGCAGAAATCAGTTTCCTCGTCGATTTCAAACTCTCTTCTTGATAAATCTTATCAATCCGGTTCTCCAATGATATTTGAGTTCTGGAACCTTCCTAGAGAGGTATCCAATCCACCTTTACCTCTTAAACCCGTATAAATACTTGATGACTTCCAGTATTTCAGAGGTCCCTGATCCCCAATCAAAAACACAATACATACACACTTTGTTGGTTTCTCTCCCTAAAAGAATCCTACAAAATCATCCTAAATCACCTAAAGTTTGTTTATCAACCTTGTTGATCAACAAACATCGAGATTCAAGTAAAAGATAGAGGCAAAACTCTGTCAGCATCGAGATTCGAATCTAGGATCGAGTTGAAACTCTGTTCGAATCTCTTCTCAAACCAAAGGTAATCTTCCTTCTTTCTTTATTATTCTTATTAGAGTGATATAGAATATAGAATCTATGATCAGCCTAGAGCCTCTCCAAATCATGGGGACGGTCTCGAAGCATACGATCCGGCATTCCTAATTAATAAATTAATTAGGATTTATTTATTTCTTCTCATTGTTCTTTGAATTGATTAGATTGATAACACCCAGTTTGCAAGACCAATCTTTGAATTGGGTGGAATGGATGCTCCTTGACCTACTCATTCTATTACTTAACCCCCGAACCTCAAATCTCTTTAAATCATCAAAAGGTTTTTCTTATTGTTTTCCATCAATAAATAATAAGTGGCGACTCTAGATGTTAAAAATTCACCATCGCTACAGTGACGACTTTGCCGGGGACAATTAATTAAGAGAGTTAGACTTGCGTTACAATTGGGTGTTATTAATCTTTTCAATTTTCTGTTTGAAATCTGATTTTTCTGGATTTATTGAAATTTTTCTGCACTGTTTTCGTCAAGAAATTTTTTTATTCAGACTGCTTGTCCAGCGCGGGACAAGCTTGTCCCGCGCGAAACATCATTTTTGTTTGCAAAATAATCGGTCGCCGGACTAAACTCAATTTTGTGAATTTTAATGTTGTTAATTGATTAGTCATTGATTCATCATAACCTTATCATTGTCCAATCATTATTTCATTATTTGAAAAATAAAAGATTCTTTTTTTTTATTATTCTTTGCTTTCGGCGGCCATAAAATGAATTAGGATTCGGTTGACTTTTTGAAGGTTGATCGAGCACATTTAAAAAAAAATTCAAAAAAATTAAAATAAATGTTATTTTTATTTTGCTTGTATTAATTTTATTTTGCAGAGTAGAATAATTAATTTATACTCCCTCCGTCCAAGTAGTTACTTTACAGTTACTGTACTCACGTAAATTAAGGAGTGAGTATTATATTGAAAGTGTTGTGAGTGTGAAATTAAAATAGGAGAGAGAATGAGTGGAGGAAATAGTAAATTATAATGGTGTTGTGAGTATTAAAATAATATAGGAGAGAGAATGAGTGGAGGGAATAATAAAGATTCCTTTCCATTTTGGGAAAGAAACAAAGTGTGAAGTATGTAATTGGACGCCCAAAATAGAAAGTGTGAAGTATGTAACTGGACGGAGGGAGTACTTGAACTGTATACTTGCGTGAGATTGAATTATTTTAATTTTTTATCGGTCATCGATTGACTCGGGCTTTGTAAGTAATTAATTTAATTCTATCTCTCTCTCTACTTTTTATGTGGAACTACGACGGCCTGAGTCTCCCCAAATTTGGGAGAAACGTAGGCAACCACTTGGTGCGGCCATTATCTGTTTTCTTTTGTTTTAAAAAAAATCTCTCTATTTTTCTCTAACACCTAGATGGACTCTCACACACGCGCACTCATATTATATCTGTCATTGCACTACATACCCCTATTAACCCGGGACCCACACTAAGGACGGATGACGGTAACCACCTAGTCGCCGGTCTCTCCGAAGTTGGATCATCCCACTCCGCGTATTCAATCCACCTAGATTGTCATATCGCGGGGAGCCTAGCCTTTCAGCCCTGCATCGACACATATCATGTAGTATATTTTCTAGGATCACTCCGTGACCGGTCGATTTTGACTCGATAATCTTTCTTTTGACCAAAATCAAGCTAATGTAAAATTGACTATCGAGAAAGGATTCGGAAAAGTCCCTTCGGAAAAAGAAAAAGTCCCTTCGGAAAATTCCCTTCAGAATGACCATTTTGGAAGTCCCTTTAAAAAGAAAAAAAAATCCTTCCAATTGATATTACATGGCTTTATTTTACAAAGAATGATCAATTACTGAGTCCCTAGGTATGGTTCGAATTATGTATGCCTGCAAGATTTACCTAGGATGCTAGATAGAAAACAGATCTTTGTCCGTCCGACCATGAATTTAGGAAATAAAAAGAAAAAATAAATCCATCTCTCCGAATGGTTGTCTCGTGCGAGACTACCTTGTCTCGCGCGAGACTTTATTTACAGAATATGTGTTTGTGATTGATAATCGATGTGCGCTCCCTCCTTGATGATCAAATGATTCGATATGAAAAAATGCTACAAGCACAAGCCGATGAAATGAAGGCCCAATTATAGCTTGAAAGGAGAATCCAAGCCGGAGAAATGAAAGCCATGGTTGATGAGCTCCAAGCCATGAAACTAAAAATGGCCGAATTAAGCTCAAAAGAGAATAGGACATCTTCCGATGATGAAGTATCGTACACCAAGAAAGCTAAAATCCATCACAAGCACAAGAAAAAGGTGTATGAGTCTAGCTCATCATCTTCCTCCTCTGATAATGAGAATTATGCTTCCAAGAAAGAAAACAAGGGGGAAAGCAAGAACGAACCCCTTACCAAGGCAATGCTAGAAAAGAAACTTGCATCCCTCAATGTGAGCAAGGGAGCCTCGCTCTCTATTGACTATGACACCCTTCGTCAATCCATGTCAAAGCTTCCTAGAAAGTACAAGACACCCGACATTGCAAAATTCAATGGCACTACTTATCCAAAATCCCATCTGGAAACTTACTCTTGGGCCATGCTACCTATGGGTGTCGATGACAACTTGCTAGTTCAATGCTTCCCTCAAACCCTTGATGGTGCCACTAGAGATTGGTACATGACTCTCCCACTCTCAACAAGGCTTGATTGGCCACTCGCCAGTCATGCCTTCCAAGAGCAATTTGAGGACAACACTACCTACCGCACTACTAGGAGAGACCTTGAGCAAACTAAGCAACAACAAAATGAATCATTCGCAGAATTTGTCAAAAGATGGAGGGCCAAACTGACTGAAATCGTTGATAGGACAAGCCTAGACGAACAAATTCACATCCTACTTCAATGTCTCCGCAAAGAGTACCAAGAGAAGCTTTTCGGCAATTACTTCCCTAGTTTCCTCGAGCTCCATAAATCGGGCATTAGAATTGATGAATTGATCCGTCTTAGAAAGAATTCAGAAAAGGAGAATGTCTAACAAAGGGGAGCACCGGTCGTACCTATCATGATTTTGGTGGGACTACTCTTAAGGAAATGTTCGATGATCTAGTAGGCCAAGGAAAATTAGAGCCAATGGAAGACTATCATCCTAAGAAAATGAGAGAAGATTGGGATCACGACAAATTTTGCGAGTACCATCAGTTTAGTGGTCATGACACCAACAATTGCTATAATTTGAGGGATGCCATCCAAGACCTGTATAAAGCCGGCAAGATCAACTGAAGGATCACCACCTTGGGGCTCCGATTGTCCTCTCTTTTTTTCCTCTAAAAAATAAAAATAGATTAGGACAATTTCCTAGTATGTCCTCGAAGAGTCGTTCTGTCATTCTAATATATCTCTATCCTCTCTAGTTTGTGTCAAGTGAACTATCGAGTTTGTTTCGAATTTTCTTATCAATAAAAGTTATCTCTTTATCCTAAACACTTTCCCAAGAGTTGTTTTTCGTTATGAGTATCATTTGATCCCTGCTGAATAGTGGACCCTGATTCCTTAAATCGTCACGAAAAATAGAAACTTCTAAACAAGTTTGAAATGAAAACTATCCTTAGAAGGCTTAAGGCTAAACATTACTCCTGTTGAAAGTCGAAGGTCAACATGCGAAGGAAGACAAAGGCGCTGCTATCAACATTCATCCCAAGAAGAGTGGAGCTACTCAATTCAAGGCTTTGAAATTGAGAGTACAAAAAAAAACTCTCGAGCTTTCATCACCTCACAACAAAGGCAAGAAGGACTCTCCCACAATAAAGGAGAGTCAAGTGATACCAACGAAGAAAAGAGGATTCCTCAACATCCTCTTACAATGAAGCCTGAATGGCAGCGCAAATGAAGAAGACTTTCAACATCAATCCATAAAGAAAAATGTTTAGCCTTAAGTTGTGCTAATGATTGGCTTTGTTTTCAAACTCGTTAAGAAATTTTTAGATGATACATAGGTCCATTAAAGGTAGAACACCTTTTATAGACCTTTGATCCATGTAGCATTCTTTGTTGAGTCTAGGGGCTTTCTCTTAGCCATTCTCTTACACACTCTTGAAATCCAAGCATCAAAACTGGGACTTCCTAACCTTTCCTCCCCCAGTCAATCCCTACTTAAACTCTTCAAAATAATCAAATCTGCAATAGGAGCTCTTATCCTTGCTTCTCACTATCATCATTAAAGAATACAATTCTTCAAAGAGTCAATGCTTGGATCACCTTCTAAAGAATAGAGTCCGTCTCTTATCAACTAAACTTAAGATCTCATCTTTCTCCTTAATGAGATTCTTCCAGCTGAGTCCCCTTCGAGTAAACATACTTTTCAAAAAAAAATAAAAATGTCTCGCTAGGTGGAAAAACTCGTAAAGAGCGGCCTAGGCAAAAGTTAGAGCACAAAAGACAAAAGACGCAAAAGAGATGCCTGTTAGATTGAAAACCCGAAAGGGCGGTCTAGGCAAAAACCAGGGTGCGTCACTAAAGAAAAAAAAATTCAAAGGGAAAAAGGAGGGCATCCTTCTTCAATTCGCGCAACCTCACAAGCCTGTTCACGAAGTCATCTACAACATACAAGAAGTCTTGGGGCTTAGTGTCAAGAGAAGCCTTGGAAAATACGCGGTTTTGATTAGGCAGCATAAGTTCTACATAGCAAAAGCCATTGAAGTGGTTTAGACCTTGTTCAGTCAATAATCATCACATGAAAAACTTGGGGGCTTGACGATGAAAAATTCCTACGACAACGAAAAATCCTTGAAGTATCCTGAACTTTAGCGTTGAACTTGGGTTATCTCAACGGGATCCTATTAGACGATTGTCTCATTCGATCTTTAGATGGACCTCACGAGTTGGTCTTCTAAACCAAAATCTAAATCACACAAACAATTTTCAATTCTCACATAATAGAACTCATTCTCCCTACTAATTATTAGAGTCGAGTGCACATTGATCGTCTCGAACAAACTAATGCTTTAATGAATAATGCTATGCAAATGCTTTCACTAACCCTCTTGCAGGAATTAAAGTGCGTAAAGCACGTCAAGTGCCTACTTTCAAGAATTAGATCAAACATGTTGAGTGTTTGGATTTCACTTACCAATGCATCCAATTAAGTGCGTCGAGCATCCCTTCAAGCGTCAAGCATCTTCTTCGCGTCTAGCATCCATCATGTCAAGTATCACCAATTAGGTGTGTCAAGCACCTAGAGTGGGTATGTCAAATACTCATCTCACCAAAAAGCCCGATTCAGTGCCCCGACAGGTGAATCTTCATCAAAAAGCCCGGTCCCGAATCGCCAGGATCGTCACCAATTAGGTGTGTCAAGCAACTAGAGTGGGTATGTCAAATACTCATCTCACCAAAAAGCCCAATTCAGCGCCCCGACAGGTGCATCGTCATCAAAAAGCCCAGTCCCGAATCTCCAGGATCGTCACCAATTAGGTGTGTCAAGCATCCAGAGTTAGTATGTCAAATACTCCTCTCAACAAAAAACCCGATTCAGAACCCAGATAGGTGAATCGTCAAATAAAAAACCTGATTCAGAGCCCAGACAGGTGAATCGTCAACAAAAAGCCCGATTCAGCACCCCGACAGGTGAATCGTCATCCCAGTAAAAGCCCAATTCGGAGCCCTGACACAGGCGAATCGCCACAAAACCAACAAAGGACCGGACAGGTAAGCCTTTATTTTCTAACATATTTCCCCACAGGTTCGGAGCCAAGACAGGCGAATCTTTAGACAGACATGTATTTTCAAAATTGGGTCTTGATTTGATTCCTCAGTATGAATTTGCCTTTTCAAAATAAAATCTCCTCAATTTTCAAAATACCTAAAGAAGTCTTCATCTTCCAAATCTTTCAACTTTTCATTGAACCGGAAAATAGCTATGAACTTGGAGCTTTCTGCCTCTAGAACATCGACCAGGTGGGAGTTGCCGGGACGGACCTTGCTCTGACTAGTTGAGGCTTTGGCGGGCTCTCTCGAGTAGCTGACATAATAATCAAATTTTCCGGAGGGTTCTCCTAGCGTCCCCACACTGGTATCTCCTGCCTCTTATCTTTCCTTCAACTTTTGTTGGGAGGATTTCTTCTTTCTTCTCCTCCTTGAGGGGGATTCCTCTTTGATCTAATCCTGGTATGCATCCTTCAGACAATCATCACAATCACAGACATCATACCAAATGTGTGGCTTTGGTTGAGCTGGTGCGGCTTCCTCTTCAAATTCAATCAGGTTCACCTGGATTTCTGAGGTACCGAGGCCAGTCACACTTTCGGCATCTAATAGACAACTTTCTCCGCCATCGGAGTCTCCTTGGTCATTCATTCTCCTTTCCACATTTCTCCATACCGGTGGTTGAGACTGATCCTCCTGAGCATTAAGGGCCATCACAAACACGTTATGTTCACCATGGGTGATGAAGGGTTATGGGGAAACTTCCACCATCATAGATTGGTTCACTTCGGCCTCACAATCTTCATAAGTGAGTCTTTCCTCTGTAATCTTGACTATGGTAACTGGCTCGGTGTTATCGAAAAGAGATCTTACTTCAATGTCATTAATGAAATCGGTCCCCACTATAGGGCTAAACTGCCCTTCCCTGGCTGAGGCATCAATTAGATCCTTCCATTTCCCATGCAATTCAACCTAAGGGACGTTAAACTCTAGGATGTCTATAATCTTAGGATCCCCGAACCCAACTGCATTTGCCTGCTCTGGATTTCCAAACTCAATCACATTCACTCTTTCATTGGCTGGAAGAGGGTTTTTGACTGTATTGGGGCCCCGAGGCGGTTCAAGCTTCCCTTCCTCAATAAGGTGGGAGATCAGGTGCCTCAAATAAGTGCAATCGTTGGTGGTATGCCCATGGTATCTGTGGAATAGACAATGCTTAGACTCATCCAACCAAATGTTAGGGTTCTTGGGCTTCCAATTATCCAGAGGTCTCATAAGCCCCTCGGCTACCAAGCCATCAAATACTTTTTCCACCGGCATCCCAAAGTCTTCAGCGGTGTAGAGGCGAGGCCTTGGCTTTGCAGCGGTTTGGCCTGAGCTCTTTCTGACCTTTTCATTCTGAATGTAGTTGAGCACCCCACTGTTTATTTTCCTTCACAATACTGACTGGAGTGTTTGAGGTTGAGTACCTGTATAGGTAGGAGTTGCCAGTTCCTGTTGCTGGTGTCATATTGAGGTCATTTTCAAATTTGGTGCCTGCATTCACTATTGCTTGGAGATCGGGATAATAGTAGTTGCCAATCTGGACCCTTAACTGGGGCTTCAAGCAGGACTAGAAGATTTCCATTTGTTCTTCTTCACTCAATGGAGTCATCATCTCACTAAGCTTCCAATTCCATCTCTTGTAAAACTCACCTACCGGCTCATCTGGGCACTGCAAAGTCCCCTGTAAATCATTTCTGCTAGTTTCCCAGTTCAAATTGGCCTTGTACTTTTCCATAAACACTTCTTTTATCTTGTCCTAGGTGGCTCGGGCCTCTGGCTTTACATGCAAGAACAATTTGAGAGCTGAACCCTTTAATGATAGTTGGAAATGGTCAGCCATCTGCTGATAAGTACAGTCTTTGGCTCTCATAGCCAGAAGGTAGCTCTCAATGTGAGTTCGGGGGCAGTCTGTGCCATTGAACTTCTCAATCTCAGGCATCCGGAACTTCGGAGGAAGAGGAACAATCTTGCTCGGATCTGTGATCTGATAGGCTGCTTTCTTAGTGCTTAGTTCACCAAACTTCTCTTGCATGGAATTAACTACTCCACGAGCCAGGCCATGTTAGGGTCAGCTGACATTCTCGAATTGCTTAGTTCTGGGGTAGAGTTATCAGTTTTGAGCGGCAGCACGGTAGTTGGCACGCTGGTGGATGGCACCACGACTTGAGGGTCTGTTTGAGGGAAATAGGTGTAGACTTGACCTTGTCCCTGGTTTCCATAAGATGAGATGGAGGCATAGGGATTGGATCCATAGTTACCAAGGTAAAAGAAGGAGTAAGGAGCCTTGTGGGGACCTGTTGACAAGGCTGGAGACTGGAGATCTGCTGTTCCAGGGCAAGTGGTAAGGAGATCATTGGAATGGTTCTGAGGCTCTGAAGTCAGCTGGGATGGTCCGTACTGAGGAGGAGGAGTGAATCCTGGGGGATACTGCTGAGACCGAGAGACTGGGGAGGCTGTAGCATTCAGTCGCTGTTGATAGTGAACGAAGCTTGGTCTGTTCTGAGGGGCTGAGGGTGATGGAGCCCTGATGACTTGAGATACTGGGAGGAACTGAAGGGCAGTAGCCCTTAGTGGGGGATCATATGTCGAAGGAAGAGGGCATTGGTTGTAGGATGGAGGGTTGAAGTCACTGTTTTTGGAGTCTCATCTTCAACAATGACCAAGGAACCGTTTGCTTCAACTACTATCTGAGCCCCATACCGACGGAGAGCATCGATGAGCCAGGCTTGTTGCTCTTCATGAACCTTACGGCTTTTTTCCAAGGCGAGGGCTAACTCTTACTCTCTAGACATCGGATTACCAGTACCACCACTGTTTTTTGTCATATCTGCCATTCTAAACCACTGAGTAGACGAAACTGATGATTCTGATGAACTGTCTGAGCCTAAGATTTCTGCACTAAAAAGTCGCTGACCCAGTATTCTCACCCACTTCTTTCTCACTGCGAAAAAGGGATAGGCAAGGTTTAGACTCGGGGGTAGGCAAGGTTTAGACTCGGGGGTAGGTGTTTAGGCTGAAGGTTCAAGTAACATGCAGTTAAGAATCTTCAAGTTTACTTTAAAATGTGTCTTTTAATTAGCCCTATTTGGTTGGAAAATGTTGCCTTTCTTTTTCGCAACTACTCTAGATCCTGGATCAGTGGGTTTCGTCACTACGAATATGGACCCCTCAACCTGAAACTCGAACAAGGTTTCCATAGGGCAAGTGGATCCCACCGACCGAAAAGAGCAGAACAGTCCTAGGGTCTAGTGGATCATAGGAATTTTAACGCACGAGCAATGCGGATTATAGCCAATGTCAACACCGTCAAAGTCAAGTCTTTAGCCTTAACGGAATTTCAGCAAAGCTTCGCTTGCGCGATAGACATTAACTTCGGCATAGTGCAAATAGTATAATAGGTATAGGTCGGTCATAAAAAATTGAATGACACGGCATCACATTGAGCATGGTTGCATACTCTGTGCAAGTCAAACTCAAAGTCAATGCCGGGGGTCAAGATTTTGCCAATTTTGCCTAACGGAATTTTGGCATGGATTCGCTTGCGCGAGGAATCTTGACTCTAGCATTGGCTTGGGTTTGACTTTTACGAGGGTATATGACAAGGTGGTATGACACGGTCTAGACAAAAACCAACCAAAAGTCACGGTTTAAAAAGTGACACGGACTAGTGCAGTGGTCGGCACGGGTTAAGAAGTAACACCTTCCGTGACTGCATCTGAACAACCATCCCAGGTTGAGGACGTAGTGTACAAAAGTGTACAGGAGTATATAGTGCGCGTAGTGTGCGATCACTAAAAATTCTTTTTTTTTTTTTGAGTTAAAATAGAGATTTTCAATATGTGTCTTAAAAGAATGTTTTAGGACGGGGGAATGCATCACATAAGCACGTAATTTTCTGGTCTGCAAAACCAGTCCAGATTCTGGACTATTAGTACCAAAGTTACCACAGTATTCAGATTAATGCCAGAAGAAACTGTCCTGGTGGAACTGCTAATAAAGCCGCGCAACTTGGTTCAGGGCAGATCAGACCGCACGACTTGATCTAGCAATTTTCCAGGTTCCAAACTGTTGCAATTCCAGAATGTTTAGCCAGAGATTCTGGGCAATTTCAGCTTCAGAACTATACCTGTTATTGTTCAGAATATATACAAGCCAATAAATAACACAAGAAATGCATAAAAAAAGGAAAAGATTTAATCATAAGCACAAAAATTGGACCCGGGATGGAAGGAAATAATGTGACAAGTCTTTATCCGAACATAGGAACCATTTTAAGAAGGTTTTAGTTCAAGATGCCTTGGGCTTCAATGTTTTTAGGGATTTGATTCCCTACTCATTTTTGAACTTGGATCATCATTACATGACCTTTCTACCCTCCCATTAGATTAATCAACCAATGTAGGCATAGGAACCTTGGCATGTTTTTAACCTAACTTTCATTGGGGACATAGTCAAATGTGATCAAAATATCAAATTTAGGTCCAAGAATGAGGTATTAGAAGAAGAATGAATCTTTGGCCATCAATCCTACATCTTTAGATATTGGCGATTCATAGGGACATTTTGGTATATTTATCTCAAGTGATCATAGGAGATATTGGGACCAAGAACCATTGATCTCTACAAGGGAACAAGATTTATGGCATTTTATGGTTAGATTGGTGTAAAGATTGAGTCTTTACACCAATCTTTGCTCCAAGAATGCTCACGAGCCACGGATCTATGGAAATAAGACATAAAGGTTGGATCTTTATGGTTCATCCTATGCCTTTGAAACCTTGTATATTCTTTAGGCAATCATAGGAGAAAGATTCCAACTTTGGGGAGATGGGGAGGAATAAAGAAATTTAAACATCAATGTGGTGGAATCAATGTAAAGATTGAGTCTTTACATTGATTTCCCCATTTGAGATGCTAAAGGGGACAAGGGAGATTATAGAACTAAGATGTAAATAGACAAAAGATCAAGCTTTTATTACTTTTCCTATGTCCTTAATACCTTTTTTTAGGTGGATAATCCTAGGAAAAAAGCTAGATCTAGGGAAGGGGAGAACGTTTAACACATAAAGATTGCATTTTTAGACATAAATATAAAAGGGGTCACATCCTCTATTGGTAGATCATCCCTAGAACAAGCGATTACATGATCTTGTTCATCCTAGGGAGAGGATCTCCATGAGTCATTTGTGTTTAGGGAGAGGAAGAATAGATCTACATCTTAAATAAACAAAGATTGGAACTTTAGAGCATAATAGAAAGTAATCAACAAGTATTAAAGAGAGTAAAAGTGTATATATGTAGATTAGGGTAGGGAGAAGGAGAGATTACCAATTGTTGGTTGATCTCTATCTTATTATGGGTGTTTTTTAAGTATAGGTCTATTAGGAATAGATTAGGATTAGGTTGGTTTAGGAGAGAGAGTGGGCTCTTAGGTTTTAGGAGGGAGAATTCGTGTTTAGATTTCTGCAGAGGTTTATTGCTCAAAAACTGTTCCTTTCAAAATGGGTAGAGAAGGCCTCAATTTATAGGCTTCTGCCAGGCTACGGATAATGCCGCACGGTGCCATCTTTCGCTAAAAGAGGCCGCACGACTTCTTCTGTCGACTCAGCCTATTTCTAGAACAAGGCAAGGTGGCAGATTTGGAAGATTCTTTCTAGCAAGATCCTATCCAGTTTTGTAATTCCTGGTAGGTCCTTCATTGCTCAGAAAGTAATGAAAAGTTCCCTAATTGCCCCTAAACTTCATGAAAAGTTCCTGAATCTCCCCTTTACAACAAGATCATCTTCCATTCCTCTAAAGACCAAGAACGCATCCTTAGTTATTCTTAAGTACTTAAGGATCGTCTTAACTGCCATCCAATGGTTTTCACCAAGATCAGATTGGTATCGACTTATCATGCTTAGAGCATACGAGACATCAGGTCTAGTACAAATCATGGCATACATGATTGAAATTACCCGGATCCGAGAGGCGCAACGATTGCACCCCGGTATCTGGCATTCGGTTTTTTGCGTTGGTCGAGTGGAGGTGTCTCGCTGTGTTTTTTGCTTGTAGAGTCGCCACGCCGTTTTGATTAAGCCCAAAACATTGAGAAAAGGCATCAGTTTAAAAATAAACTGTTTTTGTGTGATGAGATTTTTGAGTTCGGAGGTCAGGTTACTCCTCGGGAAGAGAATATTAGAATATTAGAGCTCACCCGAGTCGCCTCGTAAAAATGAGTCTTTCGGTACCCCTTCTTTCTTTAACTGTTGTGTGTGTGTGTATGTGCTTTTAAAAATGCATGCTGTATCGGATGTCTACATTGTACACTACGTATTGAAATGTATTGAAATAGTAATGGAAGGAAGCCTTACCAATGTTGGTTCATGTCTGTCTTTCGCTGGAGAATAGTGTTTGAGGATGGAATAGTGTTCCGGGCAGACCGGGATTGCTTCGGGGTGTCCCAGTTGTCTGCGGACAGAGCTTTGGTGTGCCTCGGGATTGTCAAGTGTGCACTCGGGCAGAGTTTCGGCGTGCATTGGGATCGCATGAATCATTCGGGCAGAGGTTCGGCGTGCATTGGGATCATCGATTGCATTCGGGCAGAGTTCCGGCATGCGTCAGAATCGTCGGTTTGGCTTGGAAAGGGCCGGGGCGCCTCGGGAAAGACCAGGCAAGGTTTCAGAGTACCACGAGGGGCCTCAGAATACCTCGAGAGTGCGTCGGGGCAGCGCGGGAGCATCTCGAGAGCGCTCGAAAGGGCTTCGGAGCACCGCGAGGGAGCTCGGAAGGCCCCAAAAGGAACCGAAAGGGACCGGGAGTGCCCCGAACGGTCTTAGAGGGGTAGCTTGAAGGCTTAGGGAGAGAGGAGAAGAGGGAGATGTTTGTAATGAGGGAGGGGGAGCCCTCTATTTATAGTTTTCAAAATCGTGCAAGAAGGTCCGTACGGACCTTCCATGAAATCCAAAAATTTAGTTTTCCTAGATTTGAGAGAATAATGTGGACTTTAAGAGGATTTTGTCATAATTATGTCTGGTAGCAAAGAGGTCCGTACGGACCTTTTAGCATGCAAAGAGGTCCGTACAGATCATCCATGCTTTTCCAAATTTTCCAAAATTCCTAAAAAGTCCTTTTGTGCTTTTTTGTCCCAGAAAGGCCCCCCTTGGTTTAGTTGGTGGTTTTGAGGGTTTTTGAGTGTTTTTTTAGGGTTACGGGTGTTCGAGACTGCGTTTGCGTGAGTCTGCGGTGTTTCTCGGGCGTTCGAAAGAGAGTGATCCAGATTGGGGTACTTACAGAAGCCCCTTGACGACGTCACTTACGAAGGAAGTGGGGTTATCGATAAGATAAGGGTCCTGATCTGGATCGTGTGCTGAGAGAGGATGTGTTGTGTCCTGTTGTGTGACCATTCAGGTCAGTTGTAAGGACATGGTGGTGTCCTATTGTGTGGTCAGTTGGCTGGACCCTGTGTTAGGATTCCTACGTATCCCTAGCGGGAATCAAGCCTGACCGTAGTTCGTGTGTGGGGTGAGTGTTGTCTTGTACGAGGACGTGTGATGTCCTTTAACTAAGACTCTATGTGTGGACGTGTCAGTGTCCTGTGGGTGACCGTTTAGGTCGGTTGTGAGGACGTGGTGGCATCCTGTGTGACCGTATAGGTCGGTTGTGAGGATGTGGTGGTGTCCTGTGTGACCGTATAGGTCGGTTATGAGGACATGGTGGCATCCTGTGTGACCGTATAGGTCGGTTGTGAGGACATGGTAGCATCCTGTGTGACCGTATAGGTCGGTTGGCTGGACCCTGTGTTAGGATTCCTACGTATCCCTAGCGGGAATCAAGCCTGATCATAGTTCTGAAATCGTGAAATTGTGAATGTATGCGGGCGTAGTGGTGCCCTGAAGTGTCGTGACCGCTGAGGTCAACTGTGAGGACGTGGTGGTGTCCTGGAGTGGAAATTTTACGGTTTTCCGAACCGGGTAATTTAAAGCCTTCCGGGCTGGGGATAATGATTTGGGATGTTTATACGGTCTTCCGGACCGAGTGGTTTAAAGCCTTCCGGGCTGCGAATGTTGATGTGGCTGATTTATGCGGTCTCCCGGACCGAGTGGTTTAAAGCCTTTCGGGCTGCGGATAGTGATGAGGATGTGTTATGACCTTTAATTTAGGTTGCGTCGTGCGTGAGGATGTTGTGTCCTATGACTGTGGATGTATCGTGCGTGAGGACATGATTTGTCCTCTGACTGTGGTTGTGTCGTGCGCGAGGACGTGACTTGTCCTCTAACTGTAGTTGTGTCGTGCGTGAGGATGTGTTGTGTCCTCGAACTGTAGTTGTATCATGCGTGAGGGTGTGTTGTGTCCTCTGACTATAGTTGTATCGTGCGTGAGGATGTGTTGTGTCCTCTGACTGTGGTTGTGTCGTGCGTGAGGATGTGTTGTGTCCTCTGACTGTGGTAGTGTCGTGGGTGAGGATGTGTAGTGTCCTCTGACTGTAGTTGTGTCATGCGCCAGGATGTGACTTGTCCTCTGACTGTAGTTGTGTCGTGCTTGAGGATGTGTTGTATCCTCTGACTGTAGTTGTGTCATGCGTGAGGATGTGTTGTGTCCTCTGACTGTGGGTTTTGGTTCAGGAGTATGAACCTGGCGTTTGAGACTTAGTTCAAGAGCATGAACTTAAGTTGGAGCTTGGTTCAGGAGTATGAACCTGGCGAGGCCTTTTGTGAGGCGTGGTTGCCTTGTTCTTTGATTGTGAGAGGCGTGATTGCCTCATGTTTTGATTGTGAGAGGCGTGATTGCCTCGTGTTTTGTCCGCTGGGGAAAGGTTGGACTTACAATGACTGTAGGTGTTCATCTGCTGGGGACGCGTATTCTCGTATGGGCTTTCAAGAGTTCCCGTTTGAGTTTTGTCCGCTGAGGAAGGGATTTCGGGCTTACTTTGATGGCCGGTGTTTGTGTTGCCGTTTGGTGGGCAAAATCCGGACTTACGATGACGGCCGGTGTTTGTGTTGCCGTTTGGTGGGTGAAATTCGGACTTACGATGACGGCCGGGGTTTGTTTTGTTGGGTTAAGGACCAAACTGCATTGAATCTGCTGAAAAAGGTCATTTAGCGACGGAAATTTCCGCCGCTAAAATTAAATTTCCGTCGCTAAAATAAATCACCGACGGAAAAATTTCGTCGGTGGTCCGCCGCTACCAGCTCGTCGCAGTGCTCCGACGGGTCAATTTCCGCCGCTATTTTTTTCTATTACCGACGGAATTTAATTCCGCCGGTGAATTAATGGTTTCAGCGATGGAAACTTCCGCCTATATTAATTTAATTTAATTAAATTTTCATTTCAATGGCGGAAATTTTCGTCATTTGTAATAAAAATTAATTTAATTAAATTAATTTAGTAGGCGGAAATTTCCGTCGTTGTAATAAAATTTAAATTAAAATTAAATTATTTCACGCGGAAATTACCGTCATTGAAATTATTTAATTTTAATTTAAATTTTATTACGGCGACGGAAATTTCCGCCGCTGAAATCAAAAATTAAATAAAAATTAAATGATTATAGCGGCGGAAATTCCGTCGAAATTAATTTAATTAAATTAATTTTATTACAATGACGGAAAATTCCGCCAAATTAATTTATTTAATTAATTTTTATTTCGGCATTAATTTAGCGACGGAAAATTCCGTCGCCGATTCTCAAATAAATTTAAAAAAAATAATTTAAAATATCAATAAATCAAAATTTTTTGTACCCGATATAACATTTCAATTTATAAAACTAAAACTATAAAAACTAAAATTCAAATATCGGCGTACCAAATAAAAACTAAATACCACCGTACCAATTCGGGAGGGGGAGAGGGGGAGAGGGGGAGAGGGGGTGGAGGGGGAGGGGAGAGGGGGAGAGGGGGAAGGGGGAGAGGGGGGAGAGGGGTGGAGCGGGGAGAGGCGGGAGGGGCTCCCGCGGGTACCAAATGTCTCAAATGTTTACAAACAAGTATAAATTAATACAAAATGTCTAAAAAAGTCCGCAATCAACATGGGGGACGCCTGAAATTACCCCGGGATTCCCTGGCCGAGATGAGCCATCAACGGCGCCAATTGTCTTTGAGTCTCGCATGTTGTCTTTGAATCTCGCATGACGTCGATCGTTCTCCTCCCCGCATCTGCGTCTCGAATCACGCCAAAGCATCCGCAAGCTTTTCCCGCTCGCGTCTCTCCTCCTCCAACGCAGCCTCCGAGAGTGTCGACCCTCGGATCATGAAACGTGGGCTGGGCAACATTTCGCCGACGGCCGGTCGACGTCGACGGGCATTGCCGCCCGTAATCCCCCATCCCTAACACTCGGGCTCCTCTCCTTGGATGTCCCCGAGAGGTGACCTCGTGCCAAACATCAGGCACGAAGGGGACGGGCTCGCCGGGAGGCGTTCCTTCGGGAACAACGGCGGCTTGATATGCAGCCTGTCAAAATAAAACAAACAATTATAATCATATACACAATGTAAGGTACATAAATAAATTTACATATTCAAAATCAAGTCATTTAATGATAGTTTACTTACAAAGGCATTAGCAGATCGATCGTCAACCCATTGCGGAGGTTGATCGGGCGCTGTAGAATTCCGAATATGGGTGCTAGCGTAAACATCCACAAAACTGATATCCGGACCATACTCCCTTTCCTATAAATAAAATAAGCGAGATTATTACTTTGAAATTGTATAAATGCAACATTTAAACTGATTTAAAAGCATGTATACACTACATTTACACTAAAACTATGGATTTCATAGCATCAACATGGCTCCCAGCTAACATGTTGGTGTTATGCCCTAGGCCTATGATTGATAGACTTATGTGTTGACATTATTTATTATTAAATGAGATGTTTATTATTTGATTATTATATGTTTTGTATATTTGTTTATAATAATCTCTGTCCCTAATTATTAAGAGAATAAATTAGTATAATTGTCAATGGATAATCATGTGATGATTATATGCATAAGAGATGCACATTGAAATTATGGGTACTTGTTAGAGAACAAGTGACTGGACATGACCCGCATGAGATTTATGTCATGGTCAAATGTCATACTTAAATCTCATACGGTTACTTCATTTATTTCCTAGACCTAAGATTATCATAACCTTACATATGGTAAAAGTCATGTTTGATTTTAGTCAAACGATATCTTAACACGATATCTATAAAGACTATCATTGGCATGATCGGATTCATGATGGGAAGGATGATAAGTCAAGAAGGAATTTGTCCCTCGGAAGAGAGATGTTATGCTTGGGCCCCTCGATGAGTGATAATGATGAAAGTGTATGGCCGTACCCCAATATGATTGGAATTATCATTATACTCAAGAATCGAGAAATCATTGAACAATAACAAGTTGACAAGGACCATGACTTGTGTTCAATATAACATCGTGAGACAAAGGGATAAATGGAAGTACACCATTGGAAACGTGAACTCTTACGTTACATTATTTGGGTAGACATAATGGCTTGCTAGAGTCCGCTTATGTCTTATGAGGTTCGATATGATCGAACTCATTGCCAACATAATGTAATCCTATTGGGTCACACACAACTAGAATGAATTGGTTAAACCGGAGGAAGAATAGTTGAGAGTTTACGTATCGGCTATATATATCGCGCGACATATTAAGCCAATGGCTTAATATACCGCGCGACATATCAGGCCTGTACGCGTTTTTGACAGCCTGTCTCTCCTAATACGATTAGGAGAAGTATTCTTACTATTGTAGTATAAATACAAGGGTTCTGTCAGACCTAGAAGCTAGCCGAAATTTTCAATCAAATTACACAACAAAATACTCTTAATATTCTTCAAGGTTTTAGATCTAGCAATCATCAAGAAGTTGTTCTTGAATTCATTTAAAGGTGTGGATACCAAAAGAGGGTCTTCGCTCGTTCATCGATCAAGGCCTAGAGTTTAAGCAAGTTGAAGAACGAAGTTTGTGATTCGATATCACATAATCAAATCGTTCGATAGCTCAAGACCGGAACGCGTTTCAAGGTTGGTTTAATTCTATCTCATAGGAATTTAAATTAATTGTATAGAACGGATCCTAGGGCTTCTTGGGTTTTATGTTTTTAATGCTTAATTTCGCTGCGCATGGACCCGTAAAACCCAACAGTGGTATCAGAGCCCCGTTCGTATGGTTAAGTTTGAATTAACATGCTAGATTTAAGATATAAATTGTTTATATGCTTATTGCATGTTTTGTATGCGATAGAATTTTTAATTGTTTATGTGAAACAATGTGAAAATCGTTTTCGAATTATGCTTTGAATTAAATACGTAAAAAGGATGTTTTACGTGATTTAATTACATGTAATCTGTATTGGTTCGAATCTGAAATTCTGTAACCTGGCTACTTTGGTCGCGCGACATATTAAGCCATGAGGAATTCGGGTTAATCGGCTGTTAGGTCGCGCGACATATCAAGCCTCGGGCGATGTTGTCACGCGACATAATAAGCCAAAACCGGCGTAATCGGTTTGTTCAATTATTTACGCTGTTACGTGATTGTGTTTACAATCGATATGTTGATATGAAAATCTGGATGTTATAAAATTGAGTTTATAAGTCCGCGATAGATTGATTCATTGATATACATGATTAATTGATTAAAATGTGATTTTAATAATTATTGCAATGTATATGAAAATCTGGATGTTATAAAATTGAGTTTATAAGTCCATGCTAGATTGATTCGTTGATATGCATGATTAATTGATTAAAATATGATTTTAATAATTATTGCGATGCATGTTTTATTTGTTCTTACATGTTAAGATTTTTTTTTTAAAATTAGATGTTTAGTTGAAACATGATATTTAGTTTCCTAATATGTTTAGATTTAGACATTGTAAATTTTGGATCTTATGATTGTTTATGGAAACAAGTCATAAATACGCGAAATTTAAAAGAAAACTGATTGTTTATAAAAGGTAGGGATTATGTTGCCTAATCGTAGTTGATTTCTAATTATGCATGTCTAGGAGAGTTCTCAAAGGAAGAGTTGGTACTTAAGAAGTCCTTGTGGCTCACCTATCTTCACCTGGGAACTTACGGTGCATGATTTTGACTATCTTTCTGACATGCTTATAATCTACCTTTAAAGAACCTTCATTTAACTTTTAAGTTCTTTATGCCAATTCATGATTAAAAACACTTGAGACCATTCGGATAGTTTTGGGTGGGCTTGCCATAGCAAGGTGCTTTGATTCTATTCGAATGCGAGCAAGATGAGGAAATGGTGGTTCCTATACGTTTTAAAGTGAATGAACTTAATTGGGTTATCAAAATGGTTTTGGACCCAAGGCATAAGATGAGATTAAAATATGCCTAGACATATGATGTCTTGAATTGATCTCATAAAAGATCTAAGAGTCATATTTGTGATATGATTGATGTTTTCTACCTAATTAATTTAATTTTGAGCGGTTTGCCATAGCAAACTTGAAATTGAATTAAAGTTGGATCTTAGCCCATTAAATGTATATTATGCTTATTTGCATTTGAAGGTGTATAATTTAGTGGGAGCATTTATTTAAATGCACTATACTTCTCATATAATATGTTTACTTATATGTGTTCATATTTTATGTACTCCCTCCGTCCCATTACAAACCACAAATATTCCTTTTTTTCCGTCCCATTACAAACCACAAATTCACTATTTCCTCCACTCATTCTCTCTCCTATCATTATTTTAATACTCACAACACCATTATAATTTACTATTCCCTCCACTCATTCTCTCTCCTATTTTACTTTTACACTCACAACATTTATATCATTATTTTTTTTCTTAATCTCCGCATAAACAGTAAATTTCCTCTTTCTACCGGGACGGAGGGAGTATATCTTTTTGTAGAATAAATGGCATCAAACAATAATCACTTTTCACTGCGATCTGTCCTTGAGAAGGAAAAGTTGGAAGAGAATGGTACAAACTATATGGATTGGATCCGTAGTTTGAGAATTATTCTCAAACAAGAGGAGAAACCGTACGTTCTCACCGAACCTCGTTCCACCCGAACTGCCGCCAATGCTGCTAGGGCAATAAGGGAACAATATCTGAAGCACAAGCGTGACTCTACAGATGTTGGTTGCCTTATGCTCTCCGCCATGTGCAAGAGTCTTCAGAAGAGTCTTGAGCACTTGGGGACAGTCGACTTAAACAATCGGCTAATGGAAATGTTCCAAGTTCAAGCTAGGCAAGAAAGGTACAACACAGTTGCAGCCTTGACCTCATGCAAGATGAGTGAAGGACAAGCTGTTGGTCCCCATGCTCTCAAGTTAAAGGGCCACATTGAGCATCTTGAAAGGCTCGGTTTTCCAATTAGCCAAGAGTTGGCTACCGACATAATATTGAATTCATTACCTAAAAGTTTTAGTCATTTCATAATGCACTATAACATGGGTGGAATGAATAGAAACCTTTCCGAGTTAGTTCAAATGTTGACTACTGCGGAAACCAATATTGTCGAGAAGAAAACCGATCAAGTGCTAATGGTTAACAAGGGGAAAGGGTTCAAGGGTAAAGGAAAAGCAAAGGTTGCTAATCCTAAGGCAAAGGTTGCCAAGCCCAAAGAGGCTTCCAAGCCTAAAGAGGCTAAGCCTAAGTCCCAAGAGGACGCAATCTGCTTCCATTGCAATGAGATTGGACATTGGAGGAGAAAGCTGCGCAAAATACAAGGAAGCACCGAAGAAGAGCAAAGGAGTTGCTTCAACTTCAGGTATCTTTGTTATAGATATATTCCTATCTACTTCTAGTTCTTGGGTATTGGATACCGGATGTGGAACTCACATTTGTTTAAATGTGCAGGTCTAAAGAAACGAAGGATGCTTAAGGAAGGTGAAGTGGACCTACGTGTGGGGAATGGAGCAAGAGTTGCCGCATTAGCCGTAGGAACTTATGAAGTTACTTTACCTAGTGGACTAATACTTGTTTTGAACAATTGTTATTACGTTCCGGCTTTAAGTAGGAATATTATTTCGATTTCATATTTGGATAATGAAGGTTTTAATTTTCTTATATGTGATAAGAAATTTTCTATTCACAAGAGTGATATGCATTATTGTCTATTTGTTTCATTCAATGGCCTTTATATTCTTGATATTGAAAATCGTGATAATGATGTCTATAACATTAACAAGAAATCTAAACCCAATGATGTAAAACCACACTTACTTATGGCATTGTCGTCTTGGCCACATAAACGAGAAACGCATCTCTAAACTCCACAAAGATGGATTTTTGGACTCACATGATTATGAATCATATGAGACATGCGAGTCTTGTTTACTTGGCAAGATGACCAAGGACCCATTTACCAAAACCGGTGAAAGGGCGGGCGACTTATTAGGACTCATACATACCGATGTATGTGGGCCTATGAGTAGCGATGCTAGGGGAGGATTTCGGTACTTCATAACATTCACTGATGATTATAGTAGATTTGGATATGTTTATCTAATGAAACATAAAAGTGAATCGTTTGAGATATTTCGAATATTCCAAAATGAGGTGCAAAATCAACTAGGCAAAACTATTAAGGTACTTCGATCCGATCGAGGTGGTGAATATTTGAGCCAAGAATTTGACAATCATCTTAAGAGTTGTGGAATCATTTCGTAACTCTCTCCACCTGGAACACCACAATGGAATGGTGTGTCTGAAAGGAGGAATAGAACTTTGTTGGACATGGTTCGTTCTATGATGAGTCAAGTTGAGCTTCCTTTATCCTTTTGGGGACATGCACTAGAAAGCTGCTTGCTTTCACTATAAACAGAGTTCCTACCAAATCGGTTCAAAAGACCCCATATGAGATGTGGCATGGAAGAAAACCTAGTTTGTCTTTCATGAAGATTTGGGGTTGCGATGCATATGTCAAGAAGTTAACTTCCGACAAGCTAGCACCTAAATCGATAAATGTGTTTTCGTGGGATATCCTAAGGAAACCAAAGGATACTATTTCTACAACCGAAACGAGAACAAAGTGTTTGTTGCTCGAAATGGTACTTTCTTAGAAAAGGAGTTTCTTCGCAAAGGAACCAAAGGAGTAAAATAGATCTCGAAGAAGTTCGAGAACCCGAAAACAACATTGAACCAATGGTAGAAACTGAACCAAGTTCACAAACCGTTGTGGAACCGGTTCAAGATGCACAAGTTCCTCGCCGAAGTGGTAGATCACGATCCGAACCCGAGAGATATGGATTTCTCGTTACGGAAAGTGATGAAGTGGAGTTAATCGAAAATGATGAACCCACTTGCTATCAAGAAGCGATGTCCGCTCCGGATTCGGAAAAATGGCAAGAAGCCATGAAGTCCGAATTACAATCCATGGCTGATAATCAAGTTTGGAACTTGATTGATCCACCCGAAGGTGTAAAAACCATAGGGTGCAAATGGGTTTTCAAGAAGAAGACCGACATGGATGGGAAGGTGCACACCTATAAGGCTAGGCTAGTAGCTAAGGGATATAGGCAGACTCATGGCATTGACTATGATGAAACCTTTTCGCCTGTAGCTATGCTTAAGTCTATTAGAATTTTACTTGCCATAGCAGCATATTATGACTATGAGATATGGCAAATGGATGTCAAAACGGCTTTCCTTAATGGGAAGTTACTTGAGGATGTATACATGATACAACCCGAAGGTTTTGTCCTCCCGAAAATTCTAACAAGGTGTGTAAGTTGCAGAAATCCATTTATGGATTGAAGCAAGCTTCAAGGAGTTGGAATCTACGTTTTGATGAAGCAATCAAGGAGTTTGGTTTTATCAAGAACGAAGATGAACCTTGTGTATACAAGAAAATTAGTGGGAGTGTGGCACTATTTTTAGTGTTGTATGTCGACGATATCTTACTCATTGGAAATGACGTTCCTGCACTAGAGACTGTCAAGTCTTGGTTAGGAAAGTGCTTTTCAATGAAAGATATGGGCGAAGCCGCATATATCCTTGGTATCAAGATTTATAGAGATAGATCTAAGAGGATGATTGGTTTAAGTCAAAATACTTACATTGACAAAGTCCTTAGAAGATTCCAAATGGAAAATTCTAAAAGAGGAAACTTGCCAATGTTGCATGGTATATCTCTTAGCAAGAATCAAAGTCCTAAGACTAATGATGAGCGAAAGAGAATGAATGGTATTCCATATGCTTCGGCAATTGGGTCTATCATGTATGCTATGTTATGTACTAGACCCGACATCTCGTGTGCTCTAAGCATGACGAGTAGGTACCAATCGGATCCCGGCGAACCACATTGGATAGCAGTCAAGAATATCCTTAAGTACTTACGAAGAACTAAGGATGTATTCTTGGTCTTTGGAGGAATGGAAGAAGATCTTGTAGTAAAAGGCTACACAGATGCTAGCTTCCAAACCGACAAAGATGATTTCGTATCGCAGCGGATTTTTGTTTACGCTTAATGGAGGAACTGTGAGTTGGAAAAGTTCCAAGCAAAGTACCGTCACTGATTCTACAACCGAAGCTGAGTACATAGCGGCATCCGATGCAGCTAAGGAAGCAGTTTGGATCAAGAAGTTCATTAGTGATTTGGAAGTCGTTCCAAGCATCAGAGATCCTATTGAACTTTACTGTGATAACAATGGTGCCATTGCACAAGCAAAGGAACCAAGGTCACACCAGAGATCCAAACACATACTTCGACGTTCCCACATTATCCGTGAGATATGTGAAAGGGAAGACGTTAAGATATGCAGAGTAGACACAGATGACAACGTGGCGGACCCATTAACTAAGGCTCTCCCGCAAGCTAAACATGATGGTCATGTTAGGTCCATGGGTATTCGATACATGGTAGATTGGGCCTAGTGCAAGTGGGAGACTGTTGGTGTTATGCCCTAGGCCTATGATTGATAGACTTATGTGTTGACATTATTTATTATTAAATGAGATGTTTATTATTTGATTATTATATGTTTTGTATATTTGTTTATAATAATCTCTGTCCCTAATTATTAAGAGAATAAATTAGTATAATTGTCAATGGATAATCATGTGATGATTATATGCATAAGAGATGCACATTGAAATTATGGGTACTTGTTAGAGAACAAGTGACTGGACATGACCCGCATGAGATTTATGTCATGGTCAAATGTCATACTTAAATCTCATACGGTTACTTCATTTATTTCCTAGACCTAATATTATCATAACCTTACATATGATAAAAGTCATGTTTGATTTTAGTCAAACGATATCTTAACACGATATCTATAAAGACTATCATTGGCATGATCGGATTCATGATGGGAAGGATGATAAGTCAAGAAGGAATTTGTCCCTCGGAAGAGAGATGTTATGCTTGGGCCCCTCGATGAGTGATAATGATGAAAGTGTATGGCCGTACCCCAATATGATTGGAATTATCATTATACTCAAGAATCGAGAAATCATTGAACAATAACAAGTTGACAAAGACCATGACTTGTGTTCAATATAACATCGTGAGACAAAGGGATAAATGGAAGTACACCATTGGAAACGTGAACTCTTACGTTACATTATTTGGGTAGACATAATGGCTTGCTAGAGTCCGCTTATGTCTTATGAGGTTCGATATGATCGAACTCATTGCCAACATAAAGTAATCCTATTGGGTCACACACAACTAGAATGAATTGGTTAAACCGCAGGAAGAATAGTTGAGAGTTTCTGTATCTGGCTATATATATCGCGCGACATATTAAGCCAATGGCTTAATATACCGCGCGACATATCAGGCCTGTACGCGTTTTTGACAGCCTGTCTCTCCTAATACGATTAGGAGAAGTATTCTTACTGTTGTAGTATAAATACAAGGGTTCTGTCAGACCTAGAAGCTAGCCGAAATTTTCAATCAAATTACACAACAAAATACTCTTAATATTCTTCAAGGTTTTAGATCTAGCAATCATCAAGAAGTTGTTCTTGAATTCATTCAAAGGTGTGGATACCAAAAGAGGGTCTTCGCTCGTTCATCGATCAAGGCCTAGAGTTTAAGCAAGTTGAAGAACGAAGTTTGTGATTCGATATCACATAATCAAATCGTTCGATAGCTCAAGACCGGAAAGCGTTTCAAGGTTGGTTTAATTCTATCTCATAGGAATTTAAATTAATTGTATAGAACGGATCCTAGGGCTTCTTGGGTTTTATGTTTTTAATGCTTAATTCCGCTGCGCATGGACCCGTAAAACCCAACATAACATACGTACATAAACCTATTTAAAAGCATCCATACACTACTACATTTAAATTAACATACATACCATGCGGTCGTGATGCTCGGCGACCGTGAGCGACCCCATGGTATGCATCGCCGCCGACCCCTGGGAGCCTGCTCTATTGGCCTTGGCCTGTTCGGATATAGCCTTCGCCGCATCCGACCCCCAATATTCGCAAAATTGACGAAACACCTCATCGGTCATAAAAGTAGGACACAAGGGCTGTTGTCCCGCCGCGAGCCGAGTAGTATAATAATTTTTCTTCGTGGTACCTATAAAAAATATGAATATCTCGTAAACATATAATGATGACATTATAAAATTAAAAGAGTATAATCATTGTTAATTAAACTAATTAAGGATAGATAAATATGTTACAAATAAAATCCTTAAATAGCTTGTGAGCCTGCTCATCGAAAACATATCTAGCCGTCGCCTCGCTGATGTCTGGCGCCCAATAATATTTAGCCTACAACATATAATGATAACATTACAAAACTAAAAGAGTATAATCATTATTAATTATAACATTTTAATAACAAACTAACATTTAAGTTTTAAATAAAAACCATTAACACATTACCTTAAACTCATCCCACGCATCGTCCTTCTGCCTCTGTGGCAATTTTTTCCAGTTGGGCCAAAACTCGGTCATTTTTCGAGACCGCCAGTATTGCCCGATCTTAGTCCCTGTGGTGGGGTATCCACCTACAAACCTGCCAAGTATATTTATACAATAACATTTTAACTTAAATAATGAATTATATATAAAGCAAAAAGGAACCAACTTATATCAAATTAATGAAGAGTTACTTACTGGTCATAAAGTGATGATATCCGGACAAATATCCTCCCCTCAGAATCGACAGTAGTCTGAGTACCGGCCCCAGAGGTGGAGCTAGTACTACTGCGTGAAGGGTCGACATCATCGCTACCGGATCGGGACGATTGCGTCCCAGTAATCAATGTGTAAATGGGCTTAGTCTTCTTACCCTTGCCCTTTCTACTAGAACTCATATACGTATTACGGTAAAAATATTAAAATATACAACTTTAACAATAGGAAACAATATATTCACAATACATCTAATACTTTAAAGTTCTAATAATCTAAAGCATTCACAATACATATAAAACTTTAAACTATTAATAATATAAAGCATTCACAATACATATAAAACTTTAAAGTTCTAATAATCTAAAGCACTCACAATATATATAAAACGACGGATATTAAAAATAATCTAAAGCATTCACAATACATATGAAACTTTAAAGTTCTAATAATCTAAAGCATTCACAATACATATAAAACTTTAAAGTTCTAATAATCTAAAGCATTCACAATACAATTTTAAACTTTAAACTATTATTAATCTTCGTCCCCATCATCATCACTGGACTCTGAATTACTACAAAACTCGAGTTCTTCATCTTCGTCTTCGGACTCTGATGAATCAAACTCTGGTTCCTCTTCCTCTTCCTCTTCCTCTTCCTCTTCCTCTTCCTCTTCCTCTTCCTCTTCCTCTTCCTCTGATTCATCAATATCAATGTGCGCGAGATGACCTGAACGAGGCGGGGGAGTTGGCAAATTCACTGGTAAGATATCCTCCTCGGGTTCATCAACATTTTGAGGAATATGAGTGACATCATCTAATGGATGATTAGCAGATGAAACGTTAGGTGGCACTGGCATTTCATCCTCTTGATAGGGTGTTTCTAATGACGACTCTGTAGTTGTCGACGAGGGTAGGTTGTCAATCATGCTCCTAGACTTGGTCATCCAAACAGCCCACCATCCGTCGGGTCGCGGACGAGGGTAGGGAGTCATGTATACCTGTTGTGCTTGAGATGCTAAGATGAAGACGTCGTCGCCATTATGTCTGGACGAGTCCTTTACATCGACGAGGTCAAATATGGCGTGCTTCTTAACACCTCGCACAGCATCCCGTCAATCACAATTGAACAAGACAACACTGTTTTTACCCAAATACTCCACCTCGACTACTTCTTTCAGGACGCCATAATAATCATTCCCTATAAGCTTCACACCGCTATTCCACGTCAATTTAGAGCCCCCGTAAGCTTTGGTATGAAACACATAGCCATTCACGAAATAACCGTTGTATAAATGAACGTTCAAGTACGGAGATGATGCTAAATGTCTTAACCTCGCAGCTTTGGCATCACCCGGATGTTCAGCTATCTATAAGACAATATTGTAACCAATTTAATACAATTTTAAGATTGAATGTTTAAAGAAGTGTATAGAATAAATTTGAATGAAACGAAATATTTATATATTTCCTTAGCCGCTTTGGAAATTCTCTTTGTCCTAGTTGCGATGAGTTCGGAGATAAATCCTGAGCTAAATCTTCAAACATTCTGCAATAGGGTTAAACAAGGCATTTCATATGCAGGTAATTAAACATGCATAATTTAATCGACGAGGCGTAAACATAACATCAATGACTTACTTGATATATTCCCCAACCTCGTCGCGGTTAAGAAGAACATACGTTTCGACCGCGGCAAACTCTTTAGCGGTTAACGTACGCGTACCAACCCGTTTGACGAGGAACCGACCGGGGGATGAAAATACAGAGATGTTTCCCTTAGACGGAAAACCACCATCGTAATTGCGGCCAACCCTAGTCAATCTCGTATCAACATCGGGAGGAAAATATGTTCCGACAAAGGCAACAATCTCATCTATGATAACGGCCTGCGAAATTGCGGCCTCGACCATGGCCCTATTGCTCATCTTCCTTTTCAATTGGCCTAGATACCTAAAAGTCATTCGTAGATTAAAACATAAATAATGTTAAAGAAGGTATATTGTTAACGCTCAAATTATTTAGAAATAGAATAAATTCAATTACCTCTCAAATGGATACATCCATCCGTATTGAACCGGACCACCGACTCTAGCTTCGTATGCCAAGTGGACCGGTAAATGCTCCATAGAATCAAAGAATGAAGGAGGAAATATCTTCTCAAGTTTGCACAAAGTCACTACGATGCTCTCCTCAAGCTTTTTCATGTGATCAACACGCGGTGTGGTCGATGTTAACGCTCGGAAAAACTCACTTAACTCGTTAACGCCACCCGTATATTGTCGCAAGAGACCCCGAGAGCAATCGGAAGTAGCCTATCCAAAGAAAATGTGGCAATCGTGACTCTTCAAACCCTCCACTTTCCCCTCCTCTACATTGACACAGATTACCAATGTTAGACGCGTAACCATCCGGAAGCCTTAAATCCTTGAGCCATTTCAGGAGGAGGAGCTTCTTTTCCTTTGTAAGCACGTATTGAGCCATCGGTCTAACTGGTTTACCATTGACGTATACCAAGTCTAAGGCCGGCCGCTTACAGATTTCCTTAAGGTCCTTTCGAGCTTTTTCGTTGTCTTTAGTTGTTCTCTTGAAATCCATCAACGTGTTAAAAACATTATCGAATACATTCTTCTCAATGTGCATCACGTCAAGGTTATGTCGAATGAGATTTGTTTTCCAGTATGGCAGCTCCCAAAATATACTCCTCTTGATCCAGTTATGGGTAGTCCCAAACCCTTGTATTTTGGTCTTCGAAAACTTTTTCCCCCACCGAGGATCGGGCAATCTAGATACCTCCTCATAGACCGTGTCACCACTTAAACGAATCGGGGCCTCATCATGGTCAATCTTGTTCTTTTTAAACGCATTCTTCTGGGTCCTGAATGGGTGGTCCTCCGGAAGAAATTGTCTATGGCAATCGAACCAACATGGTTTTCCAGAGTGCATGAGCGTGAAAGACTTTGTGTCACTCATACAATACGGACAGGCCAACTTCCCGTGGGTGCTCCAACCCGATAACATCCCATATGCAGGGAAGTCATTAACTGTCCACATCAACGCAGCCTTCATGCTTTGAAATTCTCTCGCTTGAAAGCATCCTACGTTTCGACCCCATCCTCCCAAAGTCGCTTCAATTCGTCCATCAAAGGTCGGAGATAGACGTCAATGTTCCTCCCGAGTACATTTGGGCCGGGGATGAATAACGACAAGAACATGTAGGGATCACTCATACACAACCAGGGCGGAAGATTGTAGACAGTGGCTATAACCGGCCAACAAGAGTAAGATTTTGCCCCAGGACCAAACGGATTGAAACCATCGGAAGCGAGATGCATAACCGTATATTTCTTGCTTCAGACGCAAAGTCAGGATAAGTCTCATCAAAGTGTTTCCATGCCTCCCCATCACTGGGATGAATCAACACACCATCTTCACGCAAACTTTCCTTATGCCAATGCATTGCCTCTGCAGTAGATTTAGACGCGTAGAGGCGTTGCAGTCTTGGAATCAACGGCATGTAACGCAATCGCTTATGTGTGGTCTGTTTTTCTTGTGTTTTGAACTCCCCCTCCGATTTGGCTTATATCTACTTTGTCCGCAAATTGAACACTCTGTCTTCTGTGAATCTTCCTTGTAGAATAGCATGCAGTCATTCTTACACGCATCAATCTTTTCATAACATAGCCCAATCTGCCCAACCAACTTCTTTGTCTCATAAAAGTTTGTAACCATCTTATTCTCTTTCGGCAACATCCGCTTAATTGCTTTCATGATACGATTATAAGCAGACTGGCTAATATTGCAATCAGCCTTTATGTTAAGGAGCTCAGCCACAGCCTCCAACACACTGATCTCGCAACCTGGATAGACCTTCTCTTTTGCAGAGTCCATAGCATCTAAATTTCTTGGCTGCAGGGGTTGGTTCTTTCGGCAACGGAAGTAAGTTAATTTGATGAGCCTAATTAGTTCCGTGTGATTGTTATTTTTGGTGAGATCATTATTAAGAGTCTAATTCACACTTCGATTCAAGATGCAATATGGTGAGATCAATGAAAAATGGAAAAGAGAAATTGACACAAATATTAGCATGGTTCACTCCTCAAACTAAGTTATGTCTGGATGGGAGGGAGGTACTAATGAAATATTTATTATTGGTATAATCCTAAACTAAAATAATTTGTTTTTATGAGATTGATCTTGATTTAATTCTATAATTTCATGTGATATATTGATTAAACATCTATGAAATGTAACCCAATTGCAAACTGGGAAGGGAATTGTTAATATATATAAATACTATGTATGTAACCTTATTTTATCCTAAATATTGAACCATTAGACTTTACATCTTTAAACAGAAAAAGAGGGAGGGCATTCAAACTTCGAACTCTTTCTATTTCTATTTATGACTAATGAAATAATCGAAAAAGCTTTTATAATAATGCTAAGGCATGAATTAGTTTATCCTCCAATACACATATAAAACACACATTAACACACACCACACACACCTGCACCCATCCGTACCGCCCTATTCACACACACACACAACTCATACCCGCACCTAAACTTCAAGAATGTACACAAAATCTGCTCTCCCACACCTGGCTTCACGGCATCACACACACCCTTCCCTCTCTGTACACACACGACTCACACTACAGCAGCCACACCCAGCAACACACTCGGCACACCCCTAATACACGCACACCAGCACACACACACACACACTTATGATGGCAACCCCTTCAAAGAACCAACACCCAACAACACACGCATACACACACGTAAAACACTCACGTACACCCACAATGCACCAACCGTTTTCCTCGCTTATTTCATATCCAAGCATGCAATATGGGGTTACCCATTTATTTCATACTCAATCTCCTCACCATAATTCAAAAACAAAGAAGAGCCCAGAATTGACAAATAAACCCAAGCAACAAAATCTCAAAAACACCATCTTGATAACTAAATGCAAACCTTGATTACAAAAACAAAGAAGAGCCCAGGGAAGTACCGCTTGTGGAACCTCAATATCCACGGGCTATTGACAAATAAACCCAAGCAACAAAAAAAGACTCAAACAAGCAAGTCAAAATTCATGGTTGAGTACAGAGAAGGATTTTACGGTTTCACACTTCGATTCAAAAAAGAAGGATTTTACGGTTGCAAAATGGGATCTCAAAAAAGAAGGATTTTACGGGAACCAATCAATTTCACGGGAAAATAACAAATTTATGCAACACACAAGATCTAGAAATCGATTAAGAGGGGGAATCGAAATACCTGGTTGAGTACAGAGAAGAGAGAGAAACACGGTGGAAGGAGGCGGACGGACGGAGACGACGGCTAGACAGCTCGAGACGGACGGAGACGGCGGAGAGGTGGACGGACGGCGGCGGCGTGAGCTTCTTCTTCTTCTAGGTCGCAGTCGCAGAGAGATAGCGGGAAGAGAGAGAAAGCGGGAAGAGAGAGAGGGAAATATTGTGGCGTAATTGATATCTGAGGGATAAAATGAGTATTTATAATTTCCCCCAGCGACGGAATATTCTGCCGCTAAATATTAATTATAGCGGCGGAAATTAAATTCCGACGCTATAATTAATATTTAGCGGCGGAATATTCCGTCGCTGATAAATCCGACGCTAAACTATACGTACGCTCACCTGGATCGATGACATGTCACTCTCACCGACGGAAATTTCCGCCGCTGATTTTAAATTCAGCGACGGAAATTTCCGCCGCTATTATTAATAAATATAATTGTTTTTATTATATTTTTGAAAAAATAAATAAATCATAAATATTTATTAATTTTAATTTAATAAATATCATTATTTTTATTTATATAAAAATAAATAAATTCTAAACCCTAAACTATAATGCCCTATATACTATACACTATACAATATATACACTATACACTATACACTATACACTATACACTATACACTATACACTATACACTATACACTATACCCTATACCCTATACCCTATACCATATACCCTATACCCTATATATACCCTATACCCTATACCCTATACCCTATACCTTATACTATACCCTATACCCTATACCCTATACCCTATACCCTATACCCTATACCCTATTCACTATACACTATACACTATACCCTATACCCTATACCCTATACACTATACCCTATACCCTATACCCTATACCCTATACCCTATACCCTATACACTATACCCTATACCCTATACCCTATACCCTATATACCTTATACCCTATACCCTATACACTATACCCTATACCCTATACACTATACCCTATACCCTATACCCTATACCCTATACCTGTTCGGTCGAAACCTAACGGTTTATTTAATTCCGCAAGCGCACGGGCTATTGTAATATAGCGGGTGCAAGTACGAGTCGATCCCACAGAGACAGGGTTTACTTTGGGATGATATTTGTCTTTATATAAATATATAGATGATTGGGGGAGATATTGATTTTGTAAGATAAAATACTAGGAAGATATATAAACTACTCTAGCATATAATGATGGTATTCACGGGATTGAAAACAGATAATTATGCTTTTAGATAAAGGCTTTTATCAAAATAACAAGGATGGTACGTTTGGCCTTCGCTACTTCGGGTTAAGACAGTAGCGTTTGTATCCTTCACTAATTATGTCCTAACTGTTTGAGAAATCCGTTTATGTTTGCCCCCGCCCTGTCACAAATGGGCATTCCGCTTATCTCTAGTGACCATAATTAGTAAGAATCCATTAAGAACGAGAGTCAACGTACTTTCCATTCAAAGAACACCCCTAGGCCATTGAACTACTCTCGTGATCAATGAAACCTAGTTCCTTCATATGGTTCCGTCAATCGAAATTCTCCGCTAGGTACTTCTCTCGATTGACTGGGGTTTCACAAAAATAAACATTTTTATATTTGCAAGCAATTCAAGAATAATATGAAGAAATTGTTTTAAGATGAAAGTGCCAAGTCAAGGATGATACGCTAGGTTGTGCTAACTAGCACATGTATTTTAAGACTCACCGGCCTTTCTCTCGAGGGTTCGGCTTAGTGTAATCCCGTTCGTCACGCGAGAAATCCGACTCACCTCTCGAGGGTACCGAATAAATCAAAAATACCATTTAAGTCTATCATCTCACGTATTTTCCACTAAAGGATCATCCCTAGGTCTTTAAATCACTGTGTGTAATTTATCGACCTAGTTCAATTCTTAGAGATCCGCTAATAAAGATTCTCCGCTAGGTACTTCTCTCGATTAACTAAGGCTATACAATCAAGAACGTCTCCCTAATTGTAAGTATTTAAGTTTAATAAGAAGAGAATTGAAAGGACATGTAGAGAAAGCATGAATATAAATAAATGAGTTTCCAACTCCGAGAAATGGAGGATTACTCAAACCATTTGAAATGATAAAAGGAAGTAAGTAAATAAATAAAGATAAGGGAAGAAATACTTATAATAGGAGAGACAATGGCTGGAAATAATCTTCATTCACAATCTTCAAGAGTACACAAGATTTGTCACGAATCCTTGATAAACTTTTGAACATCGAGTATAAATTGCTAAAGTATTTTGCTATAAATTCTAAGTATGATATGATCCTTTCTAAATGTGTTCTATGAACATTTTCGGATTTTCTGGATATCTAAAAGCGAGTACAAATGCTTCTTTATATAGACATATATGCTAAAGGTTGGGACTCTTCAAAGTGGTGCCTTCAAAAGGTGCCTTTTGGAACAGTACAGCGACCGCACCCGCCGAGTCAAGGAACCGCACGGCCGTGCGATCTTGGCGCCAAAAATTATTTTGAATCGGACATTGTTGCACGGCCGCTCCACCTTTGGCCGCACGGCCGCTCCGACCGAATTTTGGCCTTTATGCTTATTTCGATGTCGTCCCTCCATGGCTTTGATACTTGATTATTTCCAAGGCTCCAATTTGATCATAATTTGACTCTAAAACCTGTCTAAGAGTATAAAATCTACCAAAAGCATAAAATCGAAGATATATGATAAAAGAAGCTAAAATAACCTAAATGCAAACTAAATGATACTAAAAACTAAGGAAATGATTAATAAATAATGGGATAAATGACTATATAATAGTCACTTATCAAACTCCCCCACACTTAAACCTTGCTTGTCCTCAAGCAAGACTAGGATAAAAAGAAGATTGGAGAGGGAGAAAAATTTCAAATGATGAAAAAACGAGAATGATCCTTCAGAAAATTTATTGTTGCATGCTATTGCTTTAAATATTGTCTTTATCTTTCTATTCATATTTTTCATACCTTTAAAAATTGTTAGAAAGAAGTATTTTGGGGATATTTTTAAAGAAACAATTTTTAGACTATAACCTAATATAACATATATAGAATTTTGACCAAGCAAGGCATGCTAGGAAGATGAATCTTAGATCAATTACTTGGTAAAAAGAGAAGCTTTCACTTTTTAGAGTGATTTTTGAGAAAATGAATTTATTACTTTAAAATGTACAAAGGAAAGTATAAACATTTATTCACAAACTAGAAGCTTTCATAGAATTGTATTGCATTTTTGAATCACGAAGGTGGAAAATGGATGATGATAGTGGAAAAATCTCATCAAAGTTTCAACAATTTTTATCTTATTTTTGCACGTGTTATATTTTTTGCAAAAGACCTTTAGTTATTTTTGATCCTTTCAAGTAGGAGACATTGTGGTCGCGAACCCCATGTTCCTAATACTTAGATCAAGAATACTTTTGGATATTACTCCCATTTTGGCAAGGAAGCATCGTCGCAGCGAACGCCGTGCCCCGAGTTACTTAGGAAATAATAGGTTTCTTTTTGCTTTTTAAGGCTTGGTGACTAAGTCACTCTTTTTAGCAATAAGATAAAAATGTCTAACTTTGATTTGATTTGCGGAAATGGAAAGATGGAATTTAAATGAAGGGGTGTGATTCAAGGGATGCAAAACAAAGTAAATGCTTCTAATAAGAAAATAAATATTTAATAAAATTTGAAATGTACATTTAAAGAAATATTTTCATAAATTTCTTTCATAAGAACAACCAAGTGTATAAATATGATCAATAATGATTCCATCTAATCAAATGCTTTTTCTTGACAAAACCCTATATTTTGCTATATTAACTTATGAGGCTTTTAATTTATTTCCTAAAAATATCCCTTATATTTTTCTTTTTATTAATTTCTAAGTTTATAAAAAATATGGGAAGAAAGACAAAGGCATTATTCTATAGCAAATAGCAAACATATGGATTAAACATATGGATCATCATAGGGATTATATATCTTTTTTTTATTATTATATATATATATATATATATATATTTTTTTTTATTTTTTTTTTTATTTATTTTTTTTGTTATTTTTGTTTTTATATATATATAAGGAAAAAATTGTTCTACACTACATGCAAGTACGGAAATGAAACGTGATTCTAATTTAACATGCATACAATGGAAAGAGAGAAAATATGATGCAATTTAAAAAGTGGATAAATACTCCCCCACACTTGAGACAAACATTGTCCTCAATGTTTTAAGGACAAAGTGAAATACAATAAGAGAACTGGGTGGGGGAAAATAAAATACTTACATAGTTGGTGGTGGTAAATTTGGCCAATTATCCGAAGCATAATTATACAAGTTATTAATTCTTTCTTGGATATGTTGGACTCGTCCCTTTTAATGGTTAATTTGAAAGTTGGAAAAGGTAAGGTTTGGGGGAATTGGTTCATGCTCTCATATCTCTTATTCACTGTACTAAGAAATTCAAAAGTGAGGCTTTTGTATGTTTTTTTTTTTTTTTTTTTTTTTTAATGAAGCAAACTTAATTTGCACCGTGGCCCAACTTGGTAGTCACAAGTTACGAACTAATTATGTAATATTGAAAGGAATCTAGTTACTTCTTGAAGATAGAAATTCCATGTACTCAATTTGGATACAAAAAAGATATACTATCTCATAAACAAGAAAAATGTGCACTTACCAGAATGTTCTCGATGTAGTGGCATCAAGAACGGTATCACCAATGTACCTTACTAAAATCAGGGCCTCCGGTGATTGCCCCTTCTTTTTGACTGGTAACAAGCACCACAATGCCCTTATTGCTTCCTTCTTCAATGGTTGGGTACCAACGCTCCAAAACTTGGTCCGCATACTCAAACGCATCAGCTTTGCTCCGAAAAGTGAGGTAGAAAATTGCTTGAATGGTCCTTGAATCTGAATTCTTCCTTCCTCAATAGCTTGAATCCTTCCAAAAATTTGATTCTTGAACTCTCAATGTCACAGAAATTCGAAAATTTCGAATTTGGGGAAGAATTAGGTTTTCGGGTTTTTGAGGATTTCGGTGTTTAATCTCGGTTTTGGAGGTGGTTTGGTGTTAGGGAGATGTAATTGTGATGAATAAAGGATGTTTGGTCGGAAGTAATGGTGGGTTTTGGTCGAAGACGAGAGATTGGGGATAGTGTTTGGATTTTCGGAATTTAGGGATGGGGTGAAAATGGGGTTGTTGATGGTGGGGATGATGTTTGAATGGTAAATTAAGGTTGGGGGAGATGGTAGTTGCTGGAATTTATGGAGAGTTTGGGGATAACTTTGTGGTGAAAGGAGGTGGGTATAGAGAAGGTTTTACAGAGAGAGAGAAATGAGAAAAGGGTGAAGATGAAGAGAATATGAGGAAGAGAGGAAAAAGGCACGACTGTTGAGCTTTTGAATTAATCGGTACAACCTTTGAATTAATCGGTACAACCTTTTAATCAAGAAAATGTGCACGGCCAAACCAACAAATCTGCACGGCCATTCCCTCGGGCGACACGGCCGCTTCACGTCATAGAGCACGGCCGCTCCATTTTAATCGTTCAATTTTTTTTTTTTTTTTATTATTTTTTTTTTTTTTTTTACATCTGCAAAATAGAGTTAGTACATAATAATAATAATAAATAATATACAGATAAAATAAAAATATAAATAATAAAGACAAATAACAAAAAGTAAACCGTTGTCCCCGGCAACGGCGCCAAAAACTTGTTCGGTCGAAACCTAACGGTTTATTTAATTTCGCAAGCGCACGGGCTATTGTAATATAGCGGGTGCAAGTACGAGTCGATCCCACAGAGACAGGGTTTACTTTGGGATGATATTTGTCTTTATATAAATATATAGATGATTGGGGGAGATATTGATTTTGTAAGATAAAATACTAGGAAGATATATAAACTACTCTAGCATATAATGATGGTATTCACGGGATTGAAAACAGATAATTATGCTTTTAGATAAAGGCTTTTATCAAAATAACAAGGATGGTACGTTCGGCCTTCGCTACTTCGGGTTAAGACAGTAGCGTTTGTATCCTTCACTAATTATGTCCTAACTGTTTGAGAAATCCGTTTATGTTTGCCCCCGCCCTGTCACAAACGGGCATTCCGGTTTATCTCTAGCTGACCATAATTAGTAAGAATCCATTAAGAACGAGAGTCAACGTACTTTCCATTCAAAGAACACCCCTAGGCCATTGAACTACTCTCGTGATCAATGAAACCTAGTTCCTTCATATGGTTCCGTCAATCGAAATTCTCCGCTAGGTACTTCTCTCGATTGACTGGGGTTTCACAAAAATAAACATTTTTATATTTGCAAGCAATTCAAGAATAATATGAAGAAATTGTTTTAAGATGAAAGTGCCAAGTCAAGGATGATACGCTAGGTTGTGCTAACTAGCACATGTATTTTAAGACTCACCGGCCTTTCTCTCGAGGGTTCGGCTTAGTGTAATCCCGTTCGTCACGCGGGAAATCCGACTCACCTCTCGAGGGTACCGAATAAATCAAAAATACCATTTAAGTCTATCATCTCACGTATTTTCCACTAAAGGATCATCCCTAGGTCTTTAAATCACTGTGTGTAATTTATCGACCTAGTTCAATTCTTAGAGATCCGCTAATCAAGATTCTCCGCTAGGTACTTCTCTCGATTAACTAAGGCTATACAATCAAGAACGTCTCCCTAATTGTAAGTATTTAAGTTTAATAAGAAGAGAATTGAAAGGACATGTAGAGAAAGCATGAATATAAATAAATGAGTTTCCAACTCCGAGAAATGGAGGATTACTCAAACCATTTGAAATGATAAAAGGAAGTAAGTAAATAAATAAAGATAAGGGAAGAAATACTTATAATAAGAGAGACAATGGCTGGAAATAATCTTCATTCACAATCTTCAAGAGTACACAAGATTTGTCACGAATCCTTGATAAACTTTTGAACATCGAGTATAAATTGCTAAAGTATTTTGCTATAAATTCTAAGTATGATATGATCCTTTCTAAATGTGTTCTATGAACATTTTCGGATTTTCTGGATATCTAAAACTGAGTACAAATGCTTCTTTATATAGACATATATGCTAAAGGTTGGGACTCTTCAAAGTGGTGCCTTCAAAAGGTGCCTTTTTGGAACAGTACTGACCGCACGGCCGAGTCAAGGGAACTGCACGGCCGTGCGATCTTGGCGCCAAAAATTATTTTGAACTGGACATTGTTGCACGGCCGCTCCACCTTTGGCTGCACGGCCGCTCCGACTGAATTTTGGCCTTTATGCTTATTTCGATGTCGTCCCTCCATGGCTTTGATACTTGATTATTTCCAAGGCTCCAATTTGATCATAATTTGACTCTAAAACCTGTCTAAGAGTATAAAATCTACCAAAAGCATAAAATCGAAGATATATGATAAAAGAAGCTAAAATAACCTAAATGCAAACTAAATGATACTAAAAACTAAGGAAATGATTAATAAATAATGGGATAAATGACTATATAATAGTCACTTATCAATACCCTATACCCTATACCCTATACCCCTATACCCTATACCCCATACCCTATACCCCATACCCTATACCCTATACACTATACCCTATACCCTATACACTATACCCTATACACTATACCCTATACCCTATACCCTATACACTATACCCTATACCCTATACCCTATACCCTATACCCTATACCCTATACACTATATCATATACCCTATACTCTATACCCTATATACCCTATACCCTATACCCTATACCCTATACCCTATACCCTATACCATATACACTATACACTATACACTATACCCTATACCATATACCCTATACCTTATACCCTATACCCTATACCCTATACTATACCCTATACCCTATACCCTATACCCTATACCCTATACCCTATACCCTATACACTATACACTATACCCATACATGCCTATACCACTATACCACATACCACATACCCTATACACTATACCACATACCCTATACACTATACCACATACCCTATACCTTATACCACTATACACTACACACTATACACTATCTGTTATACCACTATACCCTATACCTATACCACATACCACATACACTATACACTATACCCTATACCACATATCCTATACTATACCCTATACCACTATACACTATACCACATACCCTATACCCTATACACTATACCCTATACACTATACCACTATACCCTATACCCTATACCACATACACTATACACTATACCCTATACACTATACCCTATACCCTATACCCTATACACTATATCCTATACCATATACCACATACCTATATACCACTATACCTATACCCTATACCACTATACCCTATACCCTATACCACTATACACTATACCCTATACCCTATACCACATACCACATGCCACATACCACATGCCCTATACCCTATACCTATACCCTATACCACATACCTATACCATATACACTATACCCTATACCCTATACCCTATACCCTATGCCACTATACCCTATACCCTATACACTATACCCTAACCCTATACCCTATCTGTATATCCTATACCACATGCCACATACCTATATACCCTATACCATGCCTATACCACATACCCTATACACTATACACTATACCTATACCACATACACTATCTTATACCACTATACCTTATACCCTATACACTGTTTATTATACACTATACCTATATGCTATACCTTATACCACCTATACCCTATACACTATACCCTATACCCTATACCCTATACACTATATCCTATACCCTATACCTATGCCATTTATACCCTTATACCCTATACACTATACCACTATACCCTATACCCTATACCCTATACCCTATACACTATACCCTATACACTATACACTATAGGGGTTAGGGTTTAGGGGTTAGTGTTTAGGGTTTAGGGGTTAGGGTTTAGGTTTAGGTTTAGGGTTTAGGGGTTTAGGGTTTAGGGTTTAGGGTTTAGGTTTAGGTTTAGGGTTTGTGGTTTAGGGTTAGGGTTTGTGGTTTAGGGTTAGGGTTGTGGTTTAGGGTTTAGGGTTTAGGGTTTAGGGTTTAGGGTTAGGGTTTATGGTTTAGGGTTTAGGGTTTAGGGTTTAGGGTTTAGGGTTTAGGGTTTAAGGTTTAGGGTTTAGGGTTTAGGGTTAGGGTTTAGGGTTTAGGGTTTAGGGTTTAGGTTTAGGGTTTAGGGTTTAGGGTTTAGGGGATATAAGAATTGCAAGGGTTCTTGTAGCTATTCCCAAATTGGTAAATTGCATACAATTTTAAATTTTTTATCCAAAATAAAACAAAAACAAGATTAGTCCAAAACTAGGAACTAACCAACTATTAGACAACACTCTGGAGATTATTGTCTCATAAGTCATAACTAAGATATCCGTAAAACAAAGACCCACATCATTACCGCTGAGCACAGCCTGTTGCACTCTCTGGCCCCCACCACCGTGCATGTCATCATCTACATCGTAGCTTCAATGTTGACATCGTGAAGGGTTGTCTCCTCGCACTCATCAAGCTCCATATCGTCATCTGCGATGAAGGCTTAGGAGGCGACACCCTCTAGGGCCTTGCATTGTTCGGAAGTCAAGGAATGCGGGAAGTCGGCCAGAAGTGGATGTATAATTTGCCCCTCATGAATGGTCTTTGGTACATTGGCATCCCTTCGTCATTTATTGCCTTGAATTTATCTCGGCTTAACAACTTCTCCAGTTGGGATTTGATGAGGAGCTGCTGTTATCTAGATGAGTCAAGATAAATTGGAAGCCACATAATGCCTCGGTAAGGGTCAACGCGTGCTCAACAAATATGTCATCACCCTTTCGCTTGAACTTTGGGTGCTCTTTACATTTGTAGTACAAAGACTATGTCTCCGGTAAGAGTGTCGGGAGCTTCGTCGGCTTCTTTACCGGGAATGTAATTTTCTGTCCATTTTGAATACCCTTCTCCACAACCACTTCCAAGACCTTCTTCTCCTGTACAACCTTTTCGCCCTTGCATTGTGGGCAGCGGTCCTTGTCATTGATAGGGTATAGGGTATAGGGTATAGGGTGTAGGGTATAGGGTATAGGGTATAGGGTGTAGGGTATAGGGTATAGGGTATAGGGTATAGGGTATAGGGTATAGAGTATAGTGTATAGGAGTATAGGGTATAGGGTGTAAGGGTATAGTGTATATTATATATAGGGTATTAGGTTTAGGGTTTAGAATTTATTTATTTTTTCAAAAATAATATTTATTGACTCATATTTATTTTTTTGAGAGTAATTTAAAATAACTTTCATATTTTATATAAATAAAAATAATGGCATTATAAAATTAAAATTAATAAATATTTATGATTTATTTATTTTTTCAAAAATATCATAAATATTTATGATATTTTAATGTTTTTTAGTTTGTTATTTTGTTAATTAGTTCTAAAAATAAACAAAAATTACATTTTATTATCAACAACAGAATATTTCCGTCGCTGATAAATAAAAAAATATTAAATTATCAGCGGCGAAAATATTCCGTCGGTGTTTAATTAAAAAAAACATTTAATTTCACCGTCGGAATATTTCCGACGCTGATAAATTAAAAAAAATTAATTATTCAGTGGCGGAAATATTCCTTCGGTGTAATATTTCAAAAAATAAAATAAAAAATATTTTAATTTCACCGTCGGAATATTTCCGACTCTGATAAATAAAAAAACAAAAAAATGATATATTTTCACCGGCAGAATAATTCCGTCGCTAATAAAGATTTAGCGGCGGAATATTCCGTCGGTAAATCAACCGCCAAATTAGCGGCGGAAATAAACATATTCGAGGAATATTCGTTTTAGCGGCGGAATTTAGCGGCGGAATTAAATTCCGTCGCTAAATTTGACGCCAAAATAATTCCGACGCTAAAGCCTATATTCCGCCGCTATTTAGCGACGGAATCTGTCCGTCGCTGATAATTCCGTCGCTAAATGACCTGTTTCTAGTAGTGCAAAGATTATAAGGGCAAAGTAGTAATTTGGCCAAATAATGCAAAGAGGTCCGTACGGATCTTCTTTGTTTGCAAAGAGGTCCGTATGGACCTTTGTGGGATTTTAATCTCCCAGGCCTTGACCAGCTTCAGCAACGAGGCATCCCCCATTGTTCCCTCTTCCAGTTCGTGAAAAACAGAGAGAAGGAGAGAAAACATTGGTTTTTGACCAAAATTTTCTAAGTGATTCCTCCGCATTTGCTTGAATTGCTCGTTATGGCGGAAAGAGCGAGAAGAGGTCGCCGTCAAATGGGCCCAGAGGTGATTGAACGGAGGTCGAACCTTCAAAAGAATTGCACTTCCTTTACGCCTTCGCCGAGGAATCCGGATGTGTTGTTTTCGGATCCGGAGGTGCACAATTTGCGAGATAGGGCTGTCGGGGAGGTAAGAAATCAATTTCGTCTTGATTCTTATTCGAATTGTTGTATGCTAGAACTAGGTTTTAGTTTTTCGCATATTTGGGGCTTTTGTTATTGCCATGCTCTTTTTGTGAAATTCGTGATGAATTGTTGAAATTGAGCATGTAAGAATTGTGGGTATGTGATTTTTGTGCAAAAATGTGGAGATTAGCTCTTATTTGTGAAAATAAAGTACCTCTCTTTGAAATGCACGCTTTAGTGTTTTGTACCTTATGCTATTTCCATATGTACATTGTGAAAAATTGTCGTGTAGGAACGGACTTTGTGTAAAAAGTGTGACGTGTGCCGTGTTTTGTGATGGGTTTTGTCTGAAAATGTGTGCCGTGTAGGGACGGACTTTTTGAAAATGTGTCATGTAGTGTGTGCCGTGTTTTTGTGACGGACTCTGTGGGAAGTTTATGTGCACTGTGCGCCGTGTTTTGTAACGGGTTTTTGAAAATGTGTCATGTAGGGATGAATCCCTCTTTTGAGAATTTGTATAGTGTGTGCCGTGTTTTGTGACGGACTATGTGGGGAAAATTATGTGCAATGTGTGCCGTGTTTTGTGACAGTTTTTTGTTTTGCCGTGTTGGGACAGACTTTTTATGCTTTGTCGTGTTGGGACGGATTTTTTATGTTTTACCGTGTTGGGACGGACTTTTTATGCTTTTGTTTACTTTTGGTATTTTGCATTAAGTACTGTGATTGATGTTCCTTTGCTATGTTTACCTGCAGGATGAGGGGCCATTGTCCGGAAAGGCAAAGAAGATGAAGTCTCGGGGGTCGCTCGAAGCTATAGTTGAGCTGTGGCAGCTTTTGCCGGACATCTCCAGGGAGGGTAGACCGAGTCCTAAGAGGCTGGTCTTTGCTTCTGGTTTGGGCGTGTTCGTTGAGAACCTTGCCGAGATGGCAGAGACGAGGAAGAACAAGTGCATCTTCCTGGCCTTGTCTGAGCATTGGTGGGACACCACGCATACCTTCCATCTGAGCTGGGGAGAGGTGACGGTGACTCCTTCTTTGCTCTGACCTTCCTCGTTCATGAAGGCGGTTTCCCCGTTTTTGAGGTATTGGAAGATTTGGTTGTACCATGGCTCATTGATGGGCTTGGGCTTTGGTTCGATCTCGCAGCAGTAGGCGGGAATTTCCTTTCGTTCGACATTTGAATGGCTTGATTGCCTTTCCCTCGGGGATTTCCACAAGTGAAGCCAAGGTGGCTAGGGCGTCTGCAAACCGGTTTCGGTCTCTTGGCAAGTAGTGGAAGGTGACCTCTTTGAATTTTGTGATGAGGTCCTCCATGCAAGCGTGGTATTTTTGCAAGCCTGGGTCTATTATTTTCCACCTGTTGGAAACTTGATTGATGATCAGGGCTGAGTCCCCGTAGACCTCAAGTTTCTGGACATTCCTTTCGAGTGCGGCCTCTAGTCCGGCGGTGCAGGCTTCTTATTCGGCGGCATTGTTGGTTACCTCGAAATTCAGTTTTATAGCGATTGGGGTGTGCTCGTCCTTGGGATCAACCAAGAGCATACCGATGCCATTTCCTCTTTTGTTGGCTGCTCCGTCGAAGAATAGTTGCCATCGGTTTTCGCTTTCGAGTGCGAAGATTCCCTCGTCTGGAAACTATGGTTCAGGACCTTGGGCCTCGTCGGTTGGGAAATCAGGCAGTTGTTCGGCCATTACCTGTCCCTTGATTGACTTCTGGTTCACGTACTTGATGTCAAATTCTGCCAGGAAGAAAGACCATTTGGCGAGACTCATTGACAGAGATAGTTTGTCGAAGAGGTATTTGATTGGGTCCATTTTGGAGACCAAGTGCACCGTGTGCGTCTGCATGTAGTGTCGTAATTTTCCGACGACCCATACTAGAGCTGCGCAGGTTTTCTCAAGGGCGGGGTAGTTGAGTTCGCTGCCTTGAAACTTCCGACTGACGAAGTAGATGGCGTTCTCAACTCGTGACTCTTTCTTTTCTTGACAAAGCATGGCTTCGACTGCGGTGTCGGTCACAGTTAGGTATAGCAAAAGTGGCTTCTCCTCGTGGGGAGGACAGAGGATCGGAGGACTCACAAGGTACGCCTTTATTTCTTCAAAGGCATCTTGGCATTCCGAGTTCCATTCGATGCCTGCATTTTTCTTCATTAGTTTGAAGATCGACTCGCACATGGAGGTCAACTGGTTGACGAAACGGCTGATATACTGCAGGCGCCCCATGAAGCTTTTCACCTCCGTTTGTGTTTGCGGTGGTCTCATTTCGATGATGGCCTTGATCTTTTGAGGATCAACTTCGATGCCTCGCTCGGTGACCATGTATCCTAAGACTTTGCCTCGGCTGACCCTAAATGAGCATTTAGCAAGGTTTAACCTCATCGAGTGTTTCCGGAGGCAGTTGAAGAACTTTCTCAACAGACCTTATAACGGGGTCTCGAAAAACAAGTAATTTCTGCTGGACTCTTAGCCGTCTGTGAGGTGTTGTCCATCTGATCCCTTTGAGTGGATGATCATGTCATCGGCGTACACTTCGATCTCTTTGTGGATCATGTCGTGGAAGAGGGCGGTTGCTGCCCGTTGGTAGGTAGCCCCAGCGTTCTTTAGTCCGAACATTACTGTGTAGCAGTAGATTCCCCAGGGGGTTGTGAAGGCTGTTTTTTCTTGATCTTCTTCGGCCATCTTGATTTGATTGTAGCCGGTAAACCCATCCACGAAGGACTTAACCTCGAAGTTGGCGGTAGTGTCTACCAACATGTCAATGTTCGGTAGTGGAAAGTTGTCCTTGGGACTTGATTTGTTGAGATCTCGGAAATCTATGCAGCAACATACTTTTCCATTGGCCTTGGTGACCGTGACTATGTTGGAGAGCCATGTCGGGTACTCGATAACCCTTATGAAGCCGACGCGGAGCATCTTTTCAATCTCTTCCTTGACTTGTAAAGACCATTTTGGCTTGATCCGGCGTAGCTTTTGCTTGATGGGCTTAGCCTCGGGATTCAAGGGAATCCGATGTTCCACTATGTTTGGATCCAATCCGGGCATGTCTCGATAAGACCAAGCGAACACGTCCACGAATTTTTTGAGCAGTGCAGTCAACGCGTTTTGCTCAGTACCGGTGAAGAAACTCCCGATTTGCGTCTCTTTTGGCTCTTCAACAGTTCCCAAATTCACTTTGGTTAAAACCTCCTCGGCAGCTTGGGCCCGGATTTTCTCTCGTTTGACAACATGCTTAAAGATATGTTTAATGTATTGTTCGTTTAATGTGTCTGCCTCTTTATTAAGTGAATCGTTATTAACTATTTGTGTGTTAGTTAATTTATCAGTTTTTAAAGATGCAATGAGAGGATACTCGGAAAGGTCGTAACTTTCATTAAGAGCATATGGAAATACATTATTGGCAATGAGTTCGTAATCTTCTGGCATGAGGCCATCAGATGACTTGAGAGACTCAAATTCAAAGATAATGGACTCATGATGGGCTTTGACACTGGACCCTAGGAAGCGAGGCGTTAGACCAAGTTGTTCGATCATGTCCTTCTTGCTGGCAGCAGGTCCGGAGAAGGTGGCCCAGTTATTAAGTGGTAACGAACTTGACAGGAGGCGACGGTCGAAAGGCTTCGCGCTGCTGTCCCCAATCACGGCTATTGTAGAGTTATCAGAAACAAAATCGATTAGGTCTGGCACCTCGATTTCTTTGCTGAAGAGCTGTTGTAGCAATGGCTCGTTCAAGGCACTGTTTGCAGAGTCTTTCATCTTTGTTTTGGGCATTGCTAGTTCGAATGCAGTCTCATCCCGCTCATTGGTGGAAGGGGTGTTGACAGAGAGTTTTTCGAGTTCTTCTGCCAAAGAGGGGGTTTTCCCAAACCAGAATTCATTGTGAATAGTGGTGGTGGTGGGTCCAGACAGAGTTGGTGCGTCGAGAAATGCTCTTCTGACGGGATTTGGCTTGAGGCCTCTGAATCTTGCAAGGTTCTGCTGGAGCTTGTCCATGGTTGTAGGCTAGTTTTGTTTGGCGTTGATCTTCTTTGTTCCCTTTCCTGTGTCTTCGTTCAAACAGCCGGCTTTCTTTGTGAAGTACCTGGTCATGTCGAAGCTGTAGGGGCGGAGATCAGAGATTGCGTGCAAGCCTCTTTTGTTAGTGGCGGAGCGTTTCCGTGCAGCTTTTCTGTTTTCCGCAGCGTCTTCGGGAGTAGGAATGTATCCCAGGCCATGGAGGGTATTCTGTTCCTTGACCTTGATGATTTGTTGGGTACCTTGATGGTGTTTTCCCAAACCAAGCCCCGGGATGTAGTTCATGAGCTTCATCATCTTCATCGGGGGAGGGATCTGGTCCCAAGTCAAATGTAGGTCTATGTGGCACACCTGGGCTTTTAGGCTTTCGACTGTGAATCCTGTCAGCATCATGCCGTCATTGTCGTGTTTGATCTCCAGGACCGGGACGCCGTTTGTGTCGGTCCCTTCGGTGGTTATGCTGTCACCATAGATGATGGTGAGATCCGCTCCTTGGACGAACTTTATGCACTGGTGGAGGGTGGATGCCACCCCATTGATCTGGTGTAGCCAAGGGTGTCCCAAGATGGCAGTGAATGTTATTGGGATGTCGATGACTTGGAAGTCAGTCGGGACCATCTATTTTCCGAACCACAGGTTCAGAGTGGCTATTCCCAGGACTGAGCGAGACGTTGAGTCGTATGCTTTGATTGTCTGAGTCGAGGGTTTCAGATCAGTTGGCTTGATCCCTAGCAAGTCCATCATTTTGGATGGGAGGACGTTCATGACTGATCCCCCATCTACCAAGACCCGAGGGAGGCGGCGCTCGTCAAGTTGAACTGTTATGTAGAGAGGCTCGTTGTGGTCAGCCCCAAATTTTGGGAGGTCGAGCTCCGTGAAAGTGATGATGTTGCTGTAATGAACGTTGCCGATCATCTGAACCGCTTCATTTGGTGTCACGGTGATGGGTACCATGGTCTGGGCCAGGCTTTCCTCCAGCTTGAGTTTGTGCGGGTAAGAGGAAGTGAGTAAGGACCAGAGTGAGATGTTAGCCTGAGTACGCTTGAGCTGAGTTAAGATAGGATCTTCAGCCTTCGGGTCAAGAGTTTCGGCTTCTTTGGCGTAGGGCCCCTTTTCAGTTCGAGTCTCAGGCATGGCTGGCCTTTTGTCTGCCCTTGGAGGATTAATCGGGATTTGACCGGAACGTGTCAGTACGTTCACCTCTGGCTTTGCTGGACTGCTTGTCTCTCCTATTTCTGTAATGGGAAGGCCTTGGTTGGCGTAGGGCCATGATGCGCATTTCAGTTCATTCACCGTTATTGCTTTTGTTGAAGCGCCAACAGTGGCTTTGAGGTCCTCCCAAGACAGGGGTTGGGGTATCTGGATCCCTGGCCCTTTGGTGGCGGTTTGGAGCTCGTTCCAGCTGATCATGGAGCAAAGTTGTCGTGGTCTTGTGGAGAGCTAGGCTGAGGGGATTTGTTGGAGTAGATGATGTAGTAGTCAAACATTTCGGATGGTTCCCCGAGGGTCCCGACTGTGGGGTCGCCGGCTTCGTATCTCTTCTTCAGTTTTTGTTGGGAAGAAGCTTTCTTCTTTCTTCGAGGGCGATCCTCGTTTATTTCGTCTTGGAATTCCATTTCCAGACAAGTGGTACAATCGCAGACGTCCCACCAGATGTGTTTATTGTTCTGTGGCGGTATCGGGACCTCAGGATGTTGATCGGGCACGTCTCCCTCCGGGGGGTCTTGTGGCTTTATGTCGTAGCTGCATGGCTCGTACGAGGGCAACAGATTGATTTCTGGGAGACAATGAGAGACGTTAGGAGCTGCGGGAGCGGGTATGTCTTCGGAAGCCCCAGGTGGTTGGGGGGTGGCTAATGTTCCAAAGTGGTGCATGGCACCTTCAATCCAGGCTTGTTGCTCACCTTGTCTTTTCTCAAGAGCCATGATGACTTGACAAACTTCCTCCATTGTTGGGAAATTTCTCGGGGGTAAGGTCCCGTTTTCCTCGCTGTTATCTGCCAATTTGGCCATGGGGAGATAGCGAACTGTTCGGACCGCTGAACCGAAAAGGCTGTTGGACCTTGTGACCTCGATACTGAAAAGGCGGCTCCCGGGTACTCTCAACCACTCTCGGTTCGCTGGAGGGGGTGACGGGTAAGGTTTAGACATGGGAAGGCCTTTTGGATAAAAAAGGCGGGAAAGCTCATGTGACATGCAGTTTTCGCTTTTTTTTATTTTGATTTTTTTGATGTTTTAATTTACTTAAAACAATGTTTTCTCAGAATCCTAGGCAGGTTGGAAAATATTGCTCTTGTTTTTCGCAACTATGCTAGATCCTGGGTCAGTGGAGACCATCTGTGCGGCTATAAGCCCCTCGTTTTGCACCTGTATTTCGACATCCCGGGGTGGACAGCCCCGGGCGAGGGTCCTATAGGGCAAGCGGTTTCCACCTGCCTAAAAGAAAAATCGAACCTATGGACCGAGCCTGTCATGTTCGTTTTAATGCGTCGGCCATGTGAATAGTGCACCGAGCCGGCACCTGAGTCAAGATCGGGTCAAGAGTTCGGCATGACCTATCTTTACCTTGTTTGCGCAAGGGATCTGTGACGTTAGGCGTTGGCTGGGTCATATCGTCATGGCTGACCTATTAAAGGCTTGATGACGTGGTGTCATGTGGGCATGGATGTATATCCGGGACGGAACATCGTCTGGGTGTAGCTTCGGAAATCAAGATCGGGTCAAGATTTTAGCATTACCTTTCATCGCTTTGCTTGTGCAAGGGATCTTGAGTTCCGAGCTTTGACTCAGAAAATGACCGGCATGGGATATGTATCCAGGCAGTATGACACGGACTGGGTAAAAACCAATCGAGTCTGGACAGAGTGTGACTCAAGCGTGCAGGGTTGACACTGGCTAGGATGGGATGTTTGGAATGATCCCGTGCGCATCCAAGAGGCCTAGGAAGACCAAACGGACTGCAACTGAGACCACCCCGGGTTGAGGGTTGTAGTGTGCAGTGTATCCGAGGCAGCAGTGCGAGTAGCGTGCGGTGTACCGAGGCAGCAGTGCGAGTAGCATGCGGTCGCTAAAATTCTTTTTCTGAGCAAAACAGAAGTTTTTTGAAGAATTTTAAATGTATGTACACAGATGTATATTGATGCATTTTTTTTGTATTTTTATTTTTTTTTTGTAAAATAAAAAGTAAACCACATGCACACACACACAACAGTTAAAGAAAGAGGTAAAATGAAAGTTTGACCCTCATCATCGTTTTAAAAATCTTTTGTTTTGGTTTAAAAGTTTTTTAAAACAAAACGTCCCCAGCGGAGTCGCCAACTGAAATTACCCGGATCCGAGAGGCACAGCGATTGCGCCCCGGCATCTGGCATTCCGTTTTTTGCGTTGGTCGAGTGGAGGTGTCTCCCTGTGGTTTTTGCTTGTAGAGTCGCCACGCCGTTTTGATTAAGCCCAAAACATTGAGAAAAGGCATCAGTTTAAAAATAAACTGTTTTTGTGTGATGAGATTTTTGAGTTCGGAGGTCAGGTTACTCCTCGGGAAGAGAATATTATAATATTAGAGCTCACCCGAGTCGCCTCGTAAAAACGAGTCTTTCGGTACCCCTTCTTTCTTTAACTGTTGTGTGTGTGTATGTGTTTTTAAAGATGCATGCTGTATCGAATGTCTACATTGTACACTACATATTGAAATAGTAATGGAAGGAAGCCTTACCAATGTTGGTTCGTGTCTGTCTTCCGCTGGGGAATAGTGTTTGAGGATGGAATAGTGTTCCGGGACGGACCGGGATTGCTTCGGGATGTGCCGGTTGTCTGCGGACAGAGCTTCGGCGTGCCTCGGGATTGTCAAGTGTGCACTCGGGCAGAGTTTCGGCGTGCGTTGGGATCGCAGGGATCGTTCGGGCAGAGGTTCGGCATGCGTTGGGATCGTCGGTTGCGTTCGGGCAGAGTTCCGGCGTGCGTCGGAATCGTGGGTTTGGCTCGGAAAGGGCCGGGACGCCTCGGGAAAGACCAAGCAAGACTTCGCAGTACCACGAGGGACCTCAGAATACCTCGAGAGTGCCTCGGGGCAGCGTGGGAGCGTCTCGAGAGCGCTCGGAAGGGCTTTAGAGCACCGCGAGGGAGCTCGAAAGGCCCCGGAAGGAACCGAAAGGGACCGGGAGTGCCCCGAAGGGTCTTAGAGGGGCAGCCTGAAGGCTTAGGGAGAGAGGAGAAGAGGGAGATGTCTGAAATGAGGGAGGGGGAGCCCTCTATTTATAGTTTTCAAAATCGTGCAAGAAGGTCCGTACGGACCTTCCATGAAAACTAAAAATTTAGTTTTCCTAGATTTGAGGGAATAATGTGGACTTTAAGAGGATTTTGTCATAATTATGTCTGGTAGCAAAGAGGTCCGTATGGACATTTTAGCATGCAAAGAGGTCCGTACGGATCATCCATGCTTTACCAAATTTTCCAAAATTCCTAAAAAGTCATTTTGTGATTTTTTTGTCCCAGAAAGGCCCCCCTTGGTTTCGTTGGTGGTTTTGAGGGTTTTTGAGGGTTTTGGAGGGTTTTTTTTAGGGTTACGGGTGTTCGAGACTGCATTTGCGTGAGTCTGCGGTGTTTCCCGGGCGTTCGAAAGAGAGTTATCCAGATTGGGGTACTTACAATGATAGATCCAATAGCCGAAGCGTATGAGATCTCATTCATTCTCTTTCTCTCACCAGTTGTCTTTGGACACTTAGTCTTGCTAAGAGTAATACCATGACCCATTGACAAGTTTCCTCTCTTAGAATTTTCCATCTTGAATCGTCTAAGAACATTGTCAATTTAAGTACTTTGACTCAAACCAATCATTCTTTTAGATCTATCTCTACAGATCTTGATGCCAAGGATGTAGGCGGCTTCACCCATATCTTTCATTGAGAAACACTTCCCTAACCAAGACTTGACAGTTTGAAGTGCAAGAATGTCATTTTCAATAAGTAAGATATCATCGACATACAATATTAGAAATAGTACTACGCTCCCACTGAACTTCATGTATACACATGGTTCATCTTCGTTCTTGATGAAGACAAACTCTTTGATCGATTCATCAAAATGAAGATTCCAACTCCTAGAAGCTTGCTTCAACCCGTATATGGATCTTTGCAACTTGCATACTTTATTAGAATTTCTTGGATCGACAAACCCTTCAGGTTGTGTCATGTACACATCCTCAAGTAGCTTCCCATTTAGGAAAGCTGTTTTTACATCCATTTGCCATATCTCATAGTCGTAATATGCGACTATGGCAATTAAAATTCTAACAGACTTAAGCATTGCAACTGGCGAAAATTTTTCATCATAGTCAATACCATGAATTTGCCTATATCCCTTTGCTACAAGCCTAGCCTTGTAAGTATGCACCTTCCCATACATGTCGATCTTCTTCTTGAAGACCCACTTGCACCCTATGGTTTTTACACCTTCAGGTGGATCAATCAAGTTCCAAACTTGATTATCATGCATGGATTGTAATTCGGATTCCATGGCTCCTAGCCATTTACCGAATCAGGAGTAAACATCGCCTCTTGATAGGATGTAGGTTCGTCATTCTCAATGACTTATACTTCATTACTTTCCGATACGAGAAATCCATATCTCTCGGGTTTGGATCGTAACCTATCCGATTTACGATGGACTTGTGCATCTTTAATCGGTTCCACAACTCCTTGTGAACTTGGTTCTGTCTGTACTCTTGGTTCCATGTTATCTTCGGGCTCTTGAACTTCTTCAAGATTAATTTTACTCCCACTAGATCCTTTATTGAGAAACTGTTTCTCAAGAAAACTACCATATTGAGCAACAAACACTTTGTTCTCATTGTGGTTGTAAAAGTAATATCCTTTAGTTTCCTTAGGATAACCAACGAAAATAACTTTGTCAGATTTTAGTGCTAACTTATCGGAGACAAGTCTCTTCACATAAGCTTCACAGCCCCAAATCTTCATGAAAGACAAATTTGGTTATCTTCCATGCCACATCTCATGTGGGTCTTAGGAGCCGATTTAGTAAGGACTCTGTTTAGTGTGAACGCAACAGTCTCTAATGCATGTCCCCAAAAGGAAATAGGAAGGTCAACTTGACTCATCATCGAACGAACCATGTCTAACAAGATTCTATTCCCCCTCTCAGATACACCATTCCATTGTGATGTTCCGAGTGGAGTCAACTCTGAAACGATTCCCCAGTTTTTGAGATAATTGTCAAACTCTTGTCTTAAATATTCACCACCTCGATCGGATCGAAGTACTTTAATAGTTTTGTCAAGTTGATTTTGTAATTCATTTTGAAATATTCTAAATATCTCAAACGATTCACTTTTAGACTTCATCAGATAGACATAGACATATCTAGATAAGTAAACGGTGAATGTAATGAAATACCGAAATCCTTCCCTAGCAATGCTACTTAATGGTCCACATACATCTGTATGTACTAGGCCCAATAAGTCACTAGCCCTTCCACTACACTTAGTGTAGGGTGGTTTGGTCATTTTACCCAATAAACAAGATTCGCATACCTCATATGATTCGTAATCATGTGAGTCTAAAAGTCCATCTTTATGGAGTTTAGAAATACATTTCTCAATTATATGACCAAGCCGGCAATGCCACATGAATGTGTTGTTCACATCATTCGGTTTAGATTTCTTATTTACATTATAGATATCTTCAACATCATTTTGTTTCTCAACATCAAGGATATAAAGGTCATTAAATGATTTTGCAATACAATAAAGCATATCATTTAAATAAATAGAAAACTTCTTATTCTTAATAAGAAACATATATCCTTTATTATCCAAACAAGAAACAGAATAATATTCCTACTCAAATTCGGAACGTAATAACAATTGTTCAAAACAAGTACTAGTCCACTAGGTAAAGTAAATTCATAAGTTCCTACGGCTAATGCAGCAACTCTTGCTCCATTCCCCAAACGTAGGTCCACTTCACCTTCTTTGAGTAGCTTTCTATTCTTTAGTCCCTGCACATTTAAATAAATGTGAGATCCACATTCGGTATCTAATACCCAAGAATAAGAAGTAGAAAGGAAAATATTTATCATATAGATGCCTGAATCAGTAGCAATCGTATTGCCCTTCTTCGCTTTTAGGCCTTCCTTATATGCCTTGCAGTTTCGCTTCCAATGACCAACCTCTTGGCAATGATAGCAATTGCATCCTTTTGAGACACTTTAGGTTTAGCCTCTTCGGCATTGGCAACTTTTGCATTAGGTTTAGCAACCTTTGCTTTACCTTCTTTGCCTTCCGTTTTAAACCCATTTCCTTTGTTAACCATTAACACATTTGCGGTACTAGGCTTCTTGATATTTTTCTCTGCAATCTTAAGCATCGCATGCAATTCTGACAAATTTTTCTCCATTCTACTCATGTTATAGTTCATAATGAAATGACCATAACTTTCAAGCAATGAATTCAATATCGTATCCGTTGCGAGTTCCAAACTCATATGATACCCAAGCCTATCAAGGTGCTCAATGCATCCTTTCATCTTAAGGACATGAGGACCTACCGACTGCCCTTCTTGCATCTTGCATTCATTAAGAGCCTTCACCACATAATACCTCTCTTGCTTAGCTTGCACTTGGAATATTTCCTTTAAGCACTGTGCTAGGTCAAAAGCAGCTTACATGTGTTCAAGGTCCTTCTGAAGAGCCTTGACTACAAGAATGTATGTTATTTACGACAGTATAATACGGCGGTCAACAGGGAGCCGCCGTACATATTTATTATTTACGACGGTCAACACGGAGCCGCCGTATATAATAATTATATACGGCGGGCAACACGGAGCCGCCGTATATAGAAACTTATATACGGTGGACAATACTAAGCCGCCGTATATAACTAATATATACGACGGTCACACAGAGGCACCGTGTATAGAAAACTTATATACGTATATCGTATAAAATTTGATATATATGTGGGTTTCGAGCCGCCGTATATAACTACTATATACGGCGGTTTACATGGAGCCGCCGTATATAACACATATATACGGCGGTGTACACGGAGCCGCCGTATATAGTAAATTACCGCGAAATCAAATATCCGCAAATTTCCCTCTGTATTTTTCGTGCAAGAAATTTCCCAAGTCTCAATGGCGTTTATCCAAAATCTATCTAGTGTTTGAGTCGATTCTCTCCTCCTTCGCTTAAACTCACCATTAATCTTCGATTTTATTTTTAAATATAGCTTTTAAAAATTTATATACCAAAATAACATTTTCAAAAACTTAAATACCAAACTAACACTTTCCACTTGAATTCCGGAATTGGTAAATCCGGAATAAGGTAATCCGGGATTACCAATTCCGGAATTCAATTTTTTATTTTTTTTTCAAAACGGATTAAAGGGAGCGATCGCGCTATCAGCTGGGGCGACCGCCCCGAATGGTATCCGGAATTATCAATTCCGGAATTCCTTTTTTTCTTATTTTATTTAATTCTTCTCTTCTCTTCTCTTCTTTCTTTCTATATATATATTATATATATATATATATATATATATATATATATATATATATATATATATATATATATACTCCTCCGTCCCATAAAACTTTACTCCTTTCTTGTTGAGAATGGAAAATAAGGAATAATGTTATATATATATATATATATATATATATATATATATATATATATATATATATATATACTCCTCCGTCCCATAAAACTTTACTCCATTACTGTTGAGAACGGAAAATAAGAAATAATGTTATTAAAGTAGGTGTTGTGAGTGGGAGGAAAGAGAATGAGTGGAGAGAATAGTAAATTTGAAAAGTGTTGTGAGTATGACAAATGGGCCCCATGAATAAAGAAGTATTAAAAGATTTCCTTTTTAGGAAAGTGAGACTTTAAAGTGGGACGCCCAAAATAGTAAAAGGGGTAATGTTTTATGGGACAGAGGGAATATATACTCCCTCCGTCCCGGAACAATCTTCACACTTTCCCTTTTGGGCGTCCCAAAACTTACTTCACACATTTAAAACTTACCTAAAATGGAAAGGAATCTTTACTATTCCCTCCACTCATTCTCTCTCCTACATTATTTTAATACTCACAACACCATTATAATTCTTCTCTTCTCTTCTCTTCTTTCTTTCTATATATTTATTTTCACACTCACAACATTCTATATATATATATATATATATATATATATATATATATATATATATATATATATATATATATATATATATATAAATATATATTATTTATATATATATAAAATAATAAATTAGTAAGAGGAAGTCCCCTTAAAAGTCCTCTCACTAAGAGAGGTCCCAAAGGAACTTGAAAAACAATGAAGATGAATCATCTATTTATAGTAGAAGAAAGATTAGAAAAATGTAGAATACATCTATGTGGGAAATACAAAAAATATTTGAATTTAGAGATGGTGGGAAAAACAAAATTTTATTTGCCTCCAAAAATTTCATTTGCACCGCTCATGAATTTTTTGGAGGCAAATGAAATTTTTCCTTAAATCAATTACTTCTCTTAGATCTTTTACTTGTTTCATTTTTATGTGAAAGCCTCATGAAATTTTTGACTAGTAATATACATGATTTAATTATCTTAATAATGAAAACTTAAAAAATATTGTATTTAATTTTTCAATTTTTACACTTTTATGAATAATGATTTAGGGTGAGGGGGCGCATGAAATTATTTCTACATATTTCTCATACTCTATCAGCTAATAATTAAAAAATAAAAATAAATAAACAATGAAAAAAACTAACATGATCCAAATTAGTACTTTTTTCAAATATCTATTATGCTGCAAGTAATCATTATAATAAACATGCAAGAGCTAGTGAATTATTCCTTCCGTCTCAGAAAGAAATTGAAAGAAAGTTAATTCTATTTTAATTTAAATTTAGTGGTAAGGTTAATTGAATTTTTCCAAAAAAAAATTGAAAAATTAAATACAATATTTTTTAAGTTTTCATTATTAAGATAATTAAATCACGTATATTACTAATCAAAAATTTCATGAGGTTTTCACATAAAAATGGAACAAGTAAAAGGCCCAATAGAAGTAATTGATTTAAGGAAAATATTCATTTGCCTCCAAAAAATTCATGAGGAGTGCAAATGAAATTTTTGGAGGCAAATGAAATTTTGTTTTTTCCACCATCTCTAAATTCAAATATTTTTTGTGTTTCCCACATAGATGTATCCTACATTTTTCTAATCTTTCTTCTACTATAAATAGATGATTCATCTTCATTGTTTTTCAAGTTCCTTTGGGACCTCTCTTAGTGAGAGGACTTTTAAGGGGACTTCCTCTTTCTAATTTATTATTTTATATATATATAAATAATATATATATATAAATAATATATATTTATATATATATATATATAATATATATATATAATATATATAATATATTTATATATATATATATATATATATATATATATATATATATATATATATATATATATATATATATATATATATATATATATATATATATATATATATATATATATATAGAAAGAAGGAAGGAAGGAAGAGAAGAGAAGAGAAGAATTAAAAATAAGAAAAAAAGGGATTCCGGAATTGATAATTCCAGATACCATTCGGTGCGGTCGCCCCAACTGATAGCGCGATCGCTCCCTTTAATCAAATGTGGAACATAAAAAAAAGAAGTAGATGACTTAACCTGTAATGGACTTCCAGCAAACAGATTTCCAGCAAAAGCAACAAGATGTACCAGCCAGATCTAAAGGCTTCTTCTGCAGCAACCTAGCAGCAATCTGTGCAAGGTTTTTATCATAGTGTAGCCTGAATTCTAGCAAGTTATATCAATGAAAGTATAAACAGACAGTAACACAACTAACTAGTTCATGATTCCAGAAAGTATCAAACAAAAGTATAGTTTTTATACATCAGCACCAAATAATAAACCCATATACTGATGTACATAATGTTTTTAAGAGCAAATGGAAACAACTATAACAAGAACTTAAAAATGGGTTTAATTTTGAACAAAAGAGGAGCTTTTGTGGGGTGAACTCAGACATATAGGATACACAAAAGTATGAGAAGCACCCCTATAACTACTTACAAAAGGGCACCAATGTTGCAATCATATCTGCAAGGTGCTTAAGCTAATTTCCAACACTAACGCGGAGGTTTTCGACTTTTCATAAGTTGAAATTGATGAATTACATCTTCATTACTGATGGAGCTCTAACTCGTTGGAGTTTGATATTAGGACACGAAAGTGGTTGAACTTCAACATTCTCAGATGCTTGAACGGAAGAAGTCGAAGACTCTCGACGATTTATTGGTTTGAAAAATCTTTTCATAGTTTCAAGGCTGCATTTTAAGAATATGAATTGAAAAATAAATAATGAACTAAGTAAAGTAGCACACATTTTATATACAATCATACAAAATTCATACTATAAGCAAATGGAATCAAAATTTAATAATAATGAGTATTGAATACATTAATATCTTCTATACACTTTCTAAGGTAAGGCATTAGTCTTTACTTTAGACATAGCAAATATTATCATATAGAATATAGAGCAGTAAAAAAAACAAAAGCCCTAAAAATCTGTAAGTTACTTACAAATAACAAGAAACCCTAAAAGCCCTAAATTACTTTGACTAGTAATCTGATGAGAAATCAAAAATAAAAATCATTCTTAAATCACGGAAAATTTACTTTAAGGAAGTATTTCACATTATACTTTCTAAAACAACAAGAAGAAATTGATATTGAAGTTAGAAATATGAAATACCTTCTGAGGTTCTTGAAGAATCAATCAAGAAATCAATATTGATCATCGGACAAGTCTATTGTCAAAGTGATAGAGAGAGAAAAGAACGCGAGTAACAGATAGGAGAGCTCGCCGCGAGGCCGCGAGGGAGAAGAAGGCTATCGAGCGTGCTTCCCCGCGAAATCGTCGCTGCTCACTTTTCCCCGTTCGCTCTCTGTGGCTGGGCGTTGATAGTGATTTATTTTATCTTTTACTTCTTTTGTTTTAACCAGATTCACTTACATAAAAAAAAAATTAACTCAGTGGGGCCCACCGTACCCTCTAGTTCCTTAGTGCCACCGCCCCTGCTTGAAGTCATCTGGTCAACTACAAGTCTACAATTAAATAATGCAAGAGAAGTGGACATTGTCTCATTTGATGTTTAATGGAATACAGAGATATTATGCATATCCACAACACACACGCAGTGGCGGATCCAGGAATTCTTATTAGTGGGTGCCGAAATTTTACCGTCAAACTTCAGTCTATGAATTTCAATATGAAAAAGCATTTACTTGCCAAAATTTTATAACAAGGATATAATAGAAAACTTACCACTAATTTGTTGTATTCTGATGTAGATACTCATCTCTTTAATCTTTTACTGCTTCACGATTTGTTTCACTACACAATGAATTAAATGAACATAAGTTATAAAGGAGTTGACTTTAATCAAATGTGGAACATAAAAAAAAAGAAGTAGATGACTTAACCTGTAATGGACTTCCAGCAAACAGATTTCCAGCAAAAGCAACAAGTTGTACCAGCCAGATCTAAAGGCTTCTTCTACAGCAACCTAGCAGCAATCTGAGCAAGGTTTTTATCATGATGTAGCCTGAATTCTAGCAAGTTTTGTGAATGAAAGTATACAAAGACAGTAACACAACTAACTAGTTCATGATTCCAGAAAGTATCAAACAAAAGTATAGTTTTTATACATCAGCACCAAATAATAAACCCATATACTGATGTACATAATGTTTTTAAGAGCAAATGGAAACAACTATAACAAGAACTTAAAAATGGGTTTAATTTTGAACAAAAGAGGAGCTTTTGTGGGGTGAACTCAGACATATAGGATACACAAAAGTATGAGAAGCACCCCTACAACTACTTAAAAAAGGGCACCAATGTTGCAATCATATATGCAAGGTGCTTAAGCTAATTTCCAACACTAACGCGGAGGTTTTCGACTTTTCATAAGTTGAAATTGATGAATTACATCTTCATTACTGATGGAGCTCTAACTCGTTGGAGTTTGATATTAGGACACGAAAGTGGTTGAACTTCAACATTCTCAGATGCTTGAACGGAAGAAGTCGAAGACTCTCGACGATTTATTGGTTTGAAAAATCTTTTCATAGTTTCAAGGCTGCATTTTAAGAATATGAATTGAAAAATAAATAATTAACTAAGTAAAGTAGCACACATTTTATATACAGTCATACAAAATTCATACTATAAGCAAATGGAATCAAAATTTAATAATAATGAGTATTGAATACATTAATATCTTCTATACAATTTCTAAGGTAAGGCATTAGTCTTTACTTTAGACATAGCAAATATTATCATATAGAATATAGAGTAGTAAAAAAACCAAAAGCCCTAAAAATCTGTAAGTTACTTACAAATTACAAGAAACCCTAAAAGCCCTAAATTACTTTGACTAGTAATCTGATGAGAAATCAAAAATAAAAATCATTCTTAAATCACGGAAAATTTACTTTAAGGAAGTATTTCACATTATACTTTCTAAAACAACAAGAAGAAATTGATATTGAAGTTAGAAATATGAAATACCTTCTGAGGTTCTTGAAGAATCAATCAAGAAATCAATATTGATCATCGGACAAGTCAATTGTCAAAGTGATAGAGAGAGAAAAGAACGCGAGTAACAGACAGGAGAGCCCGCCGCGAGGCCGCGAGGGAGAAGAAGGCTATCGAGCGTGCTTCCCCGCGAAATCGTCGCTGCTCACTTTTCCCCGTTCGCTCTCTGTGGCTGGGCGTTGATAGTGATTTATTTTATCTTTTACTTCTTTTGTTTTAACCAGATTCACTTACATAAAAAAAAATTAACTCAGTGGGGCCCACCGTACCCTCTGGTTCCTTAGTGCCACCGCCCCTGCTTGAAGTCATCTGGTCAACTACAAGTCTACAATTAAATAATGCAAGAGAAGTGGACATTGTCTCATTTGATGTTTAATGGAATACAGAGATATTATGCATATCCACAACACACACGCAGTGGCGGATCCAGGAATTCTTATTAGTGGGTGCCGAAATTTTACCGTCAAACTTCAGTCTATGAATTTCAATATGAAAAAGCATTTACTTGCCAAAATTTTATAACAAGGATATAATAGAAAACTTACCACTAATTTGTTGTATTCTGATGTAGATACTCATCTCTTTAATCTTTTACTGCTTCACAATTTGTTTCACTACACAATGAATTAAATGAACATAAGTTATAAAGGAGTTGACTTTAATCAAATACGGAACATAAAAAAAAAAAAGAAGTAGATGACTTAACCTGTAATGGACTTCCAGCAAACAGATTTCCAGCAAAAGAAACAAGTTGTACTAGCCAGATCTAAAGGCTTCTTCTGCAGCAACCTAGCAGCAATCTGAGCAAGGTTTTTATCATGGTGTAGCCTGAATTCTAGCAAGTTATATCAATGAAAGTATATACAGACAGTAACACAAATAACTAGTTCATGATTCCAGAAAGTAACATACAAAAGTATAGTTTTTATACATCAGCACCAAATAATAAACCCATGTACTGATGTACATAATGTTTTTAAGAGCAAATGGAAACAACTATAACAAGAACTTAAAAATGGGTTTAATTTTGAACAAAATAGGAGCTTTTGTGGGGTGAACTCAGACATATAGGATACACAAAAGTATGAGAAGCACCCCTACAACTATTTACAAAAGGGCACCAATGTTGCAATCATATCTGCAAGGTGCTTAAGCTAATTTCCAACACTAACGCGAAGGTTTTCGACTTTTCATAAGTTGAAATTGATGAATTACATCTTCATTACTGATGGAGCTCTAACTCGTTGGAGTTTGATATTAGGACACGAAAGTGGTTGAACTTCAACATTCTCAGATGCTTGAACGGAAGAAGTCGAAGACTCTCGACGATTTATTGGTTTGAAAAATCTTTTCATAGTTTCAAGGCTGCATTTTTAGAATATGAATTGAAAAATAAATAATTAACTAAGTAAAGTAGCACACATTTTATATACAGTCATACAAAATTCATACTATAAGCAAATGGAATCAAAATTTAATAATAATGAGTATTGAATACATTAATATCTTCTATACAATTTCTAAGGTAAGGCATTAGTCTTTACTTTAGACATAGCAAATATTATCATATAGAATACTCCCTCCGTCCCGCTAATATTAGCACAAACACTGTTTGCACAGGAATTAAGAAATATGATATTTTAATAAAATGTTGTGAGTGTAAAAGAATGAGTGGAGAGAGAATGAGTGGAGGGTGTAATAAATTATAATGGTGTTGTGAGTATTAAAATAATGTAGGAGAGAGAATGAGTGGGGTTGGGTGAATATTTTATTAATATAAAGTTTCCTTTTTGGGATTGTGCGGATATTAGCGGGACGCCCAAAAAGGAAAGTGTGCTAATATTAGCGGGACGGAGGGATTATAGAGTAGTAAAAAAACCAAAAGCCCTAAAAATCTGTAAGTTACTTACAAATTACAAGAAACTCTAAAAGCCCTAAATTACTTTGACTAGTAATCTGATGAGAAATCAAAAATAAAAATCATTCTTAAATCACGGAAAATTTACTTTAAGGAAGTATTTCACATTATACTTTCTAAAACAACAAGAAGAAATTGATATTGAAGTTAGAAATATGAAATACCTTCTGAGGTTCTTGAAGAATCAATCAAGAAATCAATATTGATCATCGGACAAGTCGATTGTCAAAGTGATAGAGAGAGAAAAGAACGCGAGTAACAGACAGGAGAGCCCGCCGCGAGGCCGCGAGGGAGAAGAAGGCTATCGAGCGTGCTTCCCCGCGAAATCGTCGCTGCTCACTTTTCCCCGTTCGCTCTCTGTGGCTGGGCGTTGATAGTGATTTATTTTATCTTTTACTTCTTTTGTTTTAACCAGATTCACTTACATAAAAAAAATTAACTCAGTGGGGCCCACCGTACCCTCTGGTTCCTTAGTGCCACCGCCCCTGCTTGAAGTCATCTGGTCAACTACAAGTCTACAATTAAATAATGCAAGAGAAGTGGACATATTCTCATTTGATGTTTAATGGAATACAGAGATATTATGCATATCCACAACACACACGCAGTGGCGGATCCACGAATTCTTATTAGTGGGTGCCGAAATTTTACCGTCAAACTTCAGTCTATGAATTTCAATATGAAAAAGCATTTATTTGCCAAAATTTTATAACAAGGATATAATAGAAAACTTACCACTAATTTGTTGTATTCTGATGTAGATACTCATCTCTTTAATCTTTTACTGCTTCACAATTTGTTTCACTACACAATGAATTAAATGAACATAAGTTATAAAGGAGTTGACTTTAATCAAATAAGGAACATAAAAAAAAAGAAGTAGATGACTTAACCTGTAATGGACTTCCAGTAAACAGATTTCCAGCAAAAGCAACAAGTTGTACCAGCCAGATCTAAAGGCTTCTTCTGCAGCAACCTAGCAGCAATCTGAGCAAGGTTTTTATCATGGTGTAGCCTGAATTCTAGCAAGTTATATCAATGAAAGTATACACAGATAGTAACACAACTAACTAGTTCATGATTCCAGAAAGTAACATACAAAAGTATAGTTTTTATACATCAGCACCAAATAATAAACCCATGTACTGATGTACATAATGTTTTTAAGAGCAAATGGAAACAACTATAACAAGAACTTAAAAATGGGTTTAATTTTGAACAAAATAGGAGCTTTTGTGGGGTGAACTCAGACATATAGGATACACAAAAGTATGAGAAGCACCCCTACAACTGCTTACAAAAGGGCACCAATGTTGCAATCATATCTGCAAGGTGCTTAAGCTAATTTCCAACACTAACGCGAAGGTTTTCGACTTTTCATAAGTTGAAATTGATGAATTACATCTTCATTACTGATGGAGCTCTAACTCGTTGGAGTTTGATATTAGGACACGAAAGTGGTTGAACTTCAACATTCTCAGATGCTTGAACGGAAGAAGTCGAAGACTCTCGAAGATTTATTGGTTTGAAAAATCTTTTCATAGTTTCAAGGCTGCATTTTAAGAATATGAATTGAAAAATAAATAATTAACTAAGTAAAGTAGCACACATTTTATATACAGTCATACAAAATTCATACTATAAGCAAATGGAATCAAAATTTAATAATAATGAGTATTGAATACATTAATATCTTCTATACAATTTCTAAGGTAAGGCATGAGTCTTTACTTTAGACATAGCAAATATTATTATATAGAATATAGAGTAGTAAAAAAACCAAAAGCCCTAAAAATCTGTAAGTGTAGCGTTGTGAGGAAAATTTCTATCTTTTCATCTTTTTGAGTCGCCACCTATATTATTCGATTGGAGAAAATAGGAAAACCATTTTGAAAGAGATTTGGGTTCGGGGCTTAGGTTATGAAATGGGTAGGTCAAGGAGCATCCATTTCACCCAATCCGGAGATCGGTCTTGCTAAAGAAAAGAGAGGTTTTCAATCTTTTTAATAAAATAATTAAAGAAGAACAAATAAACCCTAATCAATTTCTTGATTAGGAATGTCGGATTGTATGCTTCGAGATCGCCTTCATTGACTGAAGGGACTCTAAGCTAATCCTTTTGATGGGATTACACTACTCTAAAATCAATAGAGGGGTTGAGAAGAGAAACAAAAGTTAAAGGATGATTACCTTTTGAGGAGAGATTCGGACAGAGTTTCGACTCAAGTTTAGAGTTGAAACTTGATACGGACAGAGCTTCGCCTCGATCCTTGACTTGGATCTTGATGCGGACGGAGCTTCGCCTTGGTCCTTTTGTTCGGGCTTCGATGTTCGTCAATCAACGTGGTTGAAGGATGAATTTAGGAGTTGTTTGTGAGTGATTTGAAGGAGTCTTTCATGGAAAGAAACCAACAAATTGTGTGTGTTGTGTGTGTTCTTGATCAAGGATCAGAATTGTCGACCTCTGAAACATTGGAAGTCATCCAGTATTTATAGGAGGTTGGAGAGGTGAAGGTGGAGAGGTAAAATCTCCTAGGAAGGTTCCGTAACTCGCCCGATTGGATACCCGAATTGATAAGGTTTTATCCAAAAAGAGAGTTTGAAACGGAGAAGGAGAGTGATTTCTGCACATCCTGTCGAGGGGATATCTCGCGCGAGATATGATACACTACAAGGAAAATTCATTTTAGCTACGGCAAATTCCGTAGCTAAAATGAAGATTCCGTAGCTAAATCGAGTTTAGCTACGAATTTGTTCCGTAGCTATTTCGTGGGTGCAGGTTTGTCGCTAAATTGGGCATCGCTATTTTGTAGCTATTTTAGAGACGGATATATTCGTCTCTAATTTAGAGACAGATATGGCCGTCTCTAAATTAGAGACAGATATGTCCGTCTCTAAATTAGAGACAGATGTGTCCGTGTCTAAATTAGCTACAGATATGACCGTCTACAGATTAGTGACAGATTTTCCGTCTCTATTTAAATTCTCGTTTTATTTTCGAACCATTTTAGCGACGGAAATTTCTGTAGCTAAATTGATATTTTTTAAAAAAAAAATTATATATATATTTAAAAATATATATTAATATATTTTAAATATATATATATATATATATATATATATATATATATATATATATATATATATATATATATATATATATATATATATATATATATATTTAAAATATATTAATATATATTTTTAAATATATATTAAATCAGTCCCTTAATTTTTTTTATTCTCAAATCAGTCCCTTAATTTTTATTAATCTCAAATAAGTCCTTGATATTTCATAATTACACTTTGATCCCTAAACTTCTTTTATACTCAAACAGTCCTCACAAACTTCCACGGTTCCACCAACAGCAACCTTCACCGGCGCCGTCTACCAGTAACATACCACCGTCCCACCAAAGAACCCTACCACCGTCTCAATCACCAGGCGCCACCACACCGTATTCGCCACCATCGCGCAGTTCATCACCAAAAAACCAAACCCAACAATGGAAAACAAATTGAAAAACAGATCAAACAAAGAAACAATCGAAAATCAATCAAATCGAAAAATAGAAACTAAAAAACCAAACCCAATTTTGTGTTAAAGATTGATTTATCGCCGGATATGCCGCTGCTTCTCCACCTTCTCCTCGATTGGCTCCTACCGAGGTTCGACAGAGACTACAAATGGAGAAAGAGAGAGAGTGATGGAGGGCGGAGGGTGACGGCGGCGAGAGGTGACGGTAGTGGTGGCGGCGTAAGGTGAAGAGATAATAGGTTTGTTGAAGGGAGAGAAATAGAGAGAGTGACGGAGGGCGAAGGTATTAGTAGCTTCTCCGGCGACGGCGGAGGCTCTGAAGGGACGGTGAGGGAGCTGGGAAATGAGAGAGAGAGAGAGAACGGCGAACTGGGTTTGGAGGGTTCTGTAAATTCAAAATGACGGAGAGAGGGAGAAATGAGGAGTGAAATAGGGAGTGGGAGGGAGTAAGTGGGTTTGTTTAAATTATTTTGGGCCTTTGGATTGAAGGGTCAGATCTTGTTTGGCTCTCAATCCCCGTGAAATTTTTAAACCCAATCAAACAATCCCACATTACATATTTATATTTATTTCACACTATATTATACATTAACTAAAATATTTATGCCTAATATTAAAAATAATAATATTTATTATTAATAATATTTATTAATAAATTATTAATTATATAATTGATTAATTAAATAATATTAATATTAAGTATATAAACAGTAATAATATTAATAATAGTATTAATAATAACTAGTAATTTTTATTATTTTTTATTGAATAGGAAAAAATATTTTAGATTTTTTTTATTACTAAAATTTACATGAAGTTATCTAAAATATTTACATGCTTTTATTTGATTTACCCAAAATTTTAGTTATAGTAGTATGCCTAATATCAAGAATAATAACATTATCAAATAATTAGTAATAATTCTTAATAATAAGACTAATAATGATGTTATTGTTAATTATTCAAATATATAATTGAATTTATTAATAATTATTATTATATAATTAGTAATAATACATAACATCAAAAATAATAATGTTATTAATTAATAAAATATTCATTAATTTAATTATTTTAAATGTATTAATAATAATTTAATAATTTAAACTTCTAAGAAATATTAATATACCTAAGTAATAATTGATATTAATAAATTAGGGTTTAAGATATAGGGTATAGGGTATAGGATTTAGGGTTTAGGGGTTAGGGTATAGGGTTTAGGGTTTAGGGTATAGGGTTTAGGGGTTAGGGTATAGGGTATAGGATTTAGGGTTTAGGGGTTAGGGTATAGGGTTTAGGGTTTAGGGTATAGGGTATAGGATTTAGGGGTTAGGGTATAGGGTTTAGGGTATAGGGTTTAGGGGTTAGGGTTTAGGGGTTAGGGTATAGGGTTTAGGGTTTAGGGTTTAGGGGTTAGGGTTTAGGGGTTAGGGGTTAGGGTATAGGATTTAGGGTTTAGGGTATAGGGTTTAGGGTTTAGAGTATAGGGTATAGGGTTTAGGGTTTAGGGGTTAGGGTATAGGGTTTAGGATTTAGGGTATAGGGTTTAGGGGTTAGGGGTTAGGGTTTAGGGTTTAGGGTTTAAGGTATAGGGTTTAGGGTATAGGGTTTAGGGTTTAGGGGTTAGGGTTTAGGGGTTAGGGGTTAGGGGTTAGGGTTTAGGGTTTAGGGGTTAGGGTATAGGGTTTAGGGTATAGGGGTTAGGGGTTAGGGTTTAAGGTTTAGGGTTTAGGGTTTATGGTATAGGGTTTAGGGGTTAGGGTTTAGGGGTTAGGGTTTAGGGTTTAGGGGTTAGGGTGTAGGATTTAGGGTTTAGGGTTTAGGGTATAGGGTTTAGGGTTTAGGGTTTAGGGTATAGGGTATAGGATTTAGGGGTTAGGGTATAGGGTTTAAGGTATAGGGTTTAGGGGTTAGGGTTTAGGGGTTAGGGTATAGGGTTTAGGGTTTAGGGTTTAGGGGTTAGGGGTTAGGGTATAGGATTTAGGGTTTAGGGTTTAGGGTATAGGGTTTAGGGTTTAGAGTATAGGGTATAGGGTTTAGGGTTTAGGGGTTAGGGTATAGGATTTAGGGTTTAGGGTATAGGGTTTAGGGTTTAGAGTATAGGGTATAGGGTTTAGGGTTTAGGGGTTAGGGTATAAGGTTTAGGGGTTAGGGTATAGGGGTTAGGGGTTAGGGGGTTAGGGGTTAGGGTTTAGGGTATAGGGAACCCTACACACTATACCCTAACCCCTAAACCCTAAACCCTAACCCCTAAACCCTAAACACTAAACCCTAAACCCTAAACCCTGTACCCTATACCCTAAACCCTGTACCCTATACCCTAATCCCTAAACCCTATACCCTAAACCCTATACCCTATACCCTAAACCCTAAACCCTAACCCCTAAACCCTAAACCGTAAACCCTAAACCTTATACCCTAAACCCTAAACCCTATATTTATTGACTAGAAAACAATATTTTAGCCTTTGTTAATTAGTGGTTTTTTTAGAAAAAGTTATATAAAAAAAGATAGAAAAAAACTAAACAAATGAAAGTATATAGAAGAAAAGTCAAAAGAGGAACAGACTACCCTATATTTATTTTTTATTTCTTTAAAAATTTTTTATTGACTAGAAAACAATATTTTAGCCTTTGTTAATCAGTGGTTTTTTTTTAGAAAAAGTTATAGAAAAAAAGATAGAAAAAAACTAAACAAATGAAAGTATATAGAATAAAAGTCAAAAGAGGGACGGACTACCCTATATTTATTTTTTATTTTTTTAAAAAATTCTTATTGACTTGAAAACAATATTTTAGCCTTTGTTAATCAGTGGTTTTTTTTAGAAAAAGTTATAGAAAAAAACTAAACAAATGAAAGTATATAGAAGAAAAGTCAAAAGAGGGACGGACTACCCTATATTTATTTTTTATTTTTAAATTTTTTTATTGACTAGAAAACAATATTTTATCCTTTGTTAGTCAGTGGTTTTTTTTAGAAAAAGTTATAGAAAAAAAGATAGAAAAAAACTAAACAAATGAAAGTATATAGAAGAAAAGTCAAAAGAGAGACGGACTACCCTATATTTATTTTTTATTTTTATAAAAAAAATTTATTGACTAGAAAACAATATTTTAGCCTTTGTTAATCAGTGGTTTATTTTAGAAAAAGTTATATAAAAAAAGATAGAAAAAAACTAAACAAATGAAAGTATATAGAAGAAAAGTCAAAAGAGGGACGGACTATCCTGTATTTATTTTTTATTTTTTTAAAAAATTTTTATTGACTAGAAAACAATATTTTAGCCTTTGTTAATCAGTGGTTTTTTTTAGAAAAAGTTATAGAAAAAAAGATAGAAAAAAACTAAAGAAATGAAAGTGTATAGAAGAAAAGTCAAAAGAGGGACGGACTACCCTATATTTATTTTTTATTTTTTTAAAAAAAAATTTATTGACTAGAAAACAATATTTTAGCCTTTGTTAATCATTGGATTTTTTTAGAAAAAGTTATATAAAAAAAGATAGAAAAAAACTAAACAAATGAAAGTATATAGAAGAAAAGTCAAAAGAGGGACGGACTACCCTATATTTATTTTTTATTTTTTAATTTTTTTTATTGACTAGAAAACAATATTTTAGCCTTTGTTAATCAGTGATTTTTTTAGAAAAAGTTATAGAAAAAAGATAGAAAAAAACTAAACAAATGAAAGTATATATAAGAAAAGTCAAAAGTGGGACGGACTACCCTATATTTATTTTTTATTTTTTTAAATTTTTATTGACTAGAAAACAATATTTTAGCCTTTGTTAATTAGTGGTTTTTTTTAGAAAAAGTTATATAAAAAAAGATAGAAAAAAACTAAACAAATGAAAGTATATAGAAGAAAAGTCAAATTTAGAGACGGATACTAAATCTGTCTCTAAATTTTAGAGACAGATGTTGAATCTTTGTCACTAAATTAGAAGACGGATTCAAAAATCTGTCTCTAAATTAGAGACGGGTTAAAATCTGTCTCTAATGTTTAGAGACGGATTCTCGAATCTGTCTCTAATTTAGAGACGGATTCTCGATTCTGTCTCTAATTTAGAGACGGATTCTTAACTGCCTCTAATTTAGAGACGAATGAATCTGCCTCTATTTTAGAGGCGTATATAAAACCCGTCTCTAAAATTTAGAGACGGAATCCGAATCCGTCTCTAAATTAGAGACGGAATCGCATTGCCTTCTAAATTAGAGACGGATTCGGATTCCGTCTCTGATTTAGAGACGGATTCATATTCCGTCTCTGAATTAGAGACGGATTCATATTCCGTCTCTGAATTAGAGACGGAATCTGAACCGTCTCTAATTTAGAGACGGAATCCGAATCCGTCTCTGATTTTTGGTTCTGTCTCTAATCTGTCACCAAATTAGCTATGGATTTCGTCCGTCTCTAAATTTCCGTCTCTAAATCCGGTTTTCCTTGTAGTGATATCTCGTGCGAGATAACTAGTCTGATGACTATTTTGTCCTCTTCAGTTGTTCCGTTAGTCAGTTAGGTCCAAAACTAACGAGGTTAGTTAGAAACTTAACGAAACATGACGAAACTGATATGCTTTCATCAAAACATAAAAGAGAGATGAAGAGTAGTGTAATCATGTAATTATGAGTTCAGAATGGGGTGTCTACAGAGCCCTCGGCGATGTGTCTTATGAAAGAAGAAGTGTCGTCGATAGAAAAGACATCATTCTGAACGCTGGGATGGTCGTGCCGCACGGCTGCCTACGTATCTCTATCGGAGAATCAGACCAAAACGTAGTTCGACTCCAAAACACGAAAAGGTTGCTTTAGGTATTTTGAAAATCATTTTTTTTAAAAATCGAGGAGATTTTATTTTTGAAAAGGCAAATCCATACTGAGGAATCAAATCATGACCCAATTCTGAATATACCTGTTTGTCTGAAGATTCGCCTGCTTGGGCTCCGAACCTGCGGGGAAAGATGTTAGAAAACAATGATTTACCTGTCCGGTCCTTTGCATCCTGTTGGTTTGTCTTTTGAGATTGGAGTGAGGTGACGATCCTTGCGATTCGGGACCGAGCTTTTGTTGAGGTGACGATCCTGGCGATTCGGGACCGAGCTTTTGGTGAGGTGAGTATTTGACATACTATCCCTAGATGCGTGGCACACCTAGTTGGTGACGATCCTGGCGATTCAAGACCGGGCTTTTGATGAGGTAAGTATTTGACATACTGACCCTAGATGCTTGACGCATCTTAGATGTTTGACACACCTAATTGGTGACGATCCATCTGTCTGGGCGTTGAATCGGGCTTTTTGTTGGAATATGCTTGACGTATGACACTTGACGTGATGGATGCTTGACGCAAAGGTTGCTTGACGCAAAGGTTGCTTGACGCAATGGTTGCTTGACGCAATGGTTGCTTGACGCAAAGGTTGCTTGACGCAATGGTTGCTTGACGCAATGGTTGCTTGACGCAATGGTTGCTTGATGCAATGATTTCTTGACGTGATGGTTGCTTGACGCAATGGTTGCTTGACGCAATGGTTGATTGACGCAATATGGAAAGGTATATGGTAGGCGAAATCCAAATACTCAACATGTTTGATCTAAAAGTAAGCACTTGACGTGCTTTAATCCCTGCAAGAGGGTTAGTGAAAGCATTTGCCTAACAACATACATTCACTTAAGCATTTGTTTGATCAAGACGATCAATGTGCACTCGACTCCAAGAATCAACGGGGAGAATGAGTTCTATTATGTGAGAATTGAAATCGCTTGTGTGATTTAGATTTTGGTTTAGAAGACCAACTCGTGAGGTCCGTCTAAATATCGAATGAGACAATCGTCTAATATTATTCCGTTGAGATAACCGAAGTTTAACACTAAGGTTCAGGATACTTCAAGGATTTTTCTTTGTCGCAGGACTTTTTTCATCGTAAAGCCCCAAGTTTCTCATATGATGATCATTGACTGAACAAGGTTTAAACCAATCCAATGGCTTTTGCTATGTAGAACTTATGCTGCCTAATCCTAAGCGCGCATTTTCCAAGGCTCCTCTTGACACTAAGCCCCAAGACTTTTTGTATGCTGCAGATGACTTCGTGAACAAGCTTGTGAGGCTGTGTAAATTGAAGAAGGATCCCCTCCTTTTTCCCTTTGAATTTTTTTTTTCTTTAGTGACGCACCCTGGTTTTTGCCTAGACCGCCCTTTTGGGTTTTCAATCTAGCGGGCATCTCTTTTGCGTCTTTTGTTTTTTATGCTCTAACTTTTGCCTAGGCCGCTCTTTACGAGTTTTCAACCTAGCGAGCATTTTTTTTTTGAAAAGTATGTTTACTCGAAGAGAACTCAGTTGGAAGAATCTCATTAAGGAGAAAGATGAGATCTCAAGTTTAGTTGAGGAGAGACGGACTCTATTTTTGGAAGGTTATCCAAGCATTGACTCTTTTATGAGGGAGTGTATTCTCTAATGATGATAGTGAGAAGCGAAGAGGAAAGCCCCTAATGCAGATTTGATTACTCTTGAGAGTTTGAGTAGAGATTGACTGGGGGAGGAAAGGTTCGGAAGCCCCAGTTTTGATGCTTGGATTTCAAGAGTGTGTATGAGAATGGCTAAGAGGAAGCCCCTAGACTCAACAAAGAACGCTACATGGCTCTAAGGTCTAGAAAAGTTGTTCTACTTTTAATGGACCTTGCATCATCTAGAAATTTCTTAACGAGTTTGAAAAGAAAGCCAATCATTAGTACGACTTAAGGCTAAACATTTTTCTTTATGGATTGATGTTGAAAGTCTTCTTCATTTTTGTTGCCATTCGGGCTTCATTGTAAGAGGATGTTGAGGGATCCTCTTTTCTTCATTGATATCACTTGACTCTTCTTCTTTGCGAGAGAGTCCTTCTTGCCTTTGTTGAAATTTCATCCTTGTTGTGGGGCGATGAAGGCTTGAGAGTTTTTTTTTTTTGATGCTCTATTTTTGCCTAGGACGATTTGAGGAGTTTCGACCTAGCGAGCTTTTTATTTTTGTACTCTCAAAGCCTTGAATTGAGTAGCCCCACTCTTCTTGGGATGAATGTTGATAGCAGCGCCTTTGGCTTCCTTCGTTTGTTGATCTTCGACTTTCAGCAGGAGTAATGTTTAGCCTTAAGCCTTCTAATGATAGTTTTCATTTCAAACTTGTTTAGAAGTTTCTATTTTTCGTGATGATTTAAGGAATGAGGGTCCACTATTCAACATAGATCAAATGATATTCATAAAGAAAAACAACTCTTGGGAAAGTGTTTAGGATAAAGAGATGACTTTTATTGATAAGGAAATTTGAAACAGACTCGATAGTTTACTTGACACAAACTAGAGAGGATAGAGATGGACTAGAACGACTCTTCGAGAACATACTAGGAAGCTGACCTAATCTATATATTTTTTTTTCTTTTTCTCTTTTTTTTTTCAAAGGAAAAAAGGAGAGGACAATCGGAGCCCCAAGGTGGTGATGCTTCAGTTGATCTTGCCGGCTTCATACAAGTCTTGGATGGCATTCCTAAAATTGTAGCAATTGTTGGTGTCATGACCACTAAACTGATGGTAATCGCAAAATTTGTCGTGGTCCCAATCTTCTCTCATTTTCTTAGGATGATAGTCTTCCATTGGCTTCAATTTTCCTTGGCCTACTAGATCATCGAACATCTCCTTAAGAGTAGTCCCTCCAAAATCATGATAGGTACGACCGGTGCTCCCCTTTATTGGACGATTCTCCTTTTCTGAATTCTTTCTAAGAAGGATCAATTCATCAACTCTAAGGCCCGATTTATGGAGTTCAAGGAAACTAGGGAAGTAATTGCCGGCAAGCTTCTCTTGGTACTCTTCGCGGAGACATTGAAGTAGGATATGAATTTGTTCGTCTAGGCTTGGCCTATCAACTATTTCAGTCAGCTTGGTTCTCCACCTTTTGACGAAGTCTGCGAATGATTCATTCGGAAGTTGCTTGGTTTGCTCAAGGTCTCTCCTAGTAGTGCGGTAGGTAGTGTTGTCCTCAAATTGTTCTTGGAAGGCGCGACTAGCGAGTGGCCAATCAAGCCTTGTGGAGAGTAGAAGAGTCATGTACCAATCTCTAGCGGCACCACCGAGAGTTTAAGGGAAGCATTGAACTAGCAAGTTGTCATCGACACCCATAGGTAGCATGGCCCAAGAGTAGGTTTCCAAATGAGCTTTAGGGCAAGTAGAACCATTGAATTTTGCAATGTCGGGTGTCTTGTACTTTCTAGGAAGCTTTGACATGGATTGACGAAGGGTGTCATAGTCGATAGAGAGCGAGGCTCCCTTACTCACATCGAGGGATGCAAGTTTCTTTTCTAGCATTGCCATGGTAAGGGGTTCGTCCTTGCTTTCCCTCTTTCTTTCTTTCTTGGAAGCATAACTCTCATTGTCGGAGGAGGAAGATGATGAGCTAGACTCATACACCTTTTTCTTGTGCTTGCGGTGCCTTTTAGCTTTCTTAGGGTATGATACTTCATCATCGGAAGAGGTCCTACTTTCTTTCTTCTTTGAGCTTAATTCGGCCAATTGTAGTTTCATGGCTTGGAGTTCGTCAACCATGGCTTTCATTTCCCCGGCTTGGATTCTTCTTTCAAGTTCTAATCGGGCCTCCATTTCATCGGCTTGGGCTTGTAGCATTTCTTCATATCGAATCCTTTGATCCTCAATTTCCTTCTTGAGTGCTTCGGAATTCATCGTGTCGAAAAGAAATTGAGATGCTACCGTTGGAGAGGTAAGGGAGCTTGACGACCTTAGAGATGAACTAGAGATATCCCAACGAAACGTCTTTTTGGAATATTAGCCCCAAACGATCCTAGATGGAAAAAGGATGACGGTTAAAATTACCTCACGAGTGATTTTTTGAAGTTTTATTTTTATTAGAGACGGGGTTTTGACTCAAGGAGGGAGCGCACATTGACTATCAATCACAAACACGAAATCTGCAAATAATATCTCGCGCAAGACGGGGTAATCTCGCACGAGATAACCATCCAGAAAGATGGATTTTCCTCTTTTTATTTCCTAAATTCATGGTCGGACGGACAAAGATCCGTTTTCTATCTAGCATCCTAGGTAAATCTTGCAGGCATACGTAATTCGAACCAAACCTAGGGACTCGGTAATTAACCATTCTTTGTAAAGTAAAGCCACGTAAAATTGACCGGAAGGATTTTTTTTCTTTAAAGGGACTTCCGAAAGGGTCATTCCGAAGGGACATTTCCGAAGGGACTTTTTCTTTTTCCGAAGGGACTTTTCCGAATCCTTTCTCGATAGTCAATTTTACATTAACTTTATTTTTGTCAAAGACAAGAAATATTACCAAGTCAAAACCGACCGGTCACGGAGTGTTCCTAGAAAGACAATCTATATGAAAATGTGGCGATGCAGGGCTGGAAGGCTAGGCTCCCCGCGATATGACAATCTAGGTGGATTGAATACGCGGAGTGGGATGATCTAACTTCGGAGAGACCGGCGACTAGGTGGTTACCGTCATCCGTCCTTAGTGTGGGTCCCGGGTTTACAGAGGGTATGTAATGCAATGACAGTTATATCATGAGTGCGCGTGTGTGAGAGTCAATCTAGGTGATAGAGTAAAAATAGAGATTTTTTTTGAAAAATAAAAGAAAAAACAGATAGTGGCCGCACCAAGTGGTTGCCTACGTTTCTCCCAAATTAGGAAGACTCAGGCCGTCGTAGTTCCACATAAAGAGAGAGAAAGAGAGATAAATAATTCAATTTACAACTCCCGAATCCCCAATGGACCGGACTTTAATTAAATAAAACCCAATCGCACGCAGTTTATAAATAATAATAAATTATTTAAAGGAAACGAAGGTTCGAGTTCTACACCTTAAGGGAGGCCTTAAGATGCGGGAACTCTGCAGATAATGAATTCTGGGATCCCCCTTGCATGTTCGGCTCTCATCTTGGACTATGAGATAAACGGGAGAAACCAGAAAACAACCAGATTGCCGAAGCAATATCTCGCGCGAGATATGGTACCTCGCCGCGAGACATGCCTCATCTGAGAGCAAAAAATTCGAATTTACAATTTTTTTTTTGAAAACCTCTCTTTTAATTTTGACGCAAGTTTAAGCCTCTTAATTTTAAGTCCCCAGCAGAGTCGCCACTGTAGCGTTGTGAGGAAAATTTCTATCTTTTCATCTTTTTGAGTCGCCACCTATATTATTCGATTGGAGAAAATAGGAAAACCATTTTGAAAGAGATTTGGGTTCGGGGCTTAGGTTATGAAATGGGTAGGTCAAGGAGCATCCATTTCACCCAATCCGGAGATCGGTCTTGCTAAAGAAAAGAGAGGTTTTCAATCTTTTTAATAAAATAATTAAAGAAGAACAAATAAACCCTAATCAATTTCTTGATTAGGAATGTCGGATTGTATGCTTCGAGATCGCCTCCATTGACTGAAGGGACTCTAAGCTAATCCTTTTGATGGGATTACACTACTCTAAAATCAATAGAGGGGTTGAGAAGAGAAACAAAAGTTAAAGGATGATTACCTTTTGAGGAGAGATTCGGACAGAGTTTCGACTCAAGTTTAGAGTTGAAACTTGATACGGACAGAGCTTCGCCTCGATCCTTGACTTGGATCTTGATGCGGACGGAGCTTCGCCTTGGTCCTTTTGTTCGGGCTTCGATGTTCGTCAATCAACGTGGTTGAAGGACGAATTTAGGAGTTGTTTGTGAGTGATTTGAAGGAGTCTTTCATGGAAAGAAACCAACAAATTGTGTGTGTTGTGTGTGTTCTTGATCAAGGATCAGAATTGTCGACCTCTGAAACACTGGAAGTCATCCAGTATTTATAGGAGGTTGGAGAGGTGAAGGTGGAGAGGTAAAATCTCCTAGGAAGGTTCCGTAACTTCCCGCCCGATTGGATACCCGAATAAATAAGGTTTTATCCAAAAAGAGAGTTTGAAACGGAGAAGGAGAGTGATTTCTGCACATCCTGTCGAGGGGATATCTTGCGCGAGATATGATATCTCGTGCGAGATAACTAGTCTGATGACTATTTTGTCCTCTTCAGTTGTTCCGTTAGTCAGTTAGGTCCAAAACTAACGAGGTTAGTTAGAAACTTAACGAAACATGACGAAACTGATATGCTTTCATCAAAACATAAAAGAGAGATGAAGAGTAGTGTAATCATGTAATTATGAGTTCAGAATGGGGTGTCTACAGTAAGTTACTTAGAAATTACAAGAAACCCTAAAAGCCCTAAATTACTTTGACTAGTAATCTGATGTGAAATCAAACATAAAAATCATTCTTAAATCACGGAAAATTTACTTTAAGGAAGTATTTCACATTATACTTTCTAAAACAACAAGAAGAAATTGATAATGAAGTTAGAAATATGAAATACCTTCTGAGGTTCTTGAAGAATCAATCAAGAAATCAATATTGATGATCGGATAAGTCGATTGTCGAAGTGATAGAGAGAGAAAAGAACGTGAGTAACAGACAGGAGAGCCCGCCGCGAGGCCGCGAGGGAGAAGAAGGCTATCGAGCGTGCTTCCCCGCGAAATCGTCGCTCCTCACTTTTCCCCGTTCGCTCTCTGCGGCTGGGCGTTGATAGTGATTTATTTTATCTTTTATTTCTTTTGTTTTAACCAGATTCACTTACATAAAAAAAAAATTAACTCAGTGGGGCCCACCGTACCCTCTGGTTCCTTAGTCCCACCGCCCCTGCACACAAGCCAGTAAATATGCACTTCAAAGAGTGACTCAGTTGATTTTACGCAAACATAGAATAATGATAATGCTCTGACTCTGATAAAATGTGGACATCCACACATAACTACAACCAGA